>VXAZ01002362.1:1065543-1327916 GCA_013399875.1 Gymnorhina tibicen | reverse complement strand
TGCTGGAGAGTGTGTCCGGGCTGGCGGCTGGGTCCCGCGGGGAGAGTGAGGAGGTGAGAGCCGGCAGGAAGCGCCGTCCGCAGGGATCACGGATGGCTCGGGCAGGGAGGGACCTTGCAGACCATCTCGTTCCAGCCCCTGCCACGGGCAGGGACACCTTCCAGTAGACTGGGTTGCTCAGAGCGCCGTCCAGCCTAGCCTTGGACCCTTCCAGGAATGGGGCTCCCTTACAGGGATCCGCCTCTCCGGGCCGGGGGGGTGGTCGGGATCAGGAGAAGGGAGGCGGGGGAACCTGCGGGGTGCTGCTGGGTGTCGGTTTCCCCGCGCCCTCGGTGTTGGTGCTTGCACCGGGTCCGTGGCCATCCACATGACCATGGAGACCCCAGACACGCGTCCTGGTACCTGGGGAGAGGCCAGGCCAGAGGGTTCTGCACAAGGTTGGAAAAGCGGCTGCTGCTGTTAATATACAGCCTATCAGCTTCCAGTTATCCCTTTTAAAAAAAACTTATGTCAGTTATCAGTGATCATGCTCAGCAGCCACTTATGAATAAAATGGGTATTTACAGCAATATTTTTGCTGTTGCTTCTATTGGTGCAGCTGAGAACGCAGGTAGGAAATTCTGCCTGGGTAATTCCTCTTGATACTTACTAGCGTTATCAGCAAGTCAAAGTTTACCACGCTTAAATTTATTGTAGCTTTTTAAAACCAGCAGTGAAATTGTCAAGTATCTCTTTTATTGTAAAGTAGGACTTTTCGAAAAGTTGCAAGAAATTAGTGTAACAGAGATCCCCTTCCACAGCCACAAGGTGTTAAGGGCAGCTTTTAATGGTAGAAGAGAGTAGTTTCCTTTCTGCTGGGATTTCCAGTTTTCCCCTTCTGTGGGAAAGGATATGGAGAATTTAATATGTAGACCACTTAAGCTTTAGCTTTGCTCTGTAGCAATCCAAAATGCAGCAGAATACCCTGTTGGGAATTCCACACTCACTTGAGAAAGTGGCTGTGTCTGAATTCCTTAGTGCAAGCAGTTCCTGAGGCTCAGCAGTCACTTCCTGCTGTCTTGTTTTGCTCCCGAGTAGCAGAATAACTGTGTAAACTGTTAAATCACACACACACGCCTCAAATCAGTGCTGACGGGTGAACAAGGCTCCTGGAAACTGGGAGGAGATTGATTTTCCTGTACAGATAGGTGTGTTTTTACCAGACTGGTTTAAGTAGCTTGGTAAAATGCTGCCTCCACTTCCAGTTCTTTACAAGAAGAGCCAGTAACAAACACATCTTTATTTGTAACAACAGCAAGGGTGAAATTAGTCCGTTGGGGTTCTTTCTGTTGGCACAAACAGCTGAGCTTTGTGGGCTGCAGAAATATTTGGAGGGTTGTCTGTATGTCACGTCCTCCTCTGCACGAAGAATCTATTTGTTTTGGTTTCATTTCCTGCTCTAAGGGAGTGGGGAAAAAGCTTGTCACAGGATTTACCATGGCGCGGATACGTGGTCACATCTGGTCCGTCCCGCGAAGTTGAGATGTTGAGAGTTCTGTGGAAAACCTTGATATCATCATTTCTGTAGCTGGCACTAACCCATGAGCTGTGGTATTTGAGCTTTCCTGGGTGTGTTTTACACTGATGAGAAGTCAGTTTGGGGGTGGCAGGTGAATAGGTTTCACTTTTTAATGTTTATATAGAGTCCTGTCTGGCACAGCTCAGGTTTTGATCTGCCCTTTCAGTTCCTCTGTTCTCAGTGCAGGGCATTGAGCACAGACTTCAAATGCTTTATGAGCAATGTTTAAATGCAAAATCTGTTTTCTAGATAAACTGAACCTCTGAATCCTTCTGAGTACTGCTTCAGCAGTTGTCATGTCATGTATCCAGCTTTGGCTGGCAACATTGATGCTGCAGTTCTACTGAGAGCAGAGGGTGAAATAGGAAGTTCTCCCAAGTCACCTTTCAGATACCTTGTTGTGCCATCCAGCTCCTGAGCTGTGAGATGAGGGGCTGATTTTTCCATGTGCCATATTTCCAAGCAATCCTCTCACCCATCATTTCCTAAGAAAGATGTTTCTTACATCCTTCTTCATGTTGAGGGTTAAACTGTTTGGAGTTACTGCTTTTATTTAGGAGTAGGATGAGCTGGGTTGTGTAAAGCTGCTGCTGAATTTGTATCATGTCCCATAAGTCCTGCACACAGCTCAAAAATTCTTTGAGTACCGGTTGACACTTACTTTTTCCCCCCACTTTTTTTTCTTTTCCCCCATTACACAGGACAGCAGTGGAAATTGTGTGTTTTTTGTCAAATACAGAGTTAAGTTATACTGAACAGCCACAAAATAATTTTAGAGTTCTAGGTTTAGTGCAATCTCCTGAGATCATAGGAAGAGTTTAAAAATAAAATAACAAAATACTGCATTAAGATGTGAAGAAAAGCATATATGTAGTAATCCCTCCTTACCTGAGAGTATAAAAAATTGGTTTAAAGTAGGTGTCAGCAGATCCAGCCTTGTTGCCTTGTGTTTTATTGTCACCAGTAACATCACAAAACTTGTTCAATTTGTAGTTTAGTAAATTGCGCAGTTTGACGTCAAATCTGAGGAAAAATGGTGAGAATGGTGTGGTGTGAAACTATCCATTGAATTGTTTTGGCAACTGAGTTATGTCTGTTAGAATTAATTCCCTCTGGCTTGTTGTCCTCAAGCAGAGGTGTTGCTTTTTTGTTTTGGGATCAGCCCAGTGTCCGGGCTGGACTGGCTCTGGTGCCTGCTGGATGCTCAGCACTAGCTTTGCTGCTCAAAAGAATTTTTTAAAGGTGATTGTTACTAGCTTGGGTTCATCTGTGTATATAATAAGACTTTATAAAGCTTCCAAACTAAAATTCAGCTCTGTGCCACAGAAGCGAGAGCTTTAGTCGGCTAAAACACTGTGTTTTGATTCTGTTTTCTTCTGAGGACTTTGCTCTCGTTTTACTGGTGTAATTATGTCATGGTTAATTGGCAGGTTATTTTGAGCTAATCATTTTGGGTTACTGCTCTTTAGGATAGCACTGTTAATGGTACATCAAGTTTGATAATCAGGTAACAAACCAAGAGGTTGAAGCAGGAGCTTCCTCCTGAGCAGCAGCGATCCCTTGACTCAGAGAGAGTGAGATCATCTGTTCTTAGAGACCAAATTTACTTGGCTTGTGTGGCTGAACTTGAAATACAAAGTTCAGGGCTGTGACACTCAAGTCTTGCTTGTAAAGAAGTATCTTTTGTAAGTGCATTCCCAATTTATATGAAAAAGGTGGATGCTCCTGAAATACTGCATTTCTCTTTTGGAATAAGTTCCATTTTTTTTAGTAATTAAACAGAAGTTTGTTTCAAAATTAAATCTGATTGTGAAAATACAGCCACATTTTTAATAGTGGTGTGTCACTGGATCATGAGTTCTCTGAAGTGGCTAGTTAAAGTAAGTTGCATCTTTGAGCTTATTTCTGTTTTATAGGCTCAGCTGAGTAAAAATACCTTGTATGTTTGTTAGTTCAAAGTTGTGAAATGCTGTGTGAGTTACTTTTTGTACATGCTCAACACAACTTTTTATATTAAAAATTATGTTAAGGTCAAAGTTAATAAAGCTGCCAGTGGTTCTCTTCAATAAAAAAAATTCTAACTCTCTCCACTGTTTTCACAAATACTTAGACAAACTATATTAAACTGGTATTTTGTGTAGGAGGACAGTTTATGGAAGGAAAAATCAATTGAAAAAAGATTACTGTTCTTAAGACAATTTCTTAAATAAAGAAAATATGTAAACCCTGAAGGAATTTGAGTGGATGCAGTGAGAGAGGGATGCAGCAGTGATGAGTAATCGAAGGTGTGGCTTCTGGAGCCAAACCACCCGTAAACTGAGGAGCTTTTTGGTGTTTTGTGAGCACCTTCCTCACAGTCCCAGCTGTCCGTGGATGGATCCTGCTGATTCACTGGTGTGTGTCATGGGCTGTCTCCACCTAAGCGTGACTCCAGTTGACTTTTATAGGAAGGCAGTGCAAATACCTTCAAACTTGCTAAACACTGCAGTTTTCCAGCCAGTCTGCTTCCTGTTACCATGAATTCAATACTTTGGAAAATGGAGTCTTTTGATTTTGTTTTAATAGTGTTACTATGTTTATTGCTATGGTTTCTATGAAATACCTTGAATTTCTGCTTTAAGGAAATATGCTGAAACAAATTTTCTTTTTTGTTGCTCTTCAGGCCTTTGCACAATTTGATGCTGAAGGAGATGGCACCGTAGATGTGGAGAATATGCTGGAGACTCTCAAGAATTCTAGTGGAGCAAATCTTCAGGGGGAGCTGAGCCATGTAATCAGGCAACTGCAAGCTTGCTCACTGGTGCCAGGTATGAGGGCAGAGTGTTGGAAGAAAGGGTTTCCCAAGCCCTGCCCCATAGAAGGGGTGCTGCTTCAATGAATTGCTTTAATAGCACTGTTTGTCCTAATCTTATCAAAACCATCCTCCAGAAGGTTCTTGGTTCTCTAGTGTCAAGCAAGTGGAGTTGCTGTAAATGAAAAATTTCCCAGAATTACATGCAAAACTTCCTTTCACAAATAACCTCTGTTTCCTTCTCTGTGTGACTGGAGGAGTGTCTTATCCCTGTTTGGTTTATCTCACAGACAGAAAAGTGTTCCTTGCAGAATTTTGGTGAGTGGCCAGCTAATGCAGTCTTGTACTTGGTAACTGGAGGAATAAATCCTCCATGGAGTCTGTTCCAGGGGATGAGTCACATATTTTATTATTATTATTATATTGTTATTCAGCATTTGAAATTCTGATAAAACATAATTCAGGTTTTATGGTTTATAGTTCAGAAGGTGTCAGTTTCCAGAATTTGATTTCTGGGATAAGTATCAGTTACTGGCTTTCCTTCCAAGCTTTTGATGATAAGTGGCTAAAGGGGATTTGCCTTAAAGGATCAGACAAGAAACACTAGAATTGGCTGCAGATAAGTCAGAGGAGAGGACTTAGAAAGTACTGTTCTATGCATGTAAATGCACTGGGATTCAGAGTACCACTGTTCAGGAGCTGACATTTCTTACCACGTTGGTGGAAAGCATTACGCACCTCTTTGAGAATAATCCACAGTGCAAAGGGAGAGCCTCAGTGTAGCTCAGGGTGAGTGATGCAAGTACCTGAGCTTGTTAATCAAGTAGCAACTGCTTCACTTAGATTTTGAAGGTAAGGGTTTGGGGCAGCAAAATAAACGTAAGATTTTTGGTAATTGTTTTCAGCTCCTTCAGGCATATCGAGTCACTGGCAAAAATATTTGCCTGCACTTTTCCCTTCTATAGAAGTTGCATGCTTGAGCTACACTCTCTAATAGTTTTATATCCTTCTTACTTTGTGGTCCCTAAGGAAATAATGTCTCTTTCTAGGGTTTATTGATATATTTTCTGAATCGAAAGAGCGCTTGGGCCTTCATGCCTCAATGATCCTGAGATTCTTGCACCGGAACCGCATTTCCAGTACTGCCATCCCTTACCCTGTGCTGGAGTACTTCAACAACATCTGCACCATGCGCTCATCTGTACTGAAGGATTCTTTGGATCGACTTCTCCTAAAAGAGAGAGGTATGCAATGTCTTCCCTTTTTTTTCAGGATGGTAGTGTAACCATGGCTTTGAAAAACAGATTACAGATGACATAAAAAGCTTTCTTTACTATATCACCTCTAACAGGCCTGATGTTTTATGAAGTTGATCTGCATGCTTCTGTGGATTTTTGTTGGTTTTTTGAAACACATAAATTAATTTCTGAACTACCCAGCAATCTGAGTAACACTCTGGAATGTTCTTCTTCTCTTTCTCCTGGCCTGTTTCAGAATCGATGGTTACTCATTTGTGATATTCTTTATTCAGTCAAATATCTTTACTAGTTGCTAGAAACTTAGTTTCCATGTGAAGGTGAATGTTTTCCGAAGTTGACTGTTCAGTATTTAAAGATACTTTATCATTTTGGGCTGGAGGTGGTGAATCTTTTACTGTATCTCTGATGGGAGTGGCCTGGTCCCTATAGTGAGGGCTCCTTTTCTTCACAGTTTGACTAGATATTTTCAGATTTCTGCACTTCTATTGAAATAGATCAGGTTACTTGAGAAAGAGACTGCTTTGTCCCTTCCCTAGAATACATGAATTGAAGTTTTCTCCATCATAATTTATATTTCCCTTTCATCTGTTTGTATTTGGGCACAAAAATAGCAAAGCACTGGTGAGGCCAGTAATGAAAGAGATAGATAAAGGTTATTAAACTCCAGGGAATGGAGGTGTTTTCATACTGAGGGTGATAGATGGAGATTATTACAATTTCATCTGAAATGAAACTTTGCTGTCTCCTGGTTTCTGTCAGAAACAGTCCTTCAGGGGCTGTGTTCTGTGCCAACAAGTTAATTTGTGTGAGATAGTTCTTACAAAGGTATAACAATTCTCAAAACAGGCCAAAGAAGAATGTTCTGAGTGATTTCTTTGCAGAATACCCCAGTGATCTAAATGGTAATCAGGAGTCAGACAAGCTGAAGTCTGTCACAAAGTGCTACACACACATCGAAACCTCCTCCAATTCTGCCGATATCGACAAGATGACAAATGGAGAAACTTCCTCCTTCTGGCAGTCAGATGGGAGTGCTCGATCCCACTGGATACGGTGAGCTGAGGGTTGGGGCTGTGAGTCCTTAGGTTGATAGCCAGTGGGGTGTTGTGGTGGATTGATCCCAGCTGGATGCCAGGTGCCCCCAAGGCTGCTCCATGACTCCCCTCCTCAGCCGGGCAGGGGAGAGAAAATGTAACGAAAGGCTCTTGGGTCAAGGGCAGGGAGACCTGACCTCTCACCAACTCCATCACAGACAAAATAGACTTGATTCGGGGAATTTAGCTCAATTTATTAAGTTCAGAGTAGGGTAAGGAGAAACAAAACCAAATCTTCCCCCGCCTTCTTCCCAGGCTTAGAGAAAAACGGAAGAGAAGTTATCTCCTCCCCTCTAGAGGCACAGGGGGATGGGGAATGTGGGCTGCAGTCAGTTCATCACATGCCAGCTCTGCCACTCATTTCTCCTCAGGGGCAGGACTCCTCACACCCTTCACCCGCACCAGCGTGGGGTCCCTTCCATGGGAGACAGTCCCACTAAACTGCTCCAATGTGGGTCCTTCCCATGGGTTGCAGTTACAGAATCACAGAATATTCTGGGTTGGAAGGAACCCACAAGGATTGTCAAGTCCAGATCTTAAGTGAATGGCCCCTATGGGGATCAGTCCTTCAGGAAGAGGCTGCTCCAGCATGGGTCCCCCATGGCATCACAAAGCCTGGCAGCAAACCTCCTCCAGTGCAGGCTGCTCTCCCCATGGGGACACAGGTCCAGCCTCCAGCAGCCTCTCACACCCTGTAGCCCCCCACTGCTAAAACCTTATTACACAAACCCAATACAAGTGTAATTAAAAACAACTGGAATTAACGAGTGACAGATGAATACAGGTAAAAGCAGAAGTCATTAATCTCTGTATAAACTTTAAAAGCCTGACTGCCAAATTAAAAGTCACCTGTAAAATGCCTGTATCTACTGTGGTGACACACAGCCTTGTTGTGTAGTGAAGCTTTCCAAACTGTAATACAGATGCAGTGGTTGGTACTTGAATAGAAACTCTTTGCCACTGTCCAGGAAGTTCCATGAAACAGAAACGCTCAATGAAACAGAAATGTTTAGTGGTTTTTTTCAGTGGTAGATCTAAGAATGTGTGCTTCAAAAAAAAAAAAATCTAATTTTGACCATTATTGACACTGCATTTTTATTCCTGAGGAATGAATTCTGAGTTGAAAATAGAAAATTCTACAGTCTCTCAGAGGCAACTGTTTTCTAAATCAAAATTTTTTAACTTGTTCACCGTGGTATGGGGTTAAGAACACCTGTGAAGCATTAGGTAAATTTCAGAGGATTTATTTGTGTTTGTAGAGGTGGAAAATGAGTGAATAATAATATAGTATCTATTATATATACATATGTATAATATTATAATATATAATAATAAAAGCACAGTGCTTGACTTACCTTCTCTTTGCAAGAACTGTTTTATCCTCTTTGCTTTGCAGTTTAAAGATGAAACCAGATGTGGTTTTAAGACACCTGTCCATTGCAGTGGCAGCTAACGACCAGAGTTATATGCCACAGCAAGTCACAGTGGCAGTGGGAAGGAATGCCAGCAGTCTCCAGGAGGTCCGAGATGTTCACATTCCAAGCAATATCACTGGCTACGTAACACTGTTGGAAAACGCTAACATTAGTCAGATGTGTGAGTCAATAAAGATACCATTGGGATTCCGGTTTGGTGCTTTTTGGAAGGTGAAAGGTTGGGTAGACCATGGAGAGATGTGTTGAAGTGTCAGTCACCAGGGATGACACTTTGGGCCTTGTCCTTGGGTCAGAGAAATTGTTTTAATTCTAGTTTAATTTCTAGCCTGTAAGAGAGTCTTCTGAGCCTTTCTTGTGGCCTCTGTAATGTGGGCTAAGGGTTGAAGAGAAAAATGACTAAAGATGCAGTTTTAGCCTCTCAATGTGAAGACATGGGGCAGTTTTAAAATAGCCTTGCTTGCCAAGTGAAAGCATATGTTGGCTGATAGTATCTAGCAAAAAATCTGTTTTTTTTTGGTACTGAAACTCTGAAGTTGGTCCAATGTAAGGCAGGTTTTATGCTTTTAAATAGTGTTATTTTTGAGTCTGGTAGTTCTGTGGGTGCTATATTGGAATCAATCAAGAAAAGCTGCTCCTTCCCAAGATGGTTTCTGCAGCTTCAAGAATTTTGTCCCTTCAGTTCCAAAAGATGCTTTTCCCTGAGAGGAGGTTTCATTGCTACAGAAGTGGGCAGCAAGGATGTGGTTCCTCAAAAGTAATCAGGACAATGCCATCTGTGCAAAATGGTCAAGAACTTGCGTGAAAATTTTGATGTAACTTTAAACTTTGCTTTTAGGCTTTGCTCCTTTTCCCTGTTATTGTCCACAACCACTTGCTTCCAAGACACTTCCTACGTATGTAGGTAGGAAGGTACTGGTGAAATAGTCTACAATATATTTTCCACTTTGAGGATATTTTATTACAATTTTTCCTAGTTTCTAGCCGTAGCATCTGTAATGGATCTACAGGCTATTTACGCAAAGGGTAAATTTTCCAGATCAGAGGGTGCACAGTGTGTGTGGTTGTCCTTATCAGGTAGTGCTGTTCCATATCTGCCGTTACTTTTCTAAGAGGTCCTGCCCTATTTTAATATTTGGAATATCTGGATTCTTCTAGCTCTAATCTAGCAGAAGAAATGGGAAAAAAATTCTATTTTGTGTTTTGACAGATGTACAGATAAACATCAAGCGTTGCCTTAGCGATGGATGTGACACCAGAATCCACGGGCTCCGGGCCGTGGGGTACCAGAGAGTGAAGAAGGTGGGAGTCTCTGTGTGCGACGCCTCGGCCATCTGGTACTGGTCCCTGCTGACCTCTCTGGTGACAGCTTCCATGGAAACAAACCCAGCATTCGTTCACACCATTTTACAAAATACTCAGTAAGTACCAAACTTACATGGGGTGTGATTTTATCCACTTCTTAATTTTTTAAAAAAACACTTCTGGCTTTAGTAGGCAATCTGCCATATGTAACTGGTTTCCACTTCCTCCATTAAGGTGTTTCAACATCTTTTTCTATCTCATTGTTCAGATTTTTGATGTTTCTCTTCTATCCATTTGCACATACTAGAACAAGTGTAATTCTCCTGGCTGTTTCATCTATGTAGTTGTTAAACCATGACTGAGTGGACACTGAAAAATAGATTTTTCGCCTATCCATTTACTTGTAATGACTTTGAGCAGCCTAAAATTAATTAATTTTTCTTGTCCAGTCTTAATAACCAATAAAATTAACATCTTCTCTTTAGGACTGAAGCTTAATTTAGCTTAATTTTCAGCAGAGTTCTGCTTGTGTAATGCCTTGTCATGCATTTTATGGGGATATAGTTGAGTATATGCACCATCTCCATGCAAATGTTTGCTTGTGGTGATCGACCATTTTCTGTGTAACATTTCCTTGTTTGATTGCCAAACACTTCTGCTCGATGACTTGAAGGACTGGAATCCTAATAAAAACTCTCCACACCCACATCAGCTTTTATAGAGCTCAGTTAGCACAATGTCACTACACTGAAGAGCAGGACTCTCATTAGAGTCATTAGGTTAATGAATCCTGTAGGCTGTAGTCCACTAAGCCTATCTTTTAATTTATGTCATCTGTGAAATCTCTTTAAAGTTTAGCTAACTTCATACATGCTCACACCTTAGACAAGGCCCATAGTTACAGGCTTTGCTGAAACTGAGGGCCTTCAGTTTTGGTAAAGTTTAGATATTTTTTAGAAATATAAAATGAGCACTGAGCTAACAAACAAAGCATTAAAAAATTATAATGGAGAAATCTTGACTAAAATCATGCTTTCAGGAATTAGATTCATTGTTTAGAATTATAAAGCAAAACCCCCAAACTTTAGTAGTGGATGGAATAACTTTAGTACTGGGTGGGATAACTTTAGTATTGGATAGAATAACTTTGGTGAATCTGCTTAAGAATTTCTATTTTCAGGGGTTATCACTATCTTTGCAAATTCAGAAAAATTCTGATTTGAGCTAACAAGTGTCTCAGTTTCTCTAATTCTTCTGAGGGAATTTCAAATCAGTTTTCCCTTTATTCATAGGCTCTTGCTCAATTCTAGACCAATTTAAAATGAAGCAGTGCTTGGACACTAAGCTATTTCTAATGCTGTGACAGATTTAATTCAAAACTCCTTGATATGTTTGTGTCATTAAATCTGCAGTTGAGACTAGATTAAAGATTACTCAGCAGTCATTGAACGTTCCCTGCCTAGAATGCAATACTGTTGTTCCCCTTTGAAGAGATTCTCTGTGTAAATAGGTTTTGTGCACTCAGAAGCAATTTGCAGAGACCTGCCCACACAAAGCATGAAGATTCAAATGTCTAATTCACTTTAGGAGGCTGTTTTCTCCAGTTCTGCCTGGTTTCCTGACATGTTTCATTTTTTCCTAGGAAAGCACTGCAGCACATGCCACCTCTATCCCTAACACCAGGCTCCACAGATTTTTCAAGCTTCTTATCACCAAATGTTTTGGAAGAAGTAGATAGCTTCCTTATCAGAATAACAAGGTGAGTTTATGTGGTTGATGCAGTGGGAAGTGGTTTAGAAGAGTCTGTAAATCAAACTTTCACATCTTTACTCACATGCTCTTTTTTAAGTATCTTGAAAAATACAAATACTTCAAGAAACAGGCGTCTGAGAGATTCCACGGCAACTTGTCTTTATTGCAAAACAAAATGTCCCAAATTTTCTTTTCACGCTGATGTTGTTTTCCCTCACAGTTGTTGTACTACTCCAGAGGTTGAGCTGACACTCCTGGCCTTTGCCTTAGCCCGGGGGAGTGTTGCCAAAGTGCTGAGTTCTCTTTGTGCCATCACTGATCATCTGGACACTCCATACAAGGCTTCCTCACTTATCTCTTCCATGGCAGCAGTCAGACAGAACCTACTCTATAAATACGGTAATGGAACACTCCTGGATTGTTTACTGTACATGTTTAAGAAAATAGACAGCTTTGAGTTGTTCCATTTGTTGGGATTTAGAATTATCCAAATCTAAATTAAAAACTGTCACTGAAATCACAAGCTAGCAGCTGAACTGCCCAAAAAGTTGGTGATTGATCAGCTTTTTGTGATCAAAGAGTTAAACCAAGTGGAATCTTCTCAAGAGAAAAAACATGAACTTTGTAGATCATGGCCCCTGTATCAGGATGGTGATGATGGTGTTTGTGTTGCTTAAAAGGCAAATGACAGCAAATATTTTTATTCTTCCAGTCAGACACTTGTTTGTGTGAGTGAGCTTCAGTGAGTGCTCTCTCCTGCAGGCATGTACAAATTTAAGCTGCATTTTAAATGTAATGTCAATAGCATCTCTCTATGGTTCTTTTTTTACTTTTATAAGATGAGTTAAAATTAAGTTTTTATAATCTTGAGTATGTCATGAGTGTAGAGCTGTTCGTGGTCTGGCATCAGGTGGTGATTTTGCTGTACTGGCTGTATTTGTTTGATAAATCTGTATTTTCTCAGGTATCAACTTCTGAGATTCTCATTAGTCTCTCATGAAGAATTTTACCCTTTATTTGTCTTTTAGTTTATTTTTTCAGCACTTCTTGTCTTGTGCCAAAGAACACGTGAATTACTTTATAATTATCAGTGTTTACTTTTGAAAGTTTTGAAAATTAGTTCATTTTTCCCAGAGCAGCTAGTGCCTTTTGTAAGACAAGTGGTATTTCATGGATTGTGAATTCCAAAGTGTGGCAACAGTTGAAGGAACATTAATTGTCATGATTGTCATTGTCCTTCTGTCTGTATCTAAAACTCTTAACTACTTTAGATTAATGTATCTCTCATATTCCAGTTTCCCAGCAGTTTTTTGGGTCTGACAGTGGTAAAAATCTCATAGTACTGTAATTTTTTGCATTTTTTTGTCTGTATGAAGAACTTTGGAAATATATTTTACCATTTTAAATGAATTTGATAAACCTGTTGATTTTTTTACTTAGGAAAGCCTTTACGACTCACTCTGCAAGCATGCGATGTAAAGGGAAAAGAAGATAAATCAGGGCCTGAAAACCTCCTTGTAGAGCCATGGACTGGGGATGGTAAGAGCCTGGGCTTAAAATCCATAATATTAGAATCATAAAATCACTTAAGTTAGATGGTTCCACCAAACATAATGATTGTTAACAATTCTGTGGTGCTGTTCCATATTTACTTATATATGTTTTGTTCTTTATAGTTTTATGCTATGGAAGATCTGTAATTTAAAAAAAAGGGCAAACTATCAAACAAAAACCCAAACCAAAACAATATATAAATTCGATTTTGTAACACTGTGGATTTCTCATAAACCAGTTGATTGTCAAAACAAGCTAACCAAACAAAAAGATTGGATTTTGGAGAGAATTATTGATACTCTACGTGGAAGTCAGCAATGAGCTGTCACAGAGAATATTCTACCAGAGGACACTTTGTGGGTTGAAGTCATGAATCACTGTTAGTTTCCCAAATATTGTTGGGGAGAGAGTTTGTAGAAATCATTGAAATTTTCACTGCACGTGCCTATTAATTCTCCCTTAAAGCCTCTCTTTGTTAATGCAATGCCTTTATGTACTGGATACAACCTAAACAAAGAGATTCGTGTTTCTTGACCTCCTTTTTAAGTGAAATGCCACCTAATCTTTTTTTTTTAAATGGTTTATTGTCTTGTGCAGTGCTGCTGGTAAATGAAAGCCATTGTGACAGAAAATCAGGCACATTCTAAATGCTTATTTTACCCCACTGTTTGTTCACGTGTATTATTTGAGTTTATTCTTTAGTTATTTTGTGACTTGTCTTCTGTTGTTTTGTGGGTCATAGTTTGGGGGACTAGTCACTGAGTTCAGTGAATACAAGCCAAAGTAATATTTGGGAATTACTAATAAACTTTAATAAGAAAATATTCTTGAAACTGCTGCAGATATTGCAGTGCCCAGAGAGACACTGCCTGGAGAGTTCTGTGTGTATAATGGTAAAATACAATCTTTTAAGTTGTCCCTTTCATTTGGAAACATTTGCTAATGAGCATTTCACTGGAAAAGCGTTGTGGTTTTGTTTCCCCCCTTCAGCCCACAATCCCAATATTCTCTCTCAAACACCTTGCACTAGCACTCATTCTAGTCCCACTGCTGCTTTAGGTTTTCTTACTGAAACTGGGAAAACCAGAGCAAGTATCATTCTCTCTACTGGAACGGAATCTTCATTTCAAGTGACACAAATTAGAATAAAGGTATGTAGTTCCTGTGAGCTTTTGAAGTAGAAGGCTTACCTTTTTCCCTAGTAGTGGAATTGAATTGGGATATTTTTTAAATTAACTGAAATTTAAATTCATTATGAAATACTGTTATTTTAGAATTTTTCTTCAGTGTATGTCAGGGAACTTCAGGGAAAGGAGGTCTTAAATTGTTCCAGGGAGCCACAAGCATGTAGTAAAGACATTTATTTTATATTGATTTAATCTATATCTTGTAATATGTATCTCAAGCCAGAGACTCTTTGGTTTATGGTTTCTCTCTAAAGTGGATTTATATGCAAGATCTTTTATCTTATGTTTAAAACAACTTTTTGACTTTGTTTCAAGATACTAAGCATGTGAGTTCAGATTAAATGAAGGTATTTCAAATTCTATTTAGAGACACCAGTGTAATTTGAACATTCGGTGTGGCTTTTACCTGGTTTCAAAGGAAGGCCTTGTGTTTAAATCTCATGGCCAAGACAAAACTTCAGTGAAGTTTCTGCAGCCAAATTGATTTATTTACTTAAGGCAAAACAATAGTTTAATTCCCAGAGCAGCAATGCATATTTCTATGTCAAAGAGACTTAAACATGAATGAACTTCTGGCAAGTAAATTCTAACTGGAGATGAAGAGGCAGGTGAGTTGTTTGGCAGTGTAGTGATATCAGTAAGGAGACATGAGTATAGTTTTCTTTTTTTAAATGTAAAAAGAATACAAAATTACAATGGGAATTAATATGTGGAACTCTAGTTAATGTTAGGGTGCTGGCAGGGTGATAAATACAGTATATAATAACCATGTACATGATCTCAATTCAGTGGGTTACAGAAGTTTTCATAACATTTCTCTAAATGTATTTCATTTTCCTGTGCAATTCCAGAGACCAGGATTGGTTGCTTTCCATAACTTCTTTTTTTTTTCTTCCTACATTGCTGTGGATTTGCCCCTTCAGGTCCGGAGAGGTGCCATTGGGGCACAGTGTGGGCTAGTGTTCGCTTACAATGGTGCCTCGGAAAAGTTCCATGCTGAGGAACACTTCAAAAGGTTTGAGAGCTACGACAAATGGAAGCTGAGGGAATTCAAACAGTTTTTAAAAACCAGGTATAAATGGACTTTTTGTGATGCATACATGGAAAGTAAATGTTATATTTGATCTTTTTGCAATGCTGCTAGAACTACTGAGAGTTGTTCCAAGTGACTTAAAAATGGTGCATCATTTAATTGTTATTTATGTTTGATTTTAATGAATCTCAATTTGATGTGTTGGAGGAAATATGCATATAGCTCTTGTTTTCAGCCTCTTGATTTAAAGGCCTGTTATAAAAGGGATATAGCAAACCAAACCTTCTACTTGGGGTGCAGCTCAATGATAACAGAAATTTTTAAGTTTTATTAAATCAGTTTTCAGAACTGTTGCTTAGGAGTAAGGGGATGTTAAGGAGTCATGACTGAAAAGATTTTCTTGATTTTTTTTTTTTTTACCTTGCATGTGATAGAGTTTAGGGTATTTGAAACTTTTCTCTCTTCTCATCTTTATAGCCATAACATGCTTTAAGTATTTTTGTAGAATATCAACAGCTTTGCAACGTCTTGAAACTTTTCCTTACAAAGTGTCTTATGTTCTTTTATACACAGAAGCAGTTGTTCATGTGATGATTTGGGAGATGATGATCCTATTGGCTGGTTTGAAGTAGAAGAAGAATGGGATGAAGTTGATGTCAAAATGCAGCAATGCAGAGTTTCCCAAGTAAGAACCCACAGAAACCCCTTGGCCCAGTCACAATGAGCAGGGGCTCTTCTCTGTGCCAACTGAAATAAACCTAATTCTGTTTTGTGAGGGAGAACTCTGCTGGATACAAAAAAAAATTAACAGGCTTCTACTTAAATGAATGATTCAACTTTTCTCCTCTGAATTTTATTCTTTTTCTCTGTATGCACATAGATGTATATAGCTGAAGTTAAGTGGTGCTTCATAATCAAATTTAATGCAAAGTTATGTGATAATGTGGAGATTACTGGTTTTAATATGATTGTTGCTTTATTCTAGTATGTAGACCATTTAACTACTGTGTAGTCATAGCATTTATTCTTTCAGAGCCAGGTTCTTCAATCCCACTTGTTTTAGTGGGCAAACAATTAGTAAGCATTCCCATCAGTTAGGCTGCTGTCCCTGGGGAACGGAGACTCTTTTATGTCAAGAATGGCAGAAGATGGCTTTGATTGTAGTGCTTAGTGCATTTGTAGGGAATGTTGCATTTCAGATCCTGGTTCTGGAATCAGCTGTTATAGTTCCCAAGTCCATTTGTACTGTGGGAATTAAGAGAATTGGTGGCATTGTTGTGTCAGCTGGGATTTTTTCTAACTCTGTTGCTGCTTGCTAAGTCACTGCTGCTGCAGAGTAACTGAGTACATGTGGATGGCAGGACTTGCTGTTCCTTCAGTTTTGCGCTCTGCACCTCACTGAGAACAGACTGATTAAAGTATGTTTTAAATATTACATATTGATCCTCTGCATGCTTTTAAATGCAGCTAATGATTCTTTAACTGCAAGAGTACTGTAACTGGGGGAGTGAGGAACAGTGTGTGCAGAATGAATGCACTGATAATGAATTAACTAACTTTGCAGGCGCCTGTAGAGGTCATACAACCATCTCTGGGACTTTCTGGAAGTAGGGAGAGATCAAACTTAGCCTGATTCTCAGGCTCAGTATGTTAAACCTCTGGAGGTGATAGACAAGGGACTAAGGCTTCCCCCCTCAACCCTGCCTGCAGTCTCCTCACCTACCTCCACTCATGCCTTTTAAAAGCCCAGTTTGTACCAGCTTTTAAACTCAAATTTGTGCTGTTTTTATATCCTTCTAGTACTTGATGATAAAGTTTTTGTGCACAAGACAAGACTCAGCAGAACGTCTCGGGGTCCAAGGGCTGAGTGTTCTGGGGTATCTGCGGCCCCTGCGAGACGAGCCCTGCAGGACCATGAGCTGCCTGCAGTGCAGGAAAACTGAGGATGACACAGTGTGTGGCACAACTCTGCTCCTGAAGACACTTCATTTCATCCAGCAGCTGGCACAGGACCTGGTATTTTTACTTCTTCGGGTTTTTTAAACCTCTGTTTTCCAGGCTAAAAGGAATAAGTCTGTGTAAACAGCAGTTGTGAATGGGCAAAGAAAAGTTGGGGTACTTTAAACAAAGGTTAAAAGCCATGTTGTGCAGAAAAAAATTATTTCTGAAAAATAGAATTCTGTGTATGTTTGCTGACGGTTTATTACTTTCAACCAAATTAGATGGAGAGGTAGAGGTTATAAAGTCTTCTGGAGAAAAGAGATGGGATCCTAGAAATCTGGAAAGAGGGGAGAGCTCTGTGAAGGAGAAGGTTTCAGCATGAACTGTCACATTTAGACACCAGAATATCCTTGAAAGAAACTCTAGTTCATGTTAGCTACAAATTTATAGGAAAGCTGGCTGTGCTTTCCTTTAAGCCCAGTGCTCAGGTATTTATGTTTTATAAATGTGTTCCATATAGAGTTAATTTTCCAATCCTGCATTTTCTTTGTCTTTTTAAGGTTCAGCAGAAGGAGAGTGGATTAAAATACAAATCATTTTTAGATTTCACAGGCCTTGATTTGCAGCTCTTCTGGAATTTTTACAATAAACTGCACCAAAAGTAAGTTACTTCTTTCGTGTCTGCTGAAGCACTAATCAGTGTGTGTGTGTATAAATAAAATATGCTTTGTTTAGTTACAGCAGTTTGTTCTTCCTAAACTACATCATTTACATAAATAACATTTCTCTACTGCTGCCATATGGACTTTCAACTATAAAGTTATGTAGAAGCTTGAGCTGTAGATTAATTTAGCTGGTAGCTACGCTTCTTTGGCTGTGTCTCTCCACTCAGTGGTTTTAATCTATCTGAAATGGTGACTTTCATAGCAGTATTTATTTGGTGCAAAAGAGCTGCTTTTCTAGTTTTTGCTTCTATTTGTTATCTATCGTTACAGCCCGAGGGAAGAATGTATCTTTGCTCAAACACTGCTGTTGCAGCTTCTCCAGAGCTGCTTCTCTGTACTTACTGGAGATAATAAAACTGCTAAACCTCAAGAAACTCCTCAGAGCAAAACAGCCGGTCACACAGAAGCTGCAGAAGAGCTTTATAGACATTTGTGTGAAGGTAATTTTTATTCTATATATATTGACTGTTTTGTCTGTTAAAGTTTGGGAAAAGATATTCATTCCTAGAGGCCAAGTCAGCTCCTGTTCCTTGTTTCTCCTTCAGGTCACTGTGTGCTAATTAGTCCATCACTAGAAACTTTCCTTGGCCCAAAGAAATGGTTTTATAGACCTTGTGACAACGTGGTCTGGAAACAGCTGCAATAGAAAACTTTTGAACGTCACATCAGGGAATGTGACCCTTTGACTATAACATTACTGGGGTTCATTTATTTCCCATACTGCATATCACTATAAATGAGCTCATGAGTAGACTGTGAGGTTTACAGGAACACAGGGAAGATTCTGGAGCCAGTGAAGAGAATGGGAATTACACATTAGATTTCTTCGGAAGTAGGGTGCCACGCTCTCTATTCAAGTGTAATTTGAAGAGTCTCCTGCAAAGCGAGTTAGAGGGAAAACACTCTATAAAGAATCTGTCACATCTTGAAAATTTTATTAGCTTTGTTGGGTGTCAAGTTATAATCTTCCTAGAATTCATTTACTTGGTGAATAAATAGATTCTTAATATAAATCTTTCTTGCTATAAGTTAAAAACCTTCCCCTCATTTTCTGTGTGTATAATGGGATTGCAAGGACTTGAAGTTGTGTAGACTAACATTTAATTCAGTTATGCCTCTAACATATTAGATGGGGTATTAATTAGAACTTGTAATTTTGTTTCCTTTTTGTATGAGCAGTAGTGGATATGGGGGACAGTAACTTCATGCCAATGAAAATGCTGAAAGAGGAAGTTAAGAACACCTTACTCAGTGGAGCAGCAGTTTTTTTCCCAGATAGACAGACCAGGCGACACCAGCTCTTCACCATGATGGTAAACATTAAATGAGAAATTGTTTGTTTAGTACCTGCTTTCTTTATGCAGAAAAGAGGACAAATCTGAGTTGTTATTCTCAAATAATACATACTTTGTCGCATTCAAGTAAAAACTTTTTTTGTTCTTTGCCTCTTTTTACCCTTCCCCTTTTCTCTCTGCAGCTTATCCAAAGAAAGAGGAACTAACACTGCCTTTCTTACCAAAAATGAATAATAGAACACAGAAATTAGAATTCTCTGTCACAGAGGAGGAAAACAGAATGTATCATAAAAATAAATCTTTTTCCTTTTCTAGAAAAACATCACAGAACAAGAACATAAGCAATCTGTACATCTTGCCTTCAGATCCTTGTGTACCCACTTCAGGTAAGGGGTTCTGAAATTGGAAATGTTTGTCTGATATCCAACATTTGTTAATAAGCTTGTATTTAATCCTTTTTAGAAATGTTATTCCCTAAACAATAATTCTCTGAAGTAATCAACTAATGTTGTTTAGAAAGGACATACTGCTACTCAATATTTTTATTAACTGAATAGCTCTATAAAGCACTGGCCAAGGTTGGTGCTGAAATCATAGTATATTGCTCTTAGGCTTCTCCTAGGCTGTCTTCCAGTTTTTTAAGTGATTGTTTGTCAATGCTGATGGTTGATATTGATTTAATTAGTCTGGGGTCATCAGAACACAAACTTTTGATTTTCATAGTAATTATACAGTAGGATCTCTACAGATTTGGCACAAAAAATACTGAATTTCTGGCTGGGAACTGTTTGGAACTTCTTGTTGTTGGTTAGTAAGAATATCTTTGTTTTGTAGTGATCAGGATCCAGGTGGACTCTTACTATTACCAGAAAAAGGAGTTTCTGCAAATTTTGACATAAGTGAAGTGTTATCAGTCATGGACACCCTTCTGCTTGTGGCAGCAAGAGAGGTAACTGGCTTTGCACTACTCCTGCTTCTTTGTCGTGAGTTTTGTAGGCACTCAAACACAATCTGCTTGCCTGCCATGGATGCTGAGGAACCAGCTTCCCTGTCCTTCTGGATACAACTGTTCATGGCTGTGTGAGTCAGTAGGATTAGCTTTTCCAACCAGCTGAGTGTTTTCCTTTAAGCATTAACTATTCATAATAGTAGAGTAGGAAATGAATAATATTTTTCCAGTAGGAAATGTGTAAGATGTGGTGTTTTTCCATAGGATTGAAGAGACTCTATGGAGAGACACTGGGATAGAGAAGGAATCATTCCATTTTGAGAGGATAGGATTGGGCATGTCACTAAGGGAGGTGGAAATGGAGGAGGGTTATTTACATATGCAGAAAAACTCAGCTGAGAACATCGAGTGACTCATATGTAGCTGTTCCTATTTAAAATTGTGATATATCAAAACAAAGTGCATCACTTGCTACATGGTGTTACATGCTGCTTGTCATTTGCATTTCATCTTTTTCTGGAGTGAGTGGGATGATTGTGTCCATCCCAGTTTACTTGGTGCATACTGTGTGTCATACTGCAGCAGAAGAGGCTCCATTACATTAATAAGTGTTCCTTATTTTTCAGTGTGAAATGATGATGCTGGATGTTGCACAGCAAGAGAGTGGCACAGTCTTGTCTTCCTTATTCTGGTCTGTTCAGGGCAGCCTCCTTTCCTGGTGCTATCTGCAGCTTAAAGGCACTGATAATTCAGCCAAGGATCTTGCAGTAGAAATACTTAGAAACTGTAAGTGCTGGGATTGAATACAGAGTTAAATATGGTGCAATACAGGACTTTAAAATGTGATTTTGCAAATTGCAGTATAATTAGGGATCACCAAAGGTTGCCTGAGGCATACTCAGAAATGTCGTAGCATTTCTAATCTCTCTAGGAAGTAATTAGTAGGCATATTAAGCAACTTGGAGTTTTAGCTGTACTGATAATCTTATGTTGGGAGGAACTTCAGAAAGCGTTTCAGTAAGTTTTGGGGACGAAATACTGAAAAAAACCCCAAACAACAAATAGTTGCAGACTTTTATTTGAACATTTTAATTTCTTAGCATCCCTTATTTTGGTAAACTCCTGGGTGGTGATATGTATTTTCCTAGATGTTTGTAATAGCAAGAAGAAAGGAACTTGCTTAAGAACCTGGGTACGTCTAATAATGGGTTTTGTTGGGTTTTTTGTGGAGGGGGATTGTTAGTTTTCCTTAATGCAGCAGCTCAGTGTTGAGTAGTTAACTGGGCCAAATACTTAACAAAGGTGTAATTTTATGTAAAATTACATCATATTTATGTTATTTGTATATAAATAAATTTGCTGTGTTCCTGTCTTATATTTTAAAATGGGATAAGGCTGTAGCTAAAAATTCCTACCCTCACTTGATACTTCAGTTCCCTTTCTTAGCTGTGTATGGAGGCTACTGGATACATGGAGGTTGTTGAAACAGTCTTGGGGTGTTTGATGAAATTACTCATCACTCATTTTTTCTGTGATATTGTTGATAAGCACGACTTGTTTCCACAATAGAAATATCACAGAAAACTTCTCTGAAGTGTTGGGTGTTGCTGCCTTGGGGGCAGCAGATCCTTTCCTGCTGTATTTGTCCTTGTGCACATCACCATGCACCTAATGTTTGATAAAGTGGGTTGTGGGAGCAAATCCTTAAGGTGGTTATTAAGGATTTTTTTTTTCTCTTTAGATGTGGGCCAGTTCCTGTCAAATATCAGAACAATTTTGCAGTCACTCTTATCTCAATATAGTGGCAAAACAATAGTAGAAAAAATAAGTAGCTCTGTCTTTGCTATGGCAACTCGTCAGCTGGTAAGTGAACAGTGGGATTTTGTCCTATTCCTGGGTGGCATGGCTGTGATTCTGGCATTTTCATGACACCTGTGTTTGCTCCTAGGTCATCTTCTTGTTGGATTTTTGCACTTTAGACATTCCATACTGTACTCTGCTACAGGGATTCAGCACTTTGATAGAACCACTGAAAAGCCTTTGTAGTGAACCTCATAAGGTAACTAAAGACACGGGCACTATTAAACACAGTGAAACAAAAGCAAAATTGCAAGAAAGATGTAGAAAACTCGTGTGATTCTGTTGGTGAGCATTGGAAAAGAGCTGGAAAGCTTCTAAAAGTGTGGGATGTATAATGAAATGTTGAGTGAAGAACTAGAAACATATCTACTGATATGGGAGATGGGCAAAGTGATCAGACAGTGCAACTGGAATGAGCAGCCTGGAAGGTAGATAGGAAGGAGGGGATTCTGAGGGTGAAGAGGAAAACAAATTAAAAATAGTATATGCTTAACATTTTTAGCTTCACTGCTTGTGGTGATGTAAATAAAGTCTGTATGTCTATAGTGTAGATGTTTAAATCTGCATTAGTCATCCAGACTCTTTTTGTCATGACTGGAGACTTGTAGTCACTTGTGGGTGAGACAGTCTCCTCCTGAGTCTCCTCCTGCAGTAGACTGGGTGGGTTTTGCTTTAGAAGTGCTTCCTTATGATTACCAAGGATGTCTTCAGAACTAGTTTCAGAGTAAATCAATGCTGTAGCCTTTTAAATGCCATTTGTATGCACATCTGGCAACTTGAAAGTATAGACACAAAAATCTAGTATGGTATTTTTTAAATAAATAAAAGCATATAAAATATAAAATATTAAAATATATTAAAAATATAAAAAATATAAAAGTATATAAAATAAATAAAAGGCATTCTTTCTTACCTTTGTATCTAAGAATGCATTTTTGTTGTACAGATGGACATGGAAAGCTGGCAGCAGGAGCAGCCTGTAGTATTGCGAACCTGGACAATGGAATCACCTCATAACTATGAAAATAATTGCCATGAGGTCTCAGTCTTCCTGTGTCATGGGGCAACTTACTTTGAGGTGGAATTTGATGAAAAATGTGAAACTGAAAGGAGGTAATTTATTCTTGTGCTGTGTTGAATTCCAGTGTCTGTTTGCAGAGGGGCAATTGATGTTTCAATGTGCGCTCCACATGCCATTTCAATTTCTTCATTGTCCAGAGCAGTACACAATGTGTATTTTTGAATGACCTTGTGCTGAAAGCTACCTCTCCTGGCAAATTTACAGACATGCTGTTCATATGAATTTTGCTTCCTTTGGCCTTGATCTGTTTTATAATAATGCTATGACCACCACCGTTTGTGCTCATAGTATTTATTTTGCCCTCTTTCTATTGTCTTGGTTTTTCTTGGTGACACATCAGGCTACTGCTTAGTTAAAGCATTTGCCAGATGTTAGATTTGGCACACATTACCAGTTCCAAAGTTCTGCAGGACAGCAGATCTCTGTTTGCTGGACTTCTGCATTAAAACATGAAATACATTCCTTAGCAGTCACATGAAGGTGTAGTTCAGAAAGAAGTGACAGGGTGCACTTAGATACAGCACTTGTGAAAATCCAAAAGCAAAAACATTGTCCCCCAAAACTTGAAAAGTAAATTTGGAAGTAATGCATTGCAATTTTCACAGGTATGATTACCTGGAGTTTACTGATGCCAGAGGGGCAAAAACTCGTTACGATACAAAGGTTGGCACTGAGAAGTGGCCTAAGGTGAGCACCTTTAAAATTCTGAACCAAATTATTTATCCAGTCTTAGGAAGTCCTTATAGATTCCTGTGGAAACCTTTTATGTAAAAGGATGTGTGCTTTTGTGCATGGGTGTGTTTATTAGGTTACTTAGGTGGGAGGGAGGAGATGGGGAAGAAAGTCTGAAATGCTGCAAATAAAAGGAGTGAATGAGTAAAGAATCCCTCTTTGCTCCTGTTATCAAAAGAGCAATCAGTTAAAGTGAAAAGGAATAATCATGTTTAACTGCCAAAACACATTGGTAAAACTTGCTCTGCCCTTGCAAGTTTTTATAAGACAAGTGTTGCCCTTCCTGGGGCTGTGCTCTGTCCTCAGATGGGATGCTGCTCTTCTGTTCTGTGGCTCTGACTTTAAAGCTCAATCATATATAAAATTGCTCATTAAGCTCTTAAATAGAAACTTTACCTGCTTAGTACTGTGGGTTTCTCATTGAGATGGTGGGGGAAATTAGATCTGTTATGGCCAGAACATAATACTGAAACCCCAGAGTTGCTGAAGGGAATTCATTACCCTGAAATGTTTTCCTGTCATGTACATTTGGCAAAATGACTGTTTTGTTGCTCTGTAGAAAGTGACCTTTAAGGCTGGCCCACGGCTGCAGTTTCTCTTTCACTCTGACAGCAGTAATAATGAGTGGGGCTACAAGTTTTCCGTCACTGCTTACGGCCTCCCAGACGTTGCTGTGTCTTGGGGCTTGGATTTACAGCTGCTTGTCTCCCGGCTGATGGGGCGCTTGGCTTCCCGAAGCATGGCCCTCAAATCACTGCGAGGTGAGTGCCTCTCATAGCCCACAGCTGGGACCCGTGCAAGAGGAGGTGCAAGGACTTTATGCTGAGAATCCCCTGTGAAAATGAAGTTCCTTTTGTATTTCTCTCACGTGAACATGGAACACTTGCTGTGTTGCGAGTCCATGGAAGATGTGGGCACGTGGAAGTAATCCTACTAAGCTAAAATACATTTATGAAGTAGTATGTTCTCTTTTTTTTCCTTTTAAAATTGTTCTCTGATGCTGTCATTCACCGCACATTGGGGGTGTAAATATGGAGCCAACAAACCGAAAAAATTACAGAGCTTAGGACACAAATGATTCTAAAAGTTTCCCATGAGTATTTGGTATTGAATGAAATTTGAGTTCACAAATTAAGTTTGGTTAATTCCAGTAGTTAAGTACACTTAGGATTTGGGCCTGTGAAGATAAGTAAAATAAATTTTAAAAAATAAATTAAAAATAAAGTTTATTCTCTAATTTAAAAACAAGAACACTTCTCCGTAGCTTCCTAAATACGAATCCATCCACCACTTTGGAGAAATTAAATAAGGCTAAAGAGTTCTTCCTCCAGTCGGGTGGTCCATGTTTACCTTGGGAAATTAGACAGCTATTTACCTGTGAATTCAGGGAACTGATTGAAGTGTTTGAGAATATTTTCTTCCTTTCTTAATATGAGCATACTTGCATATAACAAATTAGGTCCTTAGTAGGAGAGAAAGCTTTTAAACTCTTTTTAAATTAGAAAATTTCTGTAGTTATAATACAGTGAAAATGTTTAACTTCAAATCCTTCCATATTGTAACATTGTCACTGTAAGATAAGATATGGATGCTGCCATTAATGAAAGAGTACATCCATTTTCTGTACCACGTTAGAAAAACAGAGAACATTGTTAAATTACTTGTTCAGTCTATTTGCATTAACTTTTTGTTGTGTTTCAGTTTTTTTCCCTACTGGATGTTTGACATTTATTATTTTCATTAATCTGTAAAAATGAAGAAAATTATTTAGTAACTGAAGGGTCTGTTCTTAATTTCTTGCAGAATTAGGTACTGAAGCAGATTTGCCTCCGTTGAAAGTAACATCAGTTCTTAATTCTCCTCTGTGGAAACCTGTCTTCAGGCATCAGATGTGTCCTGAGGCACTCCCGGGAGCCAGGCAAAACAGCACCAAGCATCAAGACAAAAAAGAGGTACCTACCCACTGCTTGTGTTCCCTTGGCACAAAATCCCTGCGTATCACACGGGTTCATTTGGCTTTATGGAGTTGGAATGCCCTTAAGCATATGCTGCTGTGCTAAGCTTGTCATCATTTGTGCTGTTGGATTCAAATATCAAGGAAGAAAGAAACTGTTGTTCTGTGCCCTTTATTAGTTTCCATTTTCATGGAATCATAAGATGGTTTGGAGGGACCGTCAAAGCTCATCTAATTCACTCCCCACCTTGTGCAGGGATGTCTTTCATTGATCAGTTTGTTCAGCTGCAGTGGATAAACTGCAAGTTGACTTATGGTTGCAGCTCATTGCTACGTTTTTTCTCAGCCAATATCGAAGTTAATGTGTTGTACCCTTCTCTGCAGGCTCGGAGCTCTCCCCATGACATCTGCCGTAACTTTCTTATCGACTTTGCAAAATCAGATCCTGCCCAGGACTTCAGTGGGCAAAAATCTGAACTTTTCAAAGGACTTATACAGGCATGTAAAAAACAGACCCCAAAGACAGATATAGTTGCTGGTTCTACTGTTGATCAAGCTGTGAACTCAACATTTGCTGCTTTGGTGTATCTCACTCCAGATTTATTTGAGAAGCTTCAAAAATATGGTAACTCTAATATTATTAGACTATCTTAATAATGAAGACTTAAAGTTTGTAAAAGGCTCTCTTACAGCTGAGTTAATAACATTTAAAAATCAGTTTAGTGGGGCAATTTAAAGAAGATGTTCTGTATAAAGGTATCATTTAGGCAGACTAGGTAAGCTTTCTCTCTAGAATGTTTATTTTTTATTAACATGTGTTTTTGTCTTCAGAGCACTGGCAAAATATTAGTAACTATCAGAAGCTACTAATTCTGTATAGCTATACCTAAAGAGAGTAGTGATGTCCCCTGGGGATTTAATTCAGAGCAATGTGGCTCCAGTTAATTAGAGGTTCTTGGATCATTTTCTACATTGTACCTTTTCTAAAAAGCTAAGAACAACTTCTGTTATTAACTGTCAGGGTTGGAGGAGGTGTGAATTATCTCCCAAAATACTATTCTGTGGGAACCAACCTTGCCATCCTCAAAATATATATTTAATTATTTTTCTAATAGAAGGTAATGTTTTGCTTTTAACTTACTAGCTGTTGTATTATAGTTTATGTATTTTTCAGTAGGTAAAATGAACAACTTTTTGACTTACAGCATCCTTCCATTAAGTTTATTGATATGTTTGAAGTATTGGTTAATAAGATGTTACTTGGTTTTGAAGGATTTCATTTTGGGCTTTTCACTTTTTATCATAATTTTGACACTAAACATTTTACATTTTCATAGGATGATTGAGCTATTTTTTGAGCTCTAGAGTTATGAGTAAAAATGACTGACACAAAGACTGACTTGATGACTAATGTGGTTCCTGCCTTTAGTCATTTTGTCTGTGTCTGACAATTGAGCTAATTTTCTGAGTGACATTGAAAACTGGACAAATATTAATGAGTGCTTAAGAAATCCATCCCACTGTTCTGTCAGCACCTTCATCTGCTGGTCATGCTGGGGCAGACTCGTTTCCGGACCCGTGTTCACCTGTGCTATGGGAAGTTTGGAGAAGGGATGCTGAAAAGAATACGGGAAAAAAATTAGAAAGGGAGAATGGAGGAGGGAAGACTGAATGTCTTTTTCTCCATAGTCATTGTCAGGCCAGTTTGAATAGAAACTGATTTATCAGGTTTTTAATTTTTGCAAATTGGTATTGAAAGTCCATTCCAGAAATTCTTAGTGTAAAACAGTAGAGAAAACAAATACATCTGTAGAGCTTTAAGTTAATACTAAGCATTTGTTGATTTTTCTGGTAAGTTTGCATCAGTGTTATTGCATGCATAGGGAAGGATTTTATTTTCCGTGGCTTCAGGCATCAGTTTTGGGAAGAGATGAGAAAGATAGTTGTAAATTAACTTTGTAAATAAATCAGTCAAGGTGCAGTTCATGTATTTAGGACGTATGAAAGTTGGCAGGTTTACTCTCTATTTTTCTTACAGGTATAATTCCAAGTACTGACTAAGAGATGAAGGGAAGGCTGTAGCATAATTTTAGTTAAGTAGTTGTATAAAAATTGAGCTGTAAATAAACAGGACTCTCTTTTTTCTCTCATTTCCAGTCAACAGTGGAGGCAAGGTGCCTTTGAGTGATGAGTTTGCACAAGTATATTCCCTGGCTGATTCCATTAGAATATGGATGGTAAGAACACTCAGGAGGATCTCTGTTAATGTCATTTACTTTAGTAGTTTACAATGCAATGTTAAGGAGTAGGGCGGAACAATTTTTCCTTCAGTTATTCTACATCAACTGTTTTCACTTAGAAGGAACATAAGTTTACTTTGAAACTTTGGACTTAAATGTTTAAATGCATCCTTACACTCCCCTCCTTCCCTCAGCCCCAGATGTGTCATCATGAGTAGTTAGGACTGAATTTGAGTGAAAATCAGTTAAATTTGTAGTATATTTTAGCAAGCACGTATGTTGTAAATTAGAAAGATTCTTACATTGCAGTTAAAGTTCTTTTGAGACATTATCATAGAAAGAAGTGTGTCTTTAACATCATTCTATTGTCTTGTGACTTTCTCCCTCCTCTTTTCTGCCTAAGAATTCCTAGCAGGTTGATGTACTAGAGTTACAATGGGTGCAGTTGCATGTTAAGATGAGTAATTGCCTTTACCCATTGCATGACAGGTGATGTTTGCATCTCACAGAGCTCGCTAGTGAGGTGCCATGTTTTTGGAGAACTTTATCTCACAACTAGATGTATATATTTTCCTGAGTGCTGAGTGTAAAGGAGAAGCCTTCTTTTCCTTGGAGGACTGATGCACATCAAGTCATGAGACAGGGAATGGTCTCAGCCTACAAAGCTCGAGCAGCTCGGGGTGAGGCTGTTACTGCTCTGACAGTTCAGGTGCTGCTCTTTTAGGCTCCTGGGTGGTTTGCTCTGAAGTGGGGAATAGTAACTACTGTCATCTATTCCTGAGATTAAATTCCTTTCAGTCATTACAGTCTTCATCCTACCTTGCTGTATAGATACACAGAGAGAATCATATTTTAACTATATTAACGTCCTGTCTACAGTTGGAAATGAAGCAGAAATCCCTGATGGGGAGGGGAAATGATGCTGAGGAGAAGCAGAACACAGAAGCAAGTGAGGTGAACCCAGAAACTCTCGGTGAGTGTTGCCTTGTATGTAGGAGCATTCCAGGTAGCTTAGGAAAGCATTGCCTTGTAAAGCTGAAGACATTATTTTTGCTGTGAAAGGTAAGTTAGCAGCTGGGGTTACTTTTTCATACCTTAAGAGATAACCTAGTGTACATTGGATTAACTATCTGGGATTGTGTTCTGCTATTCTTTGCAGAAAACAGTGAGAAAATTCTGCAGGGAGTGACCTCTCACTTGGGTCACCTGGTTCTGAACTTAGGTTCATCTGTTTTTGTAGATACTTCTTACCACATTGAACTGATGTTAGAACAGCAGCTGATGCTTATTAGACCAAAATGTGTTCTCATTGACTAGTCTGTACTTCATATGGTTCCGTGTGATTATTCAGATTGAGCATTTGGAAATCTGAACTTAAGCAACTGATAGCATCATGATCAATACAACAAGAAAAACAGTATTGTCTAGCTGTCTCGGCTGAGAAGAAATAAATCACTTTCTTCCTAAGCATAAGACAACAAGTTTGTTGTTCTATTGTCGTGATTTTAACTCTTCCAATTTTTATGCTGCAGCAAAACTCTGTATGCAGAAGAGCCTTTTGTTACTGAACTTTTTGCCCATAAGAGCAAAGACGAAAGATTCTGCCTCCGACAGTTTGGAAGCCCAAGACATGGATGATCCCCAGCAGTATGTGAGTGATAAATGCCAAAGACGAGGATCAGCTGTGGACATGGACTTCCAGGCAGCACAGTCGGTGTCGTCCAGTGCAGGAACTCACCCTGTTTCAAAAGAGGGGGGTCAAACATCACTGTCTGATCTGAAAGTTAAACAAATTCCAGACCTCCACCAAGCAGAAGCTGCATCTGCATTTCATAGTAAGCCTGTTGAAAATACAGTTTCACAGCAAGAAGACGTGTCATCACCTCCTTCCACTCCTACACGGAAGTCTCAGCTCGGCCGTGGAAGACTGAGGCTGCTGTCATTCAGATCAATGGAAGAGCCAAGAGCTCTGCCTACTGTGAAGGAAAAATATCCTATTTTGAAGAACATACTAGACTTTATTAAGGATCAATCACTTTCACATGAAAGGTAAGCAAATTGAAATTGTTGTCACTTATACTATACAGAAGCTTGTCTTCACACCTCTTCAGGTGGAATAAAACATTTTAGCAGCAAGATAATAGTGCAGAATATTTTGTATATGAACAGTTGTCAAACTTACATATCAAACTTCAGTTATTCACAAGCATACAGGGGCTCAGAGAGTACTATTTCATTTCATCTGCTTCTATCACATAGAACAGAATGTAAAAAACAGTCACTTGGCAATTTATTGTCTTGCTTCCCGAGATGTATTTGCAGAGGCGTTTTGCTTTTTATCTACAAACAGCAAAATTGTGGTGTATCGCTATTACCAATCCTTGGTACCAAATAGAGAGGAGTTGCATCTCTCATTAAATTACCTGGTATTCTGAAACCGTGAATCAAAAGAGAAATTTCCAATTCTCAGCTTGTCTGTTTTGGGCTCTAAAATGTGGAGTGGTGAAAGAAGAGCTGGGTTCTGTTCAAAGCTTTACCACTCACTCCGACTAATACACCGAAATACAGCTGGAAATTCAGATACAAAGCAATTGTGTAATTAGTCAAGCACCTCTTGAATTGTCATTTATTTGTGTTGTTTTAAGCACAGTGTTTTGAAGTTTTCACTTAAATTTTTTGCTTTCAGTGTTTTAAAGGTTCTTGCTTTGAGAAAATCCCAAGGGCAGAGTATTATGGAAGTGCTCAAGACCATCCGCCAGTGCCTCGACTCACTTGGGCAGCCACACTGCTTTCACCCACCCTGTGTACTTTTTCTCCTAGAACTTCTAGCCTGTCAGAAAGATTTTACAAAGTAAGTAATTATTTAGGCAAATCTCAGCCATGTGATTTACTGTCTTAGTGATTTACTGTCTTAGTTCTTATGTTCCTCCAGGCATGTGTATTGACAAGAGTAGAAAGTTCTGCTTTTTAATCCATGTGGATAATAAAAATGTGACTTGAGGTTTAGTTTTCAGGCTAGTAGGCATAACTTGTGTACTTCATTTAAAAAACCCCCAAAAATTAATAATTATTTTCAAGTGGGACTCAGTTGCACAGCTGCTCATGCCATGAACATGTTTAGGTCTGATTTCTATGTTGTGTCTGGCCAGTGCTGTCAGAACTCTGTCACTTGGCTTTTCACTTGTCAGGAGCTTTTGTGGTCATCTTGCAATGCACTAATTTCCTTTAAGATCTTGATTAGATTTTCGTAAAGCAGCTTTTTAATTTAAAGGAATGTTCTCTTCTTAGTGCTATGAGAATGTTCTCTTTGCCTGTTTTGTTTCTTCACGTCTGATTCCTAGTAGAGGATTCTTATGTTTTTGTTTGAAACTTCTAGACTGTATTTTTTAATAAAACTAACATCTTTCCCACTTTTGGGGAGGCATTAAAAAGGGCCTGTTTGTAAAATTTGCACAAATCATGCTACCTAAAATATCACAGTGAATTCTAGGCTACTAAACAGACTCTTTAATTTGCAGCTACTTTGGAAACTTAGAAGGCTGTGGTGCTGAGCTACACAAAGAGATTCGAGAGTCCTACTATCAGCTTGTTTTGTTCCTGGTAAATTCTGTGAAGGGATTTAGTACAATTAATGACAGGTACAGTACAGTTCTTGCTTTATTTATGTTACATTTTTTTTTGCATTCCTTCACTCCTCCTCCCTTGTCATTTATTTGTCATTTAAAGCCTTAATTAATTTTGACTATACTTTCCATTATTTACAGAACTAAATAAGGAGCCTTGATCTTGTGATCAAAAATGCCAAGTTAGCTTTTTATTACTAAAGGCATAAAGGAAAGCACAATAAATTTATTGGTGTTAAAAACTTGCCTTATTGCATTTTGTAGTTACAATCCTTCAGTGTATCTCTGAAGCTTAGTAGTAAGATATTAGAAATAGCAAATTTGTCATGGAGTATTTGGGCAAGAGTAATGCCACAAGAAACATGGCAATTCTGCAGCCGTGCTTTAGTGTTAAAACTGATGTTTTGGCAACATTCTGGTTAGAATTTGGAGGATTTATAAGCAGGTGTCTTAGAGAAATGAGAATTTTATGGCTATAATATCAGCCTCTCTGACAATAACTTTCAAGTCCTTTGTTCAGTTTCAAGTGAAAATGTCAAAAAGGTTTCAAAGAGAGCAAATTCCTGAAAATACCACGAAAATGCTGTACTGCAGAGAAGAGACAAACCCTGTTGCTAATGCTCAGGCAACAGCATTAGCTTGATCTTAACTGAATCCTGAAGGAAAACCATCTTTATTTTGAATTCCATAGTCTGTACTTGCTAAATTGTGTAAGTTGAATACTTTGATAAACCTGCCACAGGATTACTTTAATGCACAGTGAAGCCTGAAATCAGTTGTGTAGTGGTTTTTCTGCCCTTCCTCCCTGCACACAATTTCAGCTCTAGGTCTGTCAGCTTTAGGTCACCTTTAGAGCTGTCATGTTTTAATGTCTTTTGTTTTTATTTAGGTCGTTGCTTCCTGCCTTATCCTGTGTGCAGACAGCTGTCCTCCACCTCTTGGATATGAGCTGGGAGCCCAGTGATCTTTCCTTCTTTGTTGAGATCCAGCTGCCACATCTCCTCATGACGACATCACAGGAGAACATCAGTATCCATGACAGTGTCATTTGGTGAGTCAGGAAGAATGCAGCTTTCACATGCTACTAAATAACTGATTCCATTTTACCCAGAAAGGCTCCTGAACTTCATGCTGGAACAAGCAGTAAGAGTACTATTAACAAGTATGGCATAATTTTGGGCAGTGTCCAATGGCTTAACCCGAAGTATTTGATTTTTTTTTTTTTTTTGCTGGTGCTAAAACTATTGACATTTTATCTTTAACCCGATTACTACTGGAACACTTCGCTTGTTTAGCAGTGTAGCAGGAGGTAGATAATGCTGTTTCTTGCCTTGATAAATGTTAAATGTTTTTCACACCATGTGGCAATTTTATAGTAGTTCTACTTGCACATGAGCAAATGCGAAGGCCAAAAAAATTTAAAACGTCTGATCTGATCTGCCAGCATTCCAGAAGCTGTTTTATAAGAGTAGATTTTCCTGATTTTTGCATCATGGTCCCCATATGTATTTAAGAACATGTCACAGAGGCAAGAAGCAGGTGTGTGTATGGTCATTTATTAACCAAGTGAATGGGATCTCTCACACAATTCTGTTTTTATTAGCATGTTATAGCACTTTGTTCTTCATTAAAAAGTAAAGCTTTATTAAAGGGAAATCTGATTGCATTCAAACTTAATTTTAAGCTTGCTTTTCTTTTAGTCAGTGGAGTGAAGAAGATGAAATTGCAGACTACAAGCAAAACTGTGAATGGATGGATGAATGTCAGGATGTAATGTTTGAGACCTGGTATGAAAAGATAGCTCAAGCTGACCCAGAGAAGCAGAGAAAGGTGACCTCATGTTTTGTATATTTATCTGCAGAAGGGGTAAATAAGAGACCTTTAAAAGCCTAAAGGGGAGAAAGGAATCTGGTTTATAATGAGTTTTTATGAGTTGGATCTCTGTAGACTTTCAAGAGTCTAAAACGATTAAGAGATCCCCATTCTTTTTTGGCAGGGGAAATGTTCTGCTTTCTGTCTGAAGCTTTCTCAAAGTCAGAAAATAGTACTCAAGTAAATTGTGTTGATTTATTGCTGTAGATGCACATGTTTGTTGCTCGTTACTGTGACCTGTTAAATGTGGACATATCCTGTGATGGCTGTGATGAAATTGCGCCGTGGCATCGCTACCGCTGTCTGCAGTGCAACGACATGGATCTGTGTAAAACTTGTTTCCTTGGTAAGAACCATTAAATAACCCCTCAAAACCCTGTATTTGAAACCAAAATAGTACCTTGTAAATTATACACAAAATAAAGTCAAACACTTTTCTTCTGGGTTCTTTGGAAATGTTTAACTTTTCTTTCTGTAATACGTATGTGAACTTGAAATTAGGAAAGGTTCTTTCTCAAAAAGATTTTACAGGGAAATCTTTCTTTACAGGTGGAGTTAAACCTGAAGGACATGAGGATGACCATGAAATGGTGAACATGGAATATGCCTGTGATCACTGCCAAGGAGTTATCATAGGTCGGAGAATGAACTGCAATGTGTGTGATGACTTTGACCTTTGCTATGGATGCTATCATGCAAAGAAATACTCCGACAGGTATTAAAAATGTGATTTTCTTTGCCCCACGTGGCAGAAAGACAGTATTTAGTAGCTAAATATAATCAATCATTCTTATGGTGCTTCCTATAAAGCTGTGTCTGACATCAGAACATCTCCTTGGTGTCATTTGGGGAAACAAAGATAGGACCAGTTCAGCAAAAACGTTTGGAAACCTGCCTGAACCTCTGAAGTCACTTGGTAGCAATTGTTTTCTGGATGTGGCTAGGAAAGCTGCGGAAGGAGTTACCAGTCCTGTATGACAGGGTAGAAGAGATGATCACTGTTCTGGAAAATAATTTCAGTGCTTGACACCAGAGGTCATAAAAACCAGGTCCACAGTTTGAACCTCTGGAATGTGTTGGGTTTTAAGTGGTTTCCTGTGAAGGTGTTTTGTGTTGACTGACTGACTATGTTGGTTAGCAAAACACCAGCTGCATTCCTAAATGATGCCCCTTCTCCTTCCAGCCACTTGCCCACTCACAGCATTACAGTGTATCCCATGGTGACCATCCGAATCAGTGACCGGCAGCGCCTCATCCAGCCCTATGTCCACAATTACTCCTGGCTGCTGTTTGCTGCCTTGACTCTCTACAGTGCAGATCTGGCAAATGGGGAGGAAGTAGAAGGAGAGAAACTGGATCCCCAGGTCCTCAGTCATGCCAGAGTTCTGCAGCATCAGTGCATTCAGCTCATTGGGGACTGCCTGATGAAAGCACAGCATGGAAAAGGTGAGTCAGCTCCTCCTGCTCTGAACAATGCTTCCTCCAAGTGTCAGAAATGTCTGTGGTTACTCACTTTAAAGTTTCCAAAGGAAAGGGGAAGCTACTGTGTACTTCACTGAGAATAACTGTTTATGTAGAAAGCAAACGTAGAGCAAGTGTCGTTCAGGGTCACTGGAACATGGAAAATCGAGTGCTTGAGAAAATTAATTTTATGCTTACATAAACATTGAAGACAACTTGGCAAGTCTGTGGTTGTTTTTTTTTCCATTTTAGCTGTTGTAAAGGGATCAGTCAATACAGCTTCATGTTCTGTTAGTAATGTATCACTGACAGCTGAAGGACAGCAAATAACTTGGTGGAAAAAGCTTTTTGTTCTGCATCTCTTGGGAAGAGATTTTTAACTGTGTGTGTGGTATAAATTTCTGGCAGTGGTGTTCATTTGTCTGGAAATGGAGGTTTCTGTGAACAAAAACCTGCTAGAAAAATAGGGGGATACAATAGGGACCTGTGGTGAATGTATCAAAAATTCCAGACTAAAATTCAAATAAGTTTGCTGGTAGTTTTTGTGAGCAGCTCTAATACAGCTGAAATACCACCACCACCAAATACTTACGCATACTCATTAATTAATCTGTTTACAATATACCATTCTATTGTGCAAGTGGTCAGAAGATTGAAAAATAAGACAAATTTCATTTGCTATTCATAATTTACACTGTACTGCTTTCTTAAATTAAGACCTCTACCCCAATGGCATCTTTGAGGTGGAAGATGTCACAACCTGTCCATCACTAGTATTTAATGGAACTACATAATTATATGAGCTTGATGGAAAACATGTTTTTGATGGAGTTAATGTTCAAAAGAAGTGTGTGAGAAGTTTGCAGTTCTCTTTTAAAGTGTTTCAGTTCTGCTTTTTGTCTTACCACTCAACAGCTAAATAACTTTTATAACTTTCATGCTTCCAGGACTGAAAAATTTAGCTCTCCTCTGCATGTTACCAGAAGATGAGTCTTTCTCAGAGAATGGCACTGTTTCAGGCAGTCCTCCCACAGACAGTGCTCCAAAAAGTCATCCTGGTGATAAAGCAGGGAAGGGAAGAGATGAGAAACCCAGCACAGGCTCTTTGGTGCATCATAGTGTAAGTACCTGTTATTTCCAGAACCCCTGATTTCAGATATGTGATCTGATATTAAGCATGTTCAGATGCTTAAACAGCCTATTCTGAACGTGGGACTGAAATAAGGGATAGTAATGATTTCATTTACAGGTAAACGTTGAGGGGCAAGAGGACAGTTGTTTTTTTCATTAGATCTGACTGATCAAAAGCTTCTTGTTTCGAACTGATTCACAAAAGTGTTGGAGGAGAGGGGTGTGTCTTGTTCTTTGTGAAAGGGCTGTCATTTCCCGTGATTGTTAGCACTGTTAAGTAGGAGAATGAGTTTCCTACAGTTTTATACAGTGTTTAAACGATATTATAGTGTAATAATTCTATGCAGAGAGATAAGAGCAAAATAAAAAAACATGATTTAATTGTATGGAAGCTTAAGACATGAATACATCAAGAAATTCTTCAGTAAAAGGTTTTGATACTCAAAGTAAAATATTTGTCAAGTGCAGATGACTGACTTCTTTCCGTGCTTGTTCCTGCAGGTATTAAATTTTCTTTTAATCTTTTAGTACTTTTGTTTTATTTTTAGGGGAAAGGAGATACTCACAAGGAAATCCAGTCTCCTGCAGAAGATAAAGTAGGAAAACAAGAAACTGAAATCAAAGCTGTCTCTGCAAAGAAAGCTGTTGTGAGACAAGAGTCAGACTTGTCTGTGGATAGGAATGTTCCTCCAACAGGTAAAAAATGATTTCTCATTTTCCCTGTCACAGAAATACCCATTCATCTGCAAACAAACAGCTGTCTTTTTTATTCCTAATCCAGTTTTGGATATTTTCATATGTCTGTGTCTGCTTTGTGAAAACCTGCCAGACATTGCTTTGAACAACTGCCTTGCAGTCGGTTTAAAGGAGTCTGGAAATCAGAGTAGATTTCCACAAATATTTATCCATCTATAGAGATTATAGTTCCTGTTGGGCTAGCACAACACTCATGTGTTCTGATGCACTTGGAACCAGAAATTAAGTGTGTTACCCTGTTAAAGACTGGGATTGTAAGAATTTTGATAGTTACATGGATCTGTCTGTAGCATTGTCTTTTATATGTTTTTACTAGATGGTATAAATTTCTTCACCTTCTGTCTTCCATACACTTTTATAAAGACTTTCATTTTCAAATGGTAATAATTCTTTTTATAATTTCTATTTATTTTTAGATTTGGATTATAAAAATTAAGCTATCACTTATTTCTTTTATTTTTAATGTCACTTAGGGGATTTTCTTCTTTTGTTTTTATTTAAAAGCAGGTGACTCTGTCTCAGAGGATTCAGCCCAAAAGCCAACAGAGAAGGTTTTAATACCTAGCCAGGAACAAGTTTTTGCTGAATGCTCTCAGAAGAGGATTCTGGGATTGCTGGCAGCTATGTTACCACCTTTCAAATCAGTTAGTTATTTTTACTTCCATCTGGGTAGTTTTCTAGGTGCACAAATAACACGAATAAAATTCATAGGAATTAAATGTGGGATATGGGCCCGTGTTGCTTACATGTTATGAAATGTGAATTAGAATGCCATCAAACACTGACATCACTAAGGAGTGTAAGAGCTTGTTCCTGCATGGGGAGAGAGGGAAGGGAATTTTTCTATCTGTGAAGTAGTGTTTTAACTGTTCAGCAGAGTTTAAATCTTCAGTTTAGCTTCACATGTCAGGTCCCACTAACAGGCCAGTAAGCAAAGTCGGAACATAGTTTCTCATTCCTTTTGTCCCATTTGAAAGACCTTTAGAACAGAAGCTTTTGCATGTGCTGACTTTGACTAAAAATCTTGTTTTCTTTCCCTGCCTCACTGAGATTTTTCTCTCTCCACAGGGCTCCACCATGTCTCTGATTAACCTGGAACAAATACTTCCACTGATGTTTCATGTTGTAATCTCAAATGCTGGCCACCTGAATGAAACTTATCATTTAACCTTGGGACTCCTGGGCCAGTTAATCCTCAGGCTTGTGCCTGCAGAAGTGGACGCTGCTGTGACTAAAATCCTTTCAGCCAAACATAATTTGTTTGTACCAGGAGATGGGTCTACAGTGCCAGAAGGATGGAAGACAACTCATCTTCTGTTCAGTCTGGGAGCTGTGTGTTTAGACAGGTGCTTCTTACCTTAACCCAATTAGTTAATCTCTGCTGAACAGTTATTTTCTTTCATGTGTGCCTCGTCCGTAGAGGCTTTTTAATAGAAAGGTAATTAAACCTGTACCCTGGTCATGGGAGGGGCTTAGCATCTGCAGCCCGTGTCGCAGTGGGAATCTTAATTCCTTCCAGAAGAAGGCTGGCTGCTGAAGAGTGGCCTGATTTCCTGTGCTTACCTACACAGCATGTCATGGAGGAGGAAGTGAGGTTTGGAAACTACGAGGAAAACCAAAAATACAGTCCTTTATTTTTTGTGTGACATTAATTCTCTCACATTGTTATAAATGTCTTCTGTAACTTGGGAAAGGAGGAGGGTGTGTCACATAACTATCACCAGTGCTGAGTTCTGGATCTGGCCCTTCTATGTGAGAGTATTTGAGAGAAAGGTTTTTTTATAGTAAAATGCACTGGAAACAGCAGGGAGGGACAGATTTTGAAGATCCTGAGAAAGCACTCAAGCATTCTGAGATTAATGTCATGCCTGTTAAATGTGACTTATTTTCTATTGTAGCTGTGTTTTACAGGGAGGATTCATAAACAAATAGAAAAGCGTATGAAATTTAAAGGCAGAATATCCAGATCATAAGCTGAGGGAAAGGATTTTCTCAGAAACTAACTTTATTGTGAGACCAGTCCCTGTAGGTTATTTGTGTGGTCCACAGAGTAAGCAGGTAGCCACATACATGGGAAATAAACCTCTTGCTACCATGCAAACAGAAACTTCAGAATTCTAAACTAAAATTAACAGTGGCAATGTTCAGGCACACTTTGATTTGGGACTGTAAATGCTCTCAGAATAGTATTTATGCTCCATGGAAAACAAAGCAGAATTCATGTGTCAGCTGGCATGAAAGCTTCAAGTATTTGGAAAAACAGTTCTGTAATGATTTGAAAGCTGCAGTTGTGACAGATTACCTTGCTGTCTTGAGGAAAAATAGCTTCAGGTAAGTCTGCAGTCAGCCCTCCTAACGCAGCCTGCTCTTGCTTTGCAGCCGTGTAGGTCTGGACTGGGCGAGCTCCATGGCAGACATCCTTCGCTCTCTGAACGCCTCTGCGCAGTGGCACGATGTGATCGCTGCTTTCACTGACCATTGCATTAAGCAGCTGCCCTTCCAGCTAAAGCACACCAACATCTTCACTTTGTTGGTGCTGGTTGGCTTTCCTGAGGTAAGCGGCCTGTCAGTCTTAAAGGAAATGAAATTGGTTAAAGCTTTTAGGTGTCTCTTTCTAAATACTGTGGATTCCATCAATTGGGGGCATCCTTTATAAACTCTCAAAACCTGGTGTGTTCGCATCTTTCCACTTGTGCACAATTAATGTTGATCTAATGAGGAATAATGAGCTGGTTTTGCCTGGCATTTCTTTAAAACTGCTAAAAGCAAACCAGCTTCGTTTGTTTGAGTATCAGAAAGGACTTTTGTACAAGCTGAACAATCCATTCGCCATCTTGATGTTCATAACTGATACATTGCCTGTGTAACGTTAAGTTGGTTGTTGTAGACATTTCTTTTATAGACTCAAACTGCTGTTCTTTAAAGATCAGCAAATACCTGGCAGCAAGCAATTGTTCAGCTACAAAATACAATACCAAGAATAAGCAAATATCACCAATTTAAGACACGGCTTTGTATTTGTGAATAAGTGTTCCAAATCCTAAGTGAAGTTCTGCTGCCATTTCAGGTGCTGTGTATGGGCACTCGTTCTGTGTACATGGACAATGCTAACGAGCCTCATAATGTGATCATCCTGAAGCACTTCACTGAGAAAAACAGGGCAGTGGTTGTAGACATCAAAACCCGAAAGAGAAAAACAGGTTCTGTGACATTTTTGTTTTATCAGAGAATCACAGAGTATTTCCTTACAGTTTGTTATGGATACCCAAAAGCAAATGTTAACCAGACCACTCTGTGCAGGTCTGCAGAGTTTGAATTCCGTTATTAGTAAGTTGCCTGACTTTCTGCTCATAGGTTACCAAATTCTGCTTGCAGGTCACTGCCAAATTGTGAAGCTTCCGCAGTAATGATTTCAATTATTTTTATTCAGAAAAGGATTTAGAAAACTCTTGAGACCGTTCTGGTAATTGAGAAATCTCAGAAATAGGCTTTTGATGAAGCAGTTGTTTCTGTTTCAAGGATTTGTGTACTGCTTGTGTCTTATCCTTTACAGACCTGTGCTTAATGTTTTAAAACAATTGCTAATATAAAAACAGTTTGGATATCCCTAAAATTTGAGACCAAGTGAAACGTTTAATATATAACAAATTAGTTAGATTTTTAGGAGCAAGGGCTTTTCGCTTTGCATGACCTAATAGTGTGAAGTTAATAAAGCAAAGGTTGTCCTAAGATTTGGCTACTGAAGTAAAAGACATTTGGAAAAATCAACAGACTAAACTGCTTTTTGATATTGAAGGAAGATTTGAGTAGAAAAGCTTTTCTTTTTGGTTAACTGTTGACATTTTAAACAGTAAGATCAGCAGTATTTATTTCATCATATCAGTTGCAGGTCAGAATTTTCCCCATTTTAATTGTAAAATACAACATGTGCTGCTTTGCATGCTGTACTGCTAATGTGCAAATATGTGCTGTTGCCAGAAGTGACCTAGGAATTTTTAACTTGTACTGAAAAATGAAATACTTTCTTGACTGTTCAGGGAATCTGAGATAATTTTTGCATAAGACCTTTATTAGAACATAATTGATGTAAGGATGTCTCATGTCTCAACCTACTCATATCTACTAAGAGATGACTCCACAACATTTTAAAGTGAACCAAGTGAATTGTGCTTTTTCTCTTCTGTAGTGAAAGACTATCAGTTGATTCAGAAATGTGGGCAAGAAGGCAGCGATTCTCAGACCCAGCTGAGACAGTACCTGCAGCACTTTGTCCTCATCTCCACCCACCTCCTGCAGACCAGCATGGACAGTAGCTATGCTGAGGCAGTGGAAACAACTTGGGTCTTGTCACTCGCTCTAAAGGGGCTTTACAGAACTCTGAAGGTACCTGGCACATAGAATATGATTGAGAAATAAAAATTCATGTTCTGCCCTGTGCTACAGGAACTTGGGTATTGACTGAGCACACTGGGGAATTACCACAAGGGCATTTCTCTCACAGCTGGATCCCTTTATGCCCAGTCCGTAGGGGGTTGAAAATGTTGCTGGGCTTTAAATAGCTTTTGTGAGTCTAAGCTGGAAGTTGTTTTGCTTCTCCTCTGTTGGGGGCCAGCTGTTCAGGAGAGCTCAGGAAGAAATTCATAGAGATATGAATGGAGTAAAGCTCACTTTGCTCACTCCTGAAGTATTGGAAGAGGAAATCTTTTTTCTTTTTTTTTTTTTTGACTGTCAGATCAAAATAGATGCTCACTTACTACTCTGTGCATGTCATAGATGATACCCTTAAGGGATTGGAAGTGGGGATTTTTATTTTAGGGAAATGAAAGAAAAAGATTCCCAGTGTAGTTCATCTGGGTAGGAAATTCACCCGAGGCTGTGTGACAAGGCCTTGCAAGCACTGTGATGCATTGTTGCATATTTAGTTAGTTATTTGTGTGTGTGTCTATGTGTGCAGATTCATGGCTTTAAGGAGATCCAAGCTGCCTTTCTGCAGTCTGGTTTACTCAAACTTCTAGTGAAGAAGTGTAGCAAAGGAACTGGCTTCAGTAAAACTTGGCTTCTCCGAGACTTGGAGGTAAGAAAAGTGACATTTCGTAAAAAGTAAAAAGCTTCTCCTGGGGGGAAAGACTCAAGATTATCTCTAATTAGTCTCTAAAAAAAATGTCCACTTAACTGTATCCCTGAATCTGCCTCCTTCTGCCTGTTGTAATAGTGTAGATAATAGCCTAAATTCTTTAAAGCAGGAGCTGGTTTTCACCAATCCAATTTTATTTGGAAAACAATTTGCAGGATGAGACATTACTCACCTACTCAGATTGTTTTATGGATTTTATTTAGACTGTTCTCGAAAATTCCATTCTTCAATTTAGAAAATAATCTCAAAGAAAAGCATGATTTGCACAAGGTTTTGCTGCATGCAGGTGGGGAGATCAATACACATGTGGGCATATTCTTTCACAGTAGTTGTTAATTGCTGAAAGATAAGTGTGCTTCAACTGTCAATTATGTTTTTACCTTAGGCAGGAGCTGTGTTAATTCATATTTAGGACTATGTGGGCTGTTTTCAAAGGAGGAGGTGTGGAGGGGTGTTACTGGCCCCTGTAGTCAGCTACAGGTGATAGTCAGCTTTGCTCTGTTTTTGTCTTGGAATCTTCAAATCTTTGATGTACTGAAATGGTTAAATAATTATTTTCTCAACTTTCTTTGCACTTTCAGCTAATCACTGAAGTTGTCTTTGCAGCAGCATGGAAGGTGTAACTCATTAGTGAAGTGGGAAATGGTTTTGTTTTGTGTTTTGGGGGTTGTTTTTTTCTTTTTTTAGGTGTTGTTTCTTTGTAAAATAGCATGTGTTAAGCACTGTCCAGGTCTGATAATGTTCTTCTAAAATGCTGATTGCAAATAAACTAATAATACCTACAGCTGTCACACCATATGCTACCTCTTTTCTGTGTAGATTTTGTCAATAATGCTGTATTCCTCAAAGCAAGATATCAGTTCCTTGGCTGAACAGGAGGATACTGAACTGGAAGACAGGGAACAAGATCAAGATGTGGAGCAGCCTGTTGTTGGTCCTGTTGATTTAGAGCAGAATAAACTTGATCCTCTGGAGGGCCTGGACGAAGCCACCAAAATATGCTTCTTGGTATTTAAATTAGCTTACCTCCTTTTGGGTAAATGAGCATTTGCTAGTTGCATAAAACGTTTGGTAGTTCATATGGTTGTTTTTCTTCTAGATTTACAGAGTATGGGTCTATGATTTCAGTGCATCGTTCTTTAAAGAAAATAAAATAGAACTACACTAATGAATGCTACAAAATCATTATACAGTGTTTTGCTAAATTGCTTCTCATTATTACTAATCCAGATATCAAGTTCATTAATTCTCTACCTATAAAGTGGAGAATAATGCCTAGGTCATCCTTAAAGAAACTCATCTTTCTTTTCCCCCTCTGATGTGGTTTTGGGTTTTTTTCTCATTTCTTTTTGCTCCTTGCTCAGATGACACACGATGCACTTAATGCACCTCTCCATATTCTTCGAGCCATGTATGAGTTGCAGATGAAAAGAACGGATTCTTTTTTCCTGGAAGTTCAAAAGAGGTATGTGAGAGTCTGGGTCCAGCAGAGGAACAGTGGTGGGTGAAAATCTAAAATCCTCTCGGTGCTGAATAGGAATTCTTCCAAGGATAAGATTTGGTTTTCATGTGTGAAAAAGTAAGGAGATAAACTCCTGCTAAGTTGTATTTATGGAAGCAAGTCACCATTTTCTGAAACACATCACATGCTCTTTTCTGTGTGGTAGCTCCTATGTGAAGATCTATGGCTCTGAATTCTGTGAGCTGAGGAAGAGTCAAGAGCTCACACGTGGCTTCTGGTACTCAAAGCATCTCACAGAGACACCATGTTCTCACAGAAATGAGGGATTTTGTAACATTTAAATCCTTTGGCTTGTTAGAACAGGGGAGCAGTTAATGTGATAAAAATAGGTAGGTAGAGTTTAATATTTCCAAAACAGAAGGTGGGAAGATTTAATTTGCATTTAATTGCCCTAATTGAGTTTGCATTACTTTGGAAACACATTTGTGTATTTTTGATTTTCTTTTGCCTCTGTTAAGGTTTGATGGGGATGTAATCACAACGGATGAGAGGATCCGGACGCTGGCTCAGAAGTGGCAGCCCAGCAAACGCTTGAGGCTGGAGGAGCAGAGTTCCAAGGCAGTGGATACAGATATGATCATCTTACCCTGCTTGGTATGGACACCTCTACAAACAGCAGCAATTGGGAAATAATGAATTTTGACATTGAGTAGCTTCTATTCAGTAACTTCAAACCTGAGAAATCTTTTTTAAACATCTGAAATAATCTGTTATGTTTTATGTCAAAATGAATGAGCAGGTACAAGAAGCAAGTATTTCTTCCTTGTTATTCCTTCCTTAAGGAAGAGAAAGAACTTGATTCCCAGGTCAGGAGAACAAATTGTGATTGCAGGCTGTAATTTCCTCCCCTTACACAAGAGGGATTGTATCTCATTGCTGTAAGCTTATGCCATGCTACTGTTTTAGCATATCGTTATCTTACAGTAAGTTCAGCATAACAAGGAAGCAATGACTTTATCTTGTATAGTAGACGCTACAGTCGCAAGCTTTAGGTTTTGCATTCAACAGCAGGGTCCCACAGCTCGGCTTTATTTTGGGGCCAGTCCTGGCCGTGTGGTGTCACCAGCACAGCTGTTTATCAGTTGCATAGCAAAGGGGAAGGAGCTTCCTGAAGTAGTTTCACATAATTATAAGAAGAAAAATAGGCCTTTCAACAGCTTATATAGAGGCTGTGAAATATGCATCCCTGGAAACTGTCCAAACTTAACTGGACAAAACTCTGATTTTGAAGTTATCTCAGTCTTAAGTCAAATTTGGACCAAGTGATCTCCAAAAGTCCCTCCCAACTTGCCTCATTTCATGGCATGTGGTAGCTTTACCTCTGTAGGTCAGCTTCAGTTAACACTTCTGGTTAGAATTCTAATTGGTATTTCCACAAATGCATCAGTGTATAGTGAGGTCTGCTGACATAAACAGTGTTTCTCAGGAAATATATCCCTGTAGCTGTGTGAGAGATCCCACTTTTGTGGGGTTTTTGGCAAATTCTTTTGTAAATTCAGCTTGCAGTTTGACTGGCCAGATATCCAAACATAAGGCAGTAAATGATTGACAGCTTGGTTTCAAACTTGCGTTTCTCTTCCTGCAGTCAAAGCCTGTACTCTGTGATAAAGCAACAGAAGAAACCAATCCTGTTGCCCAGAAACTCATCACCAACACGGAGAGTGACCTGCAGCTCAGCTATGCCAAGCAGCGACGCACCAAGAGTTCCATTCTCCTGCACAAGGAGCTGGACTCCAGGAGTAAAAAGGCTGTGAGGGACTACCTGTATCGTGTGAATGAGGCAATTGCAGTTCTGTATGCCAGGCATGTGCTGGCATCCTTGTTAGCTGAGTGGCCTGATGATGTGGCAATAAATGAGGAAATCCTAGACCTCAGTGGCCCAGCCCACATGACATACATCCTGGACATGCTGATGCAGCTAGAGGAGAAGCAGCTGTGGGAAAAAGTAAGTGGATTTCACTTAGACATGTGAACAAAACCTGTGCCCACATGCCATGAGACTGACTAACAAAAATACTTGCAGTTCCTTTTTTTAACTAAATCGAAACTCCAAAATTTAAATTAGTTCTGAAAAAACAGTTGGAATCTGTCAGTGTCTTGATGTGCTGATCTTGTTAACAGAAAATGGAAAAACTAGCTCTGTAGAGAGAACTCTTTCAGTTATGAAAGAGAAATTGGTAAAATAGGCAGTCTGTTTTGAAAATAGGCGATCTAGATCGTAATCTAGAGAAATTGGTAAAATAGGCAGCGCCTTTTAAAAGCTGCTTTTTCTTAGCTCTCAATGTGTACATTTGTAATACCTGCTATTCCACTGATGAGCTGGTGGTGGAAGTGATCTTGGAATTACAATAGAATGTTATAATGAAAGTGTCAGCTCAAGGCTTCACAGCAGTCAAAGCAAATCAAGTGCTAGGAATCTTCAAAGAAGGAATGAAAAATAAAGCAGAGGGCATTGATATGCCACTGAACCAATACTGTGCACTCTTTTGGATTGCAGTGACTCCCTCATCTCCTTAAAAATTTTAAATAAGATGCAGTACAACTGGAAGAGGCCTAGGGAAGAATGACAAGGATTATTACAGCCAGCGAATAACTTCAATATGAGGAACCAACTGGTTTCCTTCATTCTGGATCTTTCCCCTGTGAGGAATGGAGGGAGAAGGAGTAATGGAAAAGTCTGTTCCTCTTTCTCTGTAGATTTAAAGCAGTAAATAGCATGCAAAAGTTAAGAGCAAGTATTATTCACTGGCCCTCCCAGTAAGAAAACAAAGGAGTGTCAGATTAAGGTAATAAGTGGCAGGTCCAAAACAAACCAAAAGAACAGGTTCTTGACCCAGTATGTCATGGAAATTGTTGCCCCAGGGTGTTTTTATGGGTTCAGAAAAGGGCAGGATGAACTGATAGAATAAAATCTATTAAGGCATATTAAATGCCGAAGTGTAGCCTTTATCTTCGGCTGTTCTGCAAGTGCAAGGCAAGGAGTGCATTCAGGGAACTGCTATATGCTGCCTTTGGTTTTTAAACTCCTTTTCCCAAGGAATGGCTGACTTGGAGATGAACCTGCTGGCCTGAGCTGGTGTATTACATTTTATAGGAGGAGTTCGGATATGGCAGGTGAAGAGATGTTATGAGTTGCTCTGATGACCTGAAAGGGCCTCAAGTAACAGAATTCCCCATTCAGGGCTTTTGTGCACTTTGAAAAAATAAGAAAAAGGGAGACTCAGGCAGTTCTGAATTATATTTAGTGTGTCCTGATAGATTAAAGGGCATTTTTGGGAAGTTTAAAGGCACAGAACTTGCATCTGCTGCTTTCAAAACTTTGGCCACCTAATTGATCTTAATAATTTCTTCTTAGGCACAGAGTTGTACATTTCTGAAGGCTAAAATATATGACATATTCTATTCAAATCAAAACCTGTAGGTGTAGAAGGCAAAGGTGCCTGTTTAGTATGTTAACAAAGTTGTTTATCTTACTTGATTACAGCTTTAGTTTGCTGTTAATTACTTTATGGATTAGCCTTGATTCTAGCAGTTGTGGGAAGAGATGTAGCCAATATCTGCCATGTTTTTATCAAATAAAGAATGAAAGATCCAGAACAGAGAACAGAGTGAAATCTTTTGTGCTTATGGAGATGACACTTGGTAGGCATCATTTGTGAATTTATCTTGTTTCTGGCTGGTACCTTGATTCCCTCTTCCAAAATACTGTGTGGCTGGACGTGACTCATGTCAGCCATCAGCATGTACAGCTGTAAATGTTCTTTTGACAGTAAATTGTATTTACATGATCTTGCTTCTCCCCAGATTCTCCAGAAAGTGCTGCACGGGTGCAAGGAGAACATGCTGGGGACCATGGCCCTGACAGCCTGTCAGTTCATGGAGGAGCCAGGGATGGCAGTGCAGATGCGGGAATCTCAACATCCTTACAACAACAACACAAACTTTGAGGTAGTGCAGGCATGGATTACAGTGCATGACTTGCAGCTGAAATCACCAAGGGGTTGGAGCAGAAGCCTCTCAAAGTTCCACGAGGGTATCTGTGGGACTCCTGTGCTTGAAGCACCCGTGAAGTCTGTTCAGTCTTGCTTGGAAAAGGCCATTGTCAGATAGCTGACACCTTGCCCTGCAAAGAAACGTGTTCAATCAGGCACTTTATTGTAATTCTAATTCAATCATATGAAAAGTGCATAACTTACGTGGTTTTACTGTGCATGTATTTGAAATAGATCATATTTGTAAATGGTTTCAAGGCCTTAGTGATCAAATATTTCTACCCTTCCATCCAAAGATTTCTCCCTTGTGCTGTTAGATGAAAGTAGGAGTGGTGTCTTTTTTCTTGTATTCCTCATTTTAGACTCTTCCCCTGACACAAACAGGGGATTTTCTGATTTTCTTTTCTTGATACTGCTTGAAAGCATTTTTCTGATATAGTTTGGTAAATAATTATTGCCTCTGGGCAGTCTCGGGATTTTTAATTTCCCTGCTGCTCTGATTCTTCTGATTTTTATTTTTAAAATGCGTATAACCCCTTAGGTTCTGGCAGTGAGATCAGTATCAGCAACAATTACTGCTTTTGAAAAAGCAGAGCATTGCTGGCAATTAATTTTACATGCTTAACAGCTAATGTGAATAATAGGCCATGCTTCACATTTGTTAAATTAGCTCTGGATAAAAATATCAAGCAGTTTTTTACTCATGGAGATGCTGTAATATTTTTTATATCTCCCTTGTTTGTATGGTGAAAGTTAAGTGGGTTCTAGGTGGTACAGTATGACAGGACCCACAGCTCCTGTGTTTATTTTTCAGGATAAAGTTCACATTCCCGGTGCTATCTACCTCTCCATCAAGTTTGACTCTCAGTGTAACACAGAGGAGGGCTGTGATGAGCTGCTCATGTCCAGCAGCAGCGATTTCCAGCAGGATCGGCACAGCTTCAGTGGGTCTCCACAGAAATGGACTGATTTTGAGCTTCCAGGTGAATATGCACTGATTCAAGGTTATATAGGGTATTGCTGGGACTCCTGAGAGAAACTCCTGATGAGTTAAACATGGATGTTCCTGAGATGTGTAGGAAAAAAGCCAATCCTTTCCTTGTCCCACTCTGTTTGCTCTGAAGTGCTGCTCTTGCATTTGTTTCTCAAAAGTGGCTTATCTGTTGTTGTGCTGTGACCTTTTCTTTCCAGCCCTCAGTCAAAGCGTGCACGCAGCTACTGGAAACAAATTTGATCTTGGTTCTGTTCCAACACAGTCCTTGTTCTGCACGATATTCACTTACATTGTTTATGCCTTGTCTTACTTTCCACAGGAAGCACATTTTTTTATAAAAAGAAAAAAGATAGGCTTATCTCTGTCTCCGTGCTCTGCTGCTACTCCAAGCAAAGAGAGCCAGTGCCAACACCTTGGCTCCAGCTGGTGCCACAGAGCACAGCTGGAAAAAACCCAGAATTTGACTGCCAGCTGCACTCTGGATTCTCTAAGCACATTTGTGGGAGCACAGTGCAAATGCCAGGCAGCTCAAGGACTGCACAGTTCTGATTTTAATTTGATTAAATTCCTTGCTTCTGATTTTAAATTGTTTTAACCCACTGAGCACTGGGGCAGTGCAGGAAACTCTTGACTTTGAGTACTGTCAGCACCTGTAAAGAGATTTAGGAACTTTCTTGGCAAACCAGTTTGGGTTACAAGGTGCTGGTTTTGAGTTACAAGGTGCTAGTTAGAAGCAAATGCATATTCTGTAGAAATATTTTTGATTTTTGTGAACTTCTGTCTTCCTTTTCCTCCCAAATAGTTGCAGAGGTTTGCCAAGGAGCTGAACTTCGAGGCCCATTGTTTAAAGCAGCTTTGGCTGTGAAACTTGAATTTCACCTTGTGAAAATTCATTTCCAGCCAAGGCTGTCTGGATTAAGGCTCTTGATTTCCTCAGGTTTTAGCTGAAACCAGACATTTAAGGGCTTCTGGGCTTTTCATTTGATTGCAGGGCTTTCTCCTATGAGTAGGAGAGAACATTGTCTCCATTTCATGATAAAAAGATAAATTCTTTTTCAGATATTTCCTTTTAAATCCTAAAAAATGTTTTCAAAACTTTTCTTGTTCATGAAACTTTGAAAATTCTGCTTCCCAATGAAAACTAGCCTGCTTGTCCCAGGGTGACAGGCTTTTTCATGGGGCAGAAAGATATTTTAAATTTTAACAGCTCTAATATTATAGAGCGCAGTAGGTAAGATGTTTTGTGCAGCATTACAGCCAGCTACCAGAATTTATCTCTGAAGGTGTAGATGCTACAATGAAAAAACCTTTTGAATGTTTTTTGCCTGATTGTAAAGTGGTGAAATGTTTTGATAGTCCTTCTACTTTTAAGTGATTAAGTTTAACAGTTTTCTTCCCTAAAGTAAAAATGTTCAATTCAATTTTCTGATATGTAAAAATTTTCCTTTTAAATATTTTAAACCTTTTGTCCAATGAATTCAAGTGTTGTTGTAAAGAACTTGGCTGCCTATATAGGGGTTCTTTTTTCATAAATCATAACCGATCCGTAACACAGTTGGAAAAATGAAGTTAACATGTGCAGAATATGGAATTTCTTTAATTTCCTCTATTTAGTTGTCAAAAATATAAAGACATTATCTTTCCTAAAAGACATTATCCTTCCTATCCAGTATCTTTAGACAGGGGAAACCATTGTGGGTTTTGCTTCAGCCTCCTCTTGTCACCCTGTTCTGTGTGTTTCATAGTTACCAAAAAATAAAAGACCACCTCTCTTGAATGAAGACATCTAGGATTAATCAATTTCAGACTTTTCATTTAAATTGTATTTGAGATGGCAAAACTAACTCAGAAGGTAGTAATGTGGGCTTTCTTCCTTCCCTGCACATAGGAGACACACTCTACTACCGATTTACTTCTGACATGAGCAACACTGAGTGGGGTTATAAGTTTACAGTGACAGCAGGTCATCTGGGAAGGTTTCAGACAGGTAAGAGATGCTCAGAATGTATTGAAAAGGGCCTTTTTTAGTCATTTTGCTAAGCTTTGAGAGACTTGTGGTTATCCCTTTTTCTTGATTTAGAATTTGCATTCAGTGTCTTAGAAATAACATGATCAGGTTTGTTCAAGTTGAAACTCAACTGATGTCTCTTACTTGCTGTGACTTTGGGGTAGAAATACAAAATCTTCACGGCGACTTGGAGATTGCAACTGTAATAATGTAATTTGCATCCAAAATCTCATTATATGCTAGTAATTACACAGAGTATTTAGTAAACACTCTGGGATGCAGTAATTGGAAACAGAAATAATGGTAATTGCATTTTTCAAAAGTGGTTATCCATTAAAATAGGATGGGTCTGAGTCTAATTTCTAGCATAAGAGGTTTTGTTAGTTTATTTTAGAGTTTAAATATTTTTAATGAAATTGAGGCTGGTGGATAATTTGCTATCAGCAAAACTCTATTGCATATCACATAATAGGGAGGGCCTGTGTTTTGTTTGCCTTATTTGGGCAAAAATTTAATTCTGGATATGATTCTAATTTTTATGTAAGTTTTGCCTCAGAAAAGAGTTGCCATGTCAGGATGTAATCTAAAATTATCTCAGATCTTTGTTTGGTATTTTAATTCAATATTTCTGGCTTGCCAGATCAATACTTGGTGTATGGAGAAAACTGACTATATGAACAGAATGTGCTCCTACGAAACTTATCAGCTGTTTGAATTTTCTTCTTTCCAGGGTTTGAAATTCTAAAGCAGATGCTGTCTGAGGAAAGGGTAATTCCTCACCTCCCACTGGCCAAAATCTGGGAGTGGCAGGTGGGGGTGGCGTGTCGCCAGACGGGTCACCAGCGTCTGAAGGCCATCCACCTGCTCCTGAAGATAGTGCAGTGCAGCACCCAGGGGTGAGTGCGCTGCTCCACATCCCGCACCAATGGCAAAGGGCAGGGCGACAAAAAGGTGCTAAACTGATACTATTTTGAAGCAAAATAACCCCTGTGATTTGAAGCAGGTATTCTTAATTTACCTGTCAGATACAATTTGCAGTGCTGTGATAGCAGAAATTTATTACTTTCTCTTCTTTCCTGGCCTTTAAAAAAGTCCAATGAATTCAAATGTTGTAAAGAGAAAAAAATCACCCCAAAACAGGACGAAGGTAGATTTCAATTGATTTTCTAGAAATTATTCTCTTCGTATTAGTTACACTGCAGAATTACGGTAAGGATAAAGTAATAACCTGGTGAAGTGATGATCTGATTCTCTGTAAAGTAAATAGATTTAAATTATTATTTATAATTGTACCACTAAGCCTGTAATTGAGTTTTAGAAGGGATATGTGTCCTTAAGCTTTTGTATGTATGGCATGAGTATCTCTAGATGCAAGAGCATTTAGCAAAGTGATCATTTTTTATTTTTAACTGTCACAAATGTATGGTTTTGTTCTCTTAAATTTGATTTGGTTTTGGTTTCCCTCTCACCTCCCCATCCCCAGAAATGGGCATGGTGGTTACTCACTATTGCATCACGATTTTGTTTAAATTACTTTTTTTCAGGGACTGTGACCTCACCTTATTGAAGCCACTTTGGCAGCTTTTCACCCATATGGAAAACAACTCATGTCATGACACAGCCAAGCCTGGTATTCTCCTTCCTCTTCATCGTGCACTGGCAGAACTCTTCTTTGTGACAGAAAACAGAGTTACTGTAAGCAGTTCCTGTATTTGTATCCCTCCTTTACTCAGTGCTGGGATTGACAGAGAATTCAGTGTTACACTAAATGCAGTTTTCCTTTATCCCTCAGAGCTACAGAAACATTAACAACTTTTTCTTATGGAGTGCAGCAGCAAATTCTAATTAGAGGGGAATTCTGTTGCCTTATCCATCATGGGACTTTAAGTAATAGTCATGACTATTAAGGCCCTAAAGCCACTGTTTATTCTGAGAAGAATGCTGGTTTAATAATTAATTTCAAGGTATTTGCATGTGGTTTTCGTTGAGTTGATTTTGAACTTTAAATATGAGCAGTGTCTTGAGCTCATTTCTGTGATCACAAACTGTGCTCTAGTCCAGGAGAGTCTGGTGTGTAGTTCTGATACCTTTGGTTCTTGGGGACTGCTCTAATGTTCATCATTTTAATGTTAATTAGTAGAATATCACCTTTGGTAGAACCATTGGTGTTCATTGCATGTTTTCTGGCTGCAGGAGCTTGGATCTCTACAGGAATATTTGCTTGCCTTAAATACTGAAGATCATCTTCATCGCTGCACAGCACAGGTAGGATTGCACAGCCCCAGGACTGGGTGTGTCTGTGATCTTTGTGGCAGACATTGAATGATTTCTCATTGCCCAGTGGAGTTTATAAAAGAGGTATTAATGTACTTGGGCATTACAGTACCTTGACAGGCCTCTGAAAGTTGTGAGTGAACTGTGCACAAATGCTTTTCTGGGATATTGGGAAGAAATTCTTCCCGTGAGGGTGGCGATGCCCTGGCACAGGCTGCCCAAAGCAGCTCTGGCTGCCCCATCCCTGGAAGTGTCCAAGGCCAGGATGGATGCGGTTTGGAGCAATGTGGTCTGGTGGAAGGTGTCCCTGTCCGTGGTAGGGAGTGGAATAAGATGATCTTTAAGGTCCCTCCCAACCCAAACCATTCCATGATTCTAGGTTTCTATTTCTGTTCAGTTTCATACGAGGATTTCTTTACACTTTGGGATTGAGGAGAATATTCAGTGTGACTTTGTTTTTCCTTTTCTCTTCTAGGCCCTGAAAAACATTGCTGCTATCAGCCTTGCCATTAACTATCCAAACAAATCAACAAGTTTCTGGAATGTTTAATACTGGCTCAGGCCGGAGTGCATGGGATAGAGTAGTTTGTCCATAGGACATTGGAACAAACATCTTAACTCCGTTCAGGAAAAGTTCCTTCAGCTTCAGTGTATGAGCACTCTGCAGCCTTCCTTCCTTCCACCTTGATGTAGAATTTGTAAAAGTAACAGCGCACTTCAATGAAAAAGCACATCTTGAAGTAACTCACGCGTCGCCTACAGTTATGTATGCACATATTGTAGCATGTTAGAGTAAAAAGAACAATATTGTTTTTTATTCAGAGGAAGTAAAGGAAAGAAGGTAGCTGAAGTATGAGAATGGAAGGCACCCACGTTGGTATCATCTGCTCCCGAGAAAACTTGATCCATGGAATGCGTCAGCTTCAGAAAATACTGCTGAACTCGGGGTGATGCCATCAGCAGCATCTATTATACATCTTCAGAATGAAACAGGCAAACCAGAATCTGGTGGCTGCTGCAGAAATGGTCCACGCTTGAATCTTGTCATTTTTGCTTTGGAGGCTACTACCCAAGGAAAAGGATTTCAATTCTTACTAAACTACAGGTTGTAAAACAAATTGTGGGTGATTTGCAAAAGCAGTTGGATTCCAGTTTCAGAGCATCCTCGTGCAAGAGCTTTATGTTTCTTCTGTTCTTTGATTCATTCATCTGGGTCACCTGTTCTTACCTTGCTTTATCTCCAGTGTGTTATTCCAAATAGCCCATTATTGTAGCACAGAGAGCAAAGGCTGGCCCTCAGTCACAAGGCAGTGGTGATATGAAGGCCTGAGGAACTTACGTTTCTCAAAAATCACATCTTTACACGAGGCTTTTTTTCCTTTAGTTATTTTGATATTAGTGGTTTAGGAGGTCCTTCTTGGCAATGTTGGGAACCCAGACTCCCAGCACTCAGGGTGGGGTTAATGATCAATCCACTCGTATCTTACAGAGCAATAACCACATTCCTCTTAGTGAACGTGGAATAAGTTGCAGACCTTCTATGCTGAAATAAATTGCCTTTTTTTCCTGCACAGCTACATTGGTTATTCCCTTTCCAAAGAGTTAAAAAGAACACAGAAAGATTTGGGGGTGTATTTTGTGTACCGTTGCACAACATTGCAGTTTGTAGAGCTGGTCTTGTCAAATATAAATTCAGATTACTTTTAATGCTAATTATTTTCTTCTTCCCTTCTTCACCCCAACTCTGGACTACGGAAAAAAAAGGCAGCCAAAAGCTCTAGTAGTAGGTGAATACAAGTTGTGTAGAGCAGTGGCTCTGTCAGGAGGGAATGTATTTATTGACCCTGCTTGTCCAAAGTTTGAGCGGTGCCCAAATACCAGTGCTCCCTGCCAGGAGCCCTGCTTTGGGAGGTGTCCTCTGAACGGATGGTCTTGTCAGCTGGGGCTGGAGTTTAAGGGTGGCCCAATCTCCCTCTGAGAGGGAAACATGCAGTAATACATCCCTCGGATTTTTTTTGATGGCCTCTAGTGCTGCAGAGTTTCGTTTTGACTTCTGTTCAGCCAGGTGAGTGCACAACAAGTGCTTGAATCAGAATGGGAGTGTTCTGCCTGAAAGACTTAAAAATGAAGACCAAGAAGCACCATGCTGAAGCCATTGCCTTCAGGAATGGAGTGGCTCTCTTAGCAAATGAGAATGCCAGGAAAAGGGTAGTATTTGTCAAAGACTGAAAGGAAGCAGAGAGGTGCTGCTCTGAAAGCCCTCCTTGAGCATCCTGAGTTGATTTCCTTAAAGACATCACGATGGGAAGGGAATTAGCAAGGTTGTGGTGTACCTTTAACACACGGACCATTCTGTTCCCACATCCAAGCAAGGTGTTTGAGTTTGCAGCCTCCCTGCAGGGGTGTCAGAGATCCCTGGGGAACCAACTGCTTCACACCTTGTAATTGAGCAGATTTTGGGCATGGGGAGTTGCTCCACCAAAAGGAGACGTTCCTAAACTGATGTTAGGGAGTCATGTGGATGGGACATGTGAGCACTTGGAAATTGCTTTTCTGGAGCAGTAGGACTTCCTATTCACTGCCTCCGTGGGCATCCATGGCTGAGGAATCACGGATATGCAATGGGCTGCTGTGCTGAGCTGTGCAGCTGCTGAGATCTGCCTGTTCAGTCAGAGAAGGCTTTTTCTTTTTTCACATCAGGGATGAAGACTGTAAATAAACCATTCATAGAACCTGTCACAGCTCTGTCATAGTCATGTTTTTTTCTGTTGGACTGTCCTTTTGCTTTCTGGATGAAGACATGAGGCTGCAAGGATGACACAGGAGTGGCCGGAATTCCTTGCTAGGCATTACCACTCAACTTACTCTACCAGCAGTGACTGGCCTCATGAGTCAGTCGTCTTGCCCTGAAGGAACTGTCTAGGAACAGTGTCCACTAAATATAATTTCTACCCACTAGATGGAACTGAAGGACTGTGACCTGAGTTGACACTGAATCTGTTGCTGCCTTATAACTCAAATCATTAATTATGGATTTTTTAACAGACAAGAAACACGGATTTTTTTTTCTTCTGGTAGTTCTAAAGAAAGAGGAATAGAATACCAATAATGAATATTCATGATCAATCACATTTTGAAAATTATGCAGAAGTTCCAAGTGGATATGAATGATGCTACTGAATTGTATAAAACTGTCTGGAAAACAGGTATGCTGAAAAAAAATGTGCCTAATATAAGAAAAACTAAAAAAGTTGCCCTGCCTGAATCACCTATGATGTGTTTAAAACAAACCATATTGTTCCTAATGATACATTTGACTTGCTTTCATTAAACACTTAAAACCAAGAGTTTTATAATTTCTTTTCTTACGGGTTTACTACTTCGCAATTTTTATCCGTTGTTTAAAATATATCAGACCTTTAGATTTATTCCAGTTCAGTTCAACATGTAAAAAAGAAAGCTACAGATGTGGGTAAAATATGCAAATGAAGAGAAATATATTGTAAAAATTCTATAAAATCAAAAAAAGTACAACATGGTGTCTGGTTTTTGTCTGTTTTTCTCCTCTCCTCACTGAATGTTTAATGCTGGAATTTGCAGTGAGATCCAGGGTTTTTCTTAGGAATCCTCATTTTCCATGCCTGTAAGCAAACCTGCCTGTCCCCATGTGATTGGTAAATACCTGATATTGCATCGAGCTATGCAGGAACCAGACTTCTGGAGTAGTCTCTTAAATTCCAGCCCTGCTGTTTACATTCCAGTGGCTTTACCCTAAAAATTCAGTTTTCCCATGGATATCCATTGGTTTCAGTGCCTGTGTGTATTTACTTTGAGACCTGAAAAGCACATCTGGAGGTCCCAGATATCTCCTGTAAAGCTGAGATTTGTGTTAGTAGGTGTTGATTCTAATTAGTGATATTTATCAGCAGAGGTGCTTCTGCCTACCTGGTCCAGTGGGTTTAATTGAAAAGGTTGTTTGCCTTGGGTTTGGCTCAAGGAAAGGGCTGTGTTGAACATCTTTCTGTATTTGCCTAAAGCTGCAAGTTGTTTCCTTGGAGAATGGTCTAAATAGGTAATTTTGCTAAACACAAATAAATAATAGAATTGTGAGGGTGTGGGAGAGCAAGGATTGTTCCCTGAGGTTTGAAGTTTCAGCTGATAAACGTGAAAAAATTCTGTGTAATTGCCCTGAAATGTAATGTGGTGCCAGGCACTGGAATGTAACAGAGGGCAATCCATAGCACTTTGGATCTGCTTTTCAGATCAAGTTCATTAAGACTGTTTTTCTTCCAAGACATCAAAAATAGGCTGCAAGTTAGCTTAGAGGTGGGTGACTTTTAAAAATCTACTTTTAGGAGAAGGCTGAGCTGTGTTTAAAACAACTGGCCCAGTCTCTGCGTTTTCACAGCCCAGCTCAGGTCTGGTGTTTCCAGTGGGTCTTGTACCTTCACAAACATGAGGGCAAGACCTGCCTGTTTATACCATTTTAAACCTGGAATGACTGCAAATCCCTGGAGTACCCTGCTATAAAATCTGGGCACCCTGGGGCAGAACAAGGCCCAGTAATCTGATTTAGTTCTTCCCCTTTTCAATGGTGAATCCCCCTGAAGTGAATTGTGTTGGGTCTGCTGGGGAGGCACCAGCACAAGCACCGTTCCTGTTTCCAGGGGACAAACCACAACCAGGGAGCCTCTAAAAGCATGACCTGGCCTTTAGGGAAAGCTCTAGAATGCTGGAAAACACATTAGTGTAAGTAAAGAGGTTGGTTTTCAGCACAGGAGGTCAGGCTGGATAATAACTGGACCAAAGAATGGCTGTTGGTAAAATGGCCTGGAAGAACAGGAACTGTACTGGGATTTGTAGGGGGAAACTGAAGTCTGGCCCACCTCACCTCTGCATTTAAAGCAAAGTAGTCAACACTGATTCAAGTGAATAAGAGGGAAATCCACTATGAATAAGGAAGAAATTAAGTAAGAGGTGAAGGAAGTAAGATTAAATTATTCTTTCCATGATGGTCAGGTCTAATGTAATCAGGTCTATTCTGCAGTAAAATCTTTCCTGATTTTTACCTAAGACAGAACAAATAATAAAAAGCTGGTACCCAGCTCCAGCCCAGACTGCAATCAGCCTCACATGTGGGTATGAAGGAATAAACACTTTCCAAAAAAAACCCCAAACTCTTTTTTCCTCCAACTGGAAACATCCACAAGCATTCCTGATAAATAGATGGAAATCTTGGGCAGTTTTGTAGTGATACTTAGCATTTAGAGATTCCCATTCCTTGAATATAAAAAGAATCAGTGTTTGGGTTTAGGGAGCATGGGAAAAGAGGGGGAGAAGGGATAACTGGTCTATGTCAAAGATGGGGTCTTACCCCACAAGTGCTGAGCAGTTGGCTAGGGACTTTTTACTACTAATCCTTTTCTGACAACTGCAATGAATTTTTTTTCAGCTGGTTTCTTCTTTCCATTCCCCACTTTACTGTCTGACTTTCCATAATCTTACTGCATAAATCTTACTGCATTTTGGAGTTTTTTTCTTAACATTTGCAGTGCAAATACCAAATATTTAAACTTGCATTGCATGGAAAAAGTCAGTTTTATGAAACCTAAGGAAATGTGAATGGAAGTGCCTGCAAATATTTGTCAGTGGTACCTTCTCTTAGAGGCTCATTTCCAAAACACTTTGTTAGCATCTCCTCACAGCTGGATCATCGCATCCAGGAGGTGTTGGTAAGGCCACACTAAATTCTTTTTAGCTCTGTATAATGAGTCATTCCCCTTATACTGGCACAGGTTGCCCAGAGGAGCTGTGGCTGCCCCATCCCTGGAAGTGTCCAAGGCCAGGTTGGCCAGGGCTTGGAGCAACCTGGGATAGTGGAAGGTGTCCCTGCCCCTGGCAGGGGGTGGAAGGAGATGGGCTTTAAGGTCCTTTCCAAACCCATTCCATGATTCTCTGATCTTTTACACACCTTCATGTTGTGGGCTGGACCTCCGTTCTCACCTTGCTGCCTTTCAGACACCCAAAGGTTTTAACTTCCTCAACCACATAACATTTGTAAGAATCAACAAAACACCTGAGGAATCACAGGAAATGCTTCCCCCTTTGATTTTATACTTTCTAATCAGCAAAAGCATCCTGTGCAGGTTTTCTTCTCCAGTAAGTCATCTATGATAGGACTTCAGTGTGCGTATGTAGGTAGACATTTACTGGGGCTTCAGTTCATCACTATGATTATCTTGGATCAAGTTAAATACGGAATTAAGGTGTAATCTTAAGCACATCTAGTTCAGCTTTTAAAGGTAGGCTTTAAATTGGTTTTGTTGCCTTGGAGCCTAAACAGGCCGTGCTGTTGATGGGAAGTGCGCAAATTGTGTGGCTTTCCCTCACATCCAGCAGAATCTGCAAAGGCAGAAAACAAAAAGATGAATTCTTGAGTCAGGAGAAGTGTTGAGTCAGGAGACCTTTAGTCTCATCATCTTGCTTGAGAATAAATCATGTCTGCATTTCTTACCCTTCTCCTCTACATCAACCACCCACAGAAAGCTCATTCATCAAAAATGTCAATGGTTTCCCAGAAATCCCTGCACTCACACCTTGGGGTTTTTATTCCTCTGAGTAGCAGATTGAGCTCTTTTCTCCCCACCAATGTTTTGGGGGGAGGGGAGGGCAGGGGGGGAGTAAGGGGTTGCTTGTTTGCTTGTTTTGGTTTTTGGTTTTGTTCCTTCATGTTGTGACTGTTAATATTTAAAAAGAATATTTCATCCTCTGTGGGGTCAGTATTGGATACACTACTGGATTTTAAATGGCATCATTTCTTCCCCCCACTCAGTCACCAGTTTCAAAATACAATGTGATGTGTTTGATCTTTTGCCACCTTATTTTTCTGCAGAAGATGGCTCAGCCTCTTTAGAGATGACGGCATCTGGGAGGGTGTGCTCAGTGCTCGCTGCTCTGGCTCCTGCCTTTCCCTTAGGTAGAGGAAGGCAATTCAGTGGGGTAAACCTGGGGAGCTTTATTTACCAGAAACTCAAAACCTCTCTGACAGTAAAGCAAATCTCTCCTCCCTTTTGCACTAATAATGCTTAGCAACAGACGATCTGCTGCTGGGAGGTTACAGCTTGTCTTTAATTAAGCTGACATAGAATTGAAGAGGGATATCCAGGGATGAGGAGCGTGGCCTGATATCCAGGAGGTCCCAGGGCTTATCCCCTGTGCTTGTGCTTGCCGCGCACTGTCGGAATTACTCTGCTCCACGAGGCTTCCTCTCAGCCAAAACCAGTGTTAGAAGGGCACAAGAAAGATCCCTCCAGTCCCCTGGGATTTTTCCCCTGCTTTTTTCCAACACTCGGTGCCCCTTTGTAGGGGGCCAGCGAAGGTTCAGGGCAGCCGCGGTGCCGGTGCTCTCCGTGCTGAGTGGCTGCTGCTCTTAGAGAGTTTTTTCTGCACTGAACTCGCGTTTCCTCCCCGGCTCGTTGTCTCAAGCGCACCCCGAGCCCTCTCCAGGCAGCCGAGCGCGGAGCTTCGCCAGCCGGGAACGGCGTGTCCCGCGCGGGGCCCGGGAAGCGCCTGTTCTGGAACAGCGGCAGCCACACGGCCCCGGGCCCCGCCCCCGGAGCGGCTGCCGGGCCCCAGGGCGCGGGGTCCTGCCGGGCTCTGCGGGCCCGGGGCAGCTGGAGATGCTCCAGCTCCCCTGGCTAAAAGCAGCTCTGAGGCTTCTCCGAGCTGCAGACCCGGTACGTGACACTGCAGGGACAGCTCTGCCTTTTGCAACACGTGTTTTATTCCTGGGCTCCTGCAAAAGAGGAGTTTGCATTCCCTGGGGGAATTCCGGGTTTCCCCCAGAAAGCAGCACCCTACCCCTCAGCTCACTGCGGGGCCAGCACTCTGGGGCAGCCCTGGCCTCCCCTGGTTTGTGTCCAGTTTGTTCCCTCCTCAGGATGTGGCTCGTGGCACACAAGTGACATACCAGCCCTTTATAACCTTGATGGACACAGCAACGATGCCACCATGGGCTGCCAGTGTTGGTGGTCCATCATGTCCCCAAGGCAACATCTGGCTTTCTCCTTAAGACTTTTCGTCCTTGCTGTGGAGTGGAGTGGCTGTACATGAGGTCACACAGTTGTCAGTGCAACTGATCCTTGGCTTTAATTACAAACAAGTCCTTTGGAAAGCCTCGATAAATTAAACCAGACAATTGCAGCTCAGCCCCAACTGGTGAGCAGTTGGTTCACTTGGGCATTCAGGAGCCCCTGTGTGTGGCAGAACTCGACCCAAGTGTGAATCTCTCTGGGCAAAGGCTGGTGTTGGTGTCCCACCACTCATCCCTGACAGCCCCTGGCTCCCAAGCCTGGCTCTGCAGTTTGACCCTCTGAGCCTCTCTTTGGTGGCACAGCCAAACTCCTGCCTCAGACATGTCTCTTCTGGCTGCTGATCTCCCAGGAGGATTTTGCTGCACCAGAGCCCCACTTTCTGCAGGGGTTGTAGAAGAAACAAGGCAAGACAGGAGCCTGGGGCTGTTTGGGGCTGCTGCACCACCGGACACCGTGTGATGGGTATTAGGCTGACCTGCTGTTGTTCGTGGTTTTGCTTTGGGTGCTGCCCTCAGGGCTCTTGGAACAGCTGCACAACCCAGCAGCAGCATTTCACCTCTCCCACTGCGGGTGCCCGGGATGGGAGCAAGGGAGGCTTGAGAGTGGTGTCCAGCTAAAGCACTGGGCAGGGCACCTGCACTCCCCACCCAAACCTTGGACACCTCTACAAGCCAGAGAGCAGCAGCCACAGGCTGCAGCTGTAAAGGGTGACACTGGAAAAGCAGCATCTGGCAAGCAGAGCTGGGTGATGCCCAAAATAACCCATCCCTTTGGGGTGCCTGCTGCAGAGCCGGGACTCTGCTGTGCCCTGGGAGCGATGGAGCAGCCCTGTGCACACCCACACATTTCCATGGGCTGCTGAGAAACCCACCCTGGCTCTGGCCCTGGGGGATGCTGCAGGAGACAAATTCGTGCTCAGTGCATGTACCCCCATCCTGATTTTTCAGCAATTGCCTCTGACAACTGTGATCCAGCCCAGCGCCTTCCCAGGAAACCCTGCCAGCTCATAAACCACTTTTAATCTCTCAAGAAGGTCCTTTGTGCAGCCTTTTGTCAACAGGGCCTGTCCCATTGCTATAGCTACGGGCCCTTTGCTACCGGACACACCTGTTTGTTTTTCCAGCTCCTTTCTGTTGCCGTCAGATTTCTCTGCCACCTAAATAAAAATAGTGAGAAAAGCCCTGCCCTGGTCCTGCGCCCTCCTCACCCTTCGCAATTAAGGAAACTCCTTGCTCCCCTGGGATCAGTTTTCTGCAGGCAGTAGACTCAAAGCGGCCTGCTCAGCCAGGGCCCCTGGGTATGGCTTTGTTTTCTGGTTATTACCCTTAAAATTACTGTGTGGAGCAGGGCTGGGGATGGTGTTTGCAGCCAGGTTCCCAGGTGAAGCAGATTCCTTGGGAAGGGTCAGGAATGGTGATGTCCCCATGGCCCCTCAGCTGAGATTTTGCAGATACATCATGGGGTTTTCTCACTGAATGCTTCTCTCCTCATGCATAAAACTTCCCCAAATTAGTGCTTTTGGGATATCAACCTCATGTGTCCACTTGGGCAGCTGGAAGTGGCCGGGCCCCTGGGTTCAGCACAGTGTGGAGGAAGGATTTTCCTCTGTAGGACTCTGCTTTCCCTGGCACCACGAGTCTTCCCAAGGGTTTGCATTGCCTTTTAGAAACACTTAAAAGAGGAAAATATTCCACATTCATGAGTTGTGGTTGTTATGTTCTCAGAGAAAAACACCCAGAGATGGAAACTATCCTGGGGAAGTTGCCCTTCATTTGCAAAGTGTTTCTCCTGCACCAGGTTTGGATGTCGATGCATTTCAACAGCAATTCTGTGAGCAGAGGGTTTATTGTGACCTTTATGGGGTGACTTAACCACAGGAATCCTGCTTTTGTCTTCCCATGTTTCATTTCTTCCCCTTCCAGATGTAGCCGAGGTTTGATCCCATCACTAAGGCCATAGGATCCACTGGTTTTGCCTCCCTGCTCTGCTCCTCGGCACAGCTGAGTCACGCTCTCGGCTGCCACTGACTCACTGCCGCACCGGGATCACCGGGACAGCTCCGGGAAACCTCTGCAGCCAGGCAGAGAAAGCCGCCCCCGGGCTGCAGCGCTCAATCCCCCTGGGCCAGAGCCCCAGCGCTTCTTCCTGGCACCCAAAGTGATGCTGACAAAGAGCAGGGAGACACCTCGGGATGCACAGCTCCGGCCGGGCACAGACACCTGATGGTCGTGGTGAAAAGGATGGGCTGGGGCAAGGAGCAGTTCCCAGGATGTGGCCCTGCTTTTGTGCAACAAAATAATTAAATGAGACCTCTTTATCCCACCCGAATGTTATTGCTCTTTATTGTCCCGCTGCTTTGTCATTGCTTCTAAATATTTAATGTGTTGGAAATTGTATTTCTGATTAATGGGATGTGTTTGGTGCGTGTTGTGTGGGTTATAGTTTTAAAAGGGAAAAAAAGATGACCTTTAATGCTCTTAATAAAACAAGGCTGGGTTTGGCAACACCACTAAGGCCTTGCACCTTGTCTGCCCCTGTGCTGGGCAGCCCCCATGCATGCTCTGACCTCTGGCATCATGTTCCAGCTGTCAGGTCTTGCCTGAAATTCAAGATATAACATGAGTGATGTCCCCGATTACAGCTCTGTGGGGACACACTGCTGCAGGTTTGCAGTGATGCTGCACATCTGGAGCACAGGCACATCTGGGCAGCTGCTGCGGGAGGGACAGAGCAGTGCTGGCGTGCGCAAGCAGGAAGGGCAGGGGAACAGCTGGAGGATTTCAGGGATGTCCTGGCTCTCCCCCTGCCCACAGGCAGACAAAACCAAGCTGCTGTTGGGTGTAAAATGAGCTTTTCCAGGAGAAATGGGTCATGCTCAGCTGAATGTTCCTGTAACCCAGAGGGCTGCAGGGAGCAGTGTGTGGTGGCAGCTGCCCTGCACACAGTCCCATTTGTCTTGGAGGAAAATATCCAGTTTTGATATTTAAGATTTCCAGCAGTGGAAAATTCACAGCAGCCGTGGGTTGGGGAGCCAGGCGCTAATTGGCGGAACTTGTAGGAAGAGTGTCCCTCCAGCTCTTTTCCATTGGAAAATCCGCAAGCTTTCTCCAACTGTTGATTCCTTGTAAAAACTAAAGCAAAACATGCTGGGTGGGGAAGTCGGGATTGGGGAAGATCTTGAAAATGTTGGAGCAGCCCTTTTCACTCCATCAGGACAAATATTTACATTTTTTTATTGTAAAGTTACTCTTGTTTGGAAATAATTTGTTTTATTTTGCACTCTGTTACCAGCTTTGACAAAACACAAAGAAAACAAAGTGACTTGGCAGAAATATGATGTTTTGGCTAAAGAAGAACAACTTTTTTTCCCCTTAATTTTTCCTGGGAACATTGACATTTTGGGGCCTTTTCCAGCTTGGAAATTTCAGTGCGAGCTCTCGTCCTTGTTTCTCCAGCTGTATCATAGAATAATAATCCTTGAAGGGTTAATAAATCTTATAATAATTTTTTAATCCATCCTGCACTGCCTGGTTCTGGGGACTGGAGCCATCTGCAACACTTCCTATCATTGTGCTCAAATCCACCTGAAGCATCTGCTGCTCCCACCAGTAGCACTGCTGGGATTGAGTAAATCAATTAGAAATCATTGATAAACGAGCGCTGCAGGTCACACCTAGAGACCATGCAAATAGCATTTGAAAAGAAAATCTTCTCCTATTGCAAACCCATCTCTGGCTGGGTGAGCACAGGTGTGTTTTCTCCCTGTAACATCCCTCCATGTGTGTGAATCGCCCCAGGTGTTTTCTCTGTGCTGGAGGGGATGGAGTGGTTCAGGTAATTAGTGCTGGAAACACAAGCACCGCTAACAGGGCCAGGGGAGGGCTGGGGCATCACATCCCTGCCCATGGTGGGAGAAACAGATAAGAGGTGAGGGATGGGAGAGGTCCTGGGAAGGCTGCAGGCTCAGAAGTGGCTCTTAATCAACCATGTGGCATCACATCAAGGCCAAATCCAGTCTTATCTTGGGGTTTTCCTTTGGGATTAAAGACGCATTGAAGCACTGCTGTCCCCATAGCTCCTCTGTGGCTTGCAGCAAGGTGGACACAAGCACTTTGCATCCCAAAGTTGGTGACACCACATGTGTCCCCAGGGCAGTAGCTCCAGAGACAATGCTTGTCATCCCTTTCCTTCCCAGAATCTCCTTTGGCTCCTGCACAGTCAAACTCCTCCAACCCCAACCACTCTCCTGTTGCAGTCAGAGCCTGTTGCGATGTATCCCGGCACCCATGGGTGTGGAGAGGTTCCATCCCTTTCATCCTGAAGAGCTATTCCCATCAGGAGCTTTGCTGCAGGGGTCTGGGGATGGGGGAGCTATCCCAGCCCCTCCTCAGCAGCACGAGCCTCCTTGTCCTTGGGGATGTGCTTGGGAAGAGCTGACACTGAGGTGCTGGGCCCATCCCATGGTGAGCAATGAGCACAGCTGGGAGCTCTGGCTGGGGGTGTCCTCTGTCCCAGCCATGGGGAGACCAGTCCTGATGGAATCCCTGGCTCCCAGCTCATTCCCCACCCAGGGCTGGAGGGTTTGCATGGGGTGCAGAGGATGGACTGTGGGACAAACACCTCAGTATCCATGAGCTTTCTGCTGGAAACCTTCCCTTTTGGTGACACCACGCCCTGTGCAGCAGTGGTGAAAGTTAGTCCAGGCTTGCAGGTGTAGGGAGCTGGTTCAGGTGTGTCAATAGGGCTAAGCTCTGCCTAGTCAGTCGGGATGGAAAAGGGCCAGTCCCTCCTTTAAAGCCCTTTGCAGGGAGCCCACAGCCCTGGTGATGTGTGATGTACTGCCCAGGGGAGGATGTGCAGCGTTTCTTGTGTGAGATCTTCCTGTTTCCAGCAGGTCCAGAATTGCCTCCCAGCCTGCATCTCCTGCTTTCAGCTCTCCTGATAGCAGGTTTGCTGGACCCCTGGTCCAGGCTTTCTGCTGTGCCCTCCTTGGGTGCTGTGAGACACCCTCTTGTCCTGGTCCCCTGGGCTGGGTACCAGTGCTTAAGACAGGAGCATGGGCACCCTCTTCAGCACTGTTTTTTGGGGTGCTCCAGGGAAGAGGCTCAGCAAAGCCCTGGGGAGGCTGGTGGGGGGTCACTGCTGTGCCTTGGCAGTGCTGGAGGGTCATGGCTTACATAGGGTTCTTTGCTGCTGCCTGTTCCCTGTTCTCCTCTGGCACATCCTCTCGCTCAATCACTTCCTTCCTCCCATCCCGTTTTTCCAGCGGTGCTTGTGCTGCTGTCTCCTGTCCCAGCAGCTGTTTTGTAGCACTGGCTATTTTGACTACTCAGTTAACTATTTATCCAGATGGAGCAGCTCTGGTGTCATGCGCCTGGCAAGTTTTTTCCATATACAAATTCTGTGTCAGAGCGGAGGCGACAAATCCCAGCTATCTCTGTGAGGTGTCCGGGGCATGTTTGCTTTGGCCACATTCAGCATCCCCAGGTCCCAGCCCTTCTCCAGCCCCTTTTAGACCGAATTTGGTGGTTTTTTCCTCCCTATCCCTGCTCTTTCCCTCACACGGGTCCCACCATTGGACCTCGCCCTGGCCCAGCTGCAGTAAGGAACTGGCTGCCTTTATTTTCCTAACACTTTATTTTAATGAAATGCAAATCCCGAACTCTTTGCAAACCCGGTGACCTGTGCAGATGTCAAGTGCTCTGGCTGGGGATGCTGTTTGCTGCCCTGGGAAGGCACTCCCTGTCCCTGCTGGGAGCGGTGGGGAGGGGTGGCCCCATGGCCATTCCTGGCTCTGCCCAACACTGAGGACACACAGGGTCCCCAGCCCAAGGAGGGAGCTCAGGGAGGACTTTGTGACCTGTGCATCCCCCCAGGGCCCAAACACTCACTGGGGCTTAGAAGCTTGGTCTCTGCAGCCCCAGTTAGGGCACAAACCCACTGCAAAGCTCAGCTCCCAAATATGCTGCTTTTTCTCCCATTTCTGTTTGCTGCATGAGGACTCTTGGCTTCCAGCTGCCTTTTCCCCAGCAGGGTGGTGTGATCACCTCTGCAGCCCTCGTAGCTCCGCATCTCCACTAGGGATGAGAAATAGCTTCATCTGAACACCCCCTTGAGCAAATTCCTTAGAGGATTTTCACCTCCATCCAACCCTCCAGCCAGACTGAGGATTTCCCCAGGAGCCAAACCTGTGGCAGATCACAGCAGAGTATAGGGAGCCCTTACCACTATGATTCCCTGGAGCCTACCAGAAGCCAGGTTTGGTTGCTCAGCAGCATTTGCATTGAAAATCCCAACTTTGAAATGCAAAAAGTGATGTGATGGAAGCAATTGCAGCAGGGAGTTTACAGCAAAGCCCAAATACTTATTTAGAAACATTGTATTTTTCCTCTGCTTTTGAATTTCATATTTATTTCCTTTGCTCCATCCTGGGCTGGGGATGAGCAAAGGCTGCCTCAGCTTAGCCACACTGGAGGGGACCTTTCTCACCATCTTACAAAATTCAGAAAACCATTCCAAAATTCTCTCCTCCAGCATTTCTTTTTCTTCCAGCTCTTTTCTTTGCAGAGAGCCTGAAGTTTCCAAGCACACTTGTCGCTCAGTGTGTGAAAGGAAAGTTGGCAGCTCTCCGGCCTATTGTCATGGCCCCTTATGAAACTCAAGGATTTCAGCTACATTTCCTACCCAATGACCTTATCGAGGTTCTGCATGTTTTTGGCATTTCTTCATGCACTTGTAGCGTGCAAAACACCGAAGGCACCAGGCACCTCGCCCTGAGGTGCCTCTAGCCCCTTGTAGGGATGCATTGCCTGTGTGAGGGTATTTTAATGAAGATAAATGACTCCCAGCACAATTTATTCAGTAAATTCCCTGTTGTTCTGCTCATGAGTTGTCAGACAAGGTTTGCTGAGGAGCTCGAGCTTATTTGCAGCTGATGGTTGGTTTCTGAAGGCTTTGCAGCAGCACCTTGGGGGACATCACTGTATCCTGGGACCTCAAACATCCCATCTCGTCCACAGGGCTGGGATTCATGGCAAGAACGTGTCCATGTGGGGTTGAGTGATGTAAGAGTGAAATCAGGTCAGAAATGTTTATTTTCAGTCTGTGCTGGTTGCAGGACATGCTGCCACCCTTGGTTGCTGCCAGCTGAACTCCGCGGGCTGTGCCCAGAGCAGGAGGGACCAGCCCTGCTGTGTTTCTGCAGAACACAAGTGCACCCTTGGCCAGCAGCCACCGAGCAACAGCACAAGGGTGTTGGGCTTCCTCAAGCCACCTGGCCATGGAGATAAGCACCAGAGCAGGAAGTGTCTCACTCCATGCTGGGACGGAGGAGCTTTGGCTTGGGCTGGGAACTGAAGGGCAGCACCTGAGTCCCTCAGCAGTGGTGGGGACATCCCTGGGGTTTGTTTCCTGCTTTCCTGTGAGGTCCCCTGCTGGGAACAGTCCCAGTGTGGCTATGGTGGGATTGGAGGATGCAGGAGGCAGCAGGAGGTGGGGCAGCACCTGCCAGCATCCCCATCCTGCAGCCACGTAACCATCCTGGCTGTGACCCCGCAGGTAACACAAGCACTGTGGCACGAGCACCCCAAGGTCAGGTCTGCACTCACCCCAGCGAAGCAAGTTGGAGGTGATAAGGGGGAATGAGTTTAAAGTGGAAAAAGAGAGATTTAGATTAGATATTAGGAATTAATTGTTCCCTGTGAGGGTGGGGAGGCCCTGGAACAGGGTGCCCAGAGAAGATGTGGCTGCCCCTGGATCCCTGGAAGTGTCCAAGGTCAGGTTGGCTGGGGCTTGGAGGAGCCTGGGATAGGTGGAAGGTGTCCCTGCACTTGGAAGAAGGGAGAGTTGGAGTGAGATGATTTTTAAGATGCATTCCAACCCAAATCATTCCATGCCTGTATGAAGTCTCCCCATTTCCCAGGGGAACGCAGCTCTGACCAGACGCAGAAATAAGGACGTCTCCATATGCTCGACACCCACAGCATCACTGTAGGAGCCAATCTGCCTGAGGAAAGAGAGCTTTTTGCATGCTCTGCACCAGTGTTCAGGGATCTCCTAAATGTGGGGCACAGAAAACCCCTCTGCCGCAGCGATTATGTCAGAGCAGGACACTGCACTTCCCCTGAGCCGGTGTTGGGAGCTGCATCCAGCACGGCCACTGAGGTTTGTGGTGGGCTGTGCTTTGCCAACAGCACTTAGTAAACAGCCCTGCCCATGGTGCATAAGGAGGATTCCAATCTGGCTCCAAAAAAGCAAATCGACCCGAAGTTATCTTCACAAACCATGCCTGGAAGTGCAGGAAGAATTCCTGCACCCTCTGCCAACAGCGTCTGCCCTCCTCCTTGCTGGAGATAATCGCTCCATCTACCAGCAAGCTGCTCCTGGCAGTGCTTGGCTGGGACATCGTGTCCCCAGGGACCGGCTGCTTCCCTGGGGCCGTGAGTGCTGGCACAGCCGCCAGGTGTTTGCTGCCTGCTGCATCCTGGGATTTACCTTTGGAGCAGGGCAGGCAGGGAGTGGGATCAGTTGCTGGGACTGGAGGCTGCTGGAGGGTTTGCAAAACAACAGCTCTTGCTAAGAGACCCTGATATTTTGTAGAATCCTTGAATCCCGGGCTGGAAGGAACCTTCAGGATCATCTGGTTCAACCTTTCTTGGCAAAAGCACAGTCTAGACGAGATGGCCCAGCACCACATCCAGCCATATCTTAAGAGTCCAATGTTGGGGAAACCACCACTTCCCTGGGGAAACTATTCCAATGGCTGATTGTTCTCATTGTGAAAAATTTTCCTCTTGTGTCCAACTGGAATCTCCCCAGGAATAACTTGTACCCAGTGCAGGGTGTGATTTTTTCCTAAAGGGTTCTTGCACACAAGCTTTTCCTGGAGGGAGGAAATAAAAATAATCAGAGTAAAAAGAAAATAATTGGAGTAATAAAGTGGAGGTGCACATAGAGATGAGCATCAGCAAACCCAGCATGTCCTCCAACAGCAGCTCTGTAGCCTCTATTTTTTTTAATGCAGTGAATGTGGAGAGAGCAATGGTTTGGCTCAGCAGAGCCAGAATGATTCCAGTTGTGCCTGGGGTTGCGTCCGTGGTGAGCTCGAGGAGAGGGATCTGACTCAGCCAGTCACTAGCAGATCATTTAGGAGTTTTATTTCTTTATTGGTGATTAATGGCAGTGTTTCATTTCTAATGGAAGGAAATAGGGAGGAAATGGTTTCTTGCCTTCATTTGTCAGGGATTTGTTTAAAAGGGTGCTCGCGTTCCCTGGAAATAGGTCAGAGTTGTGTATTTCCAGGGATGAGAAGCTGGTTAGGCTGAGGCTGGATGTCAGATGTTTGGATGATGGAGCACCCCAGGCTTTTCTGTGCGAGACTGTTCCCCTCTCCTTCCCCATCCCCGTCCCCTCGGCCCCACGCCAGCGACACCCTGTGTCCTGCTGCCTCTGGATGGAACGAGAGGGTTGGAAGTTCCCAGCTGAAGCAGCCTCTGGCTGCACAGCAGATCAGCAGTTAATTAGGTGGAAATTAATTTTCCTGGCGTGTACCTGCAGCAGGACTCTGCTGCAGGCAGCATGGGGTGTGCAAGAAGGGTGCATCAGCCCTGAGAGCTGTGTGCCTCCCTGAGGGGCTTTGGAGCAGGTAGTCATAGAATCATAGATTCCCAAATTCATGTAGGCTGGAAAAGCCCTCTGAGATCACGGAGCCCAACTGTTCCCCCAGCACTGCCAAGGCCACCACTAACCCATGTACCCAAGTGCCATATCTACAAGTCTTTTAAATCCCTCCAGGGCTGGTGACTCCACCACTGCCCTGAGCAACCTGTACCAGGGTTGGACAACCCTGTGGGTGAAGATATTTTCCCTAATATCCAACTTAAACCTCCCCTGGCACAACTTGAGGCCATTTTCTCTTGTCCTGTCCCTGTTCCCTGGGAGCTGAGCCTGACCCCACGCTGGCTGCCCCCTCCTGTCAGGGAGTTGTGGGGAGTGAGAAGGTCCCCCCTGAGCCTCCTTTTCCCCCTCAGCCGCTCCTCTGGAGACTTGTGCTCCAGACTCTTCCCCAGCTCCACTGCCCTTCTTGGGCACACAAATGCATTGGGCTCAGAGCTTTTAAAAGGAAAATCTTGGGTTTGAGGGGAGTGAATGTATTGCCCACAGCTCCCCCAGAAAAGCAGGGACTAGGAGGCAGCACTGGGCCAGCCGCATGGGCAGAAGATGGCCAAGCCACTGTCCCGTGTCCTTGCTGCTGCCAGGGCAGAAAAGCTGAGATGGAGTCACTGCCACAGGAACTTGTGCATGGCTTTGTGCCGTGTCTTGTGTGTCGGCCACACGGTGGGACACAGTGGGAAGGTGTAGAAGGGTTTAACAGGGTTTCACCCCTCATTGCTGCCCTGGCATTGTGGTCAGTGTGGCACTGGGGGAGAGTTTCAGAGGTAAATATGAATATCTGGTGTTTTATAAATGCCAGTGTCTGATCAGTTTGTGCATTGAGGTTGAGATGTTTCCACGAGTTCAGAGCTCAGGGCTGAGCAAACCCAGGACACTGGATCACTCAAGGTGACTCTTGCCACCATCCCAAGCCCCAGAGCGGATACACCTTGATGTCTTGAAGACCTACAGGAGCCAAAAGTGTTATTGATAATCTGAGCCATTTAAAAAATTCATTTGTGCACTGAAAGGACTCGACCTTTGGAAAAGTTACTCATGTTCCTCTTCAGCTGAAATAACACCATTCCCGGTGGCTGTCCTTCCCCTGGCCCACCGTGGGCTCTCAGCCTGGCCAGGCAGTGGGAGCCTGAAAATCCTAGCAACAATGACATTGTTTTCTATATTTGCATCACTTAAGGCTGAGCAGAAGCGATGACACACCGTGGAGCTGGCAGTGGAGCTGGGATTGATGCCATCTGCAGAGAGCCGCCTCCACACCGGCTTCAAATCAAATTTTCTGAACTGTTTGGTTTGTGCTTCCCCAGGGCCGGCATTCACAGTGCTTGTGGTGGGCACCACAGTGCCTGGCCAGGAGCCTGGGGTGGCCCCAGACGGGAGGGTGCTCTTTGCATCTCTCTGGGCATGGATGCAGAGATGTCACATCTCGTCCCTTTCCTTGGCACACATCATGCACACAGGCTCCTTCCAGACAACCCACCCTCCCCATGAGCAGTTCCAGCAGCAAATGTTCTTGTGATTTTTTTGATTTTATTTGATTTTTTTAAAAAATCTTTTTATCCCAGGCTGTTTCTGATGTAGGACACTAGGGCTTAGCTCTGCTCCATCTTCAGAGAGATGCAGCTGGGTCTGCAAACCCTCTTAGTCTTTATGCACCTGGGGATTCTTACAATTTAAATGTCGATTTGGCTCTTTGTGTTTTACTTAAAGTGCACTTGGGGACTCATGAGCTTGTGTGATCAGGTTGGCTGAGGGGAGAGAGCTTCTGGCTTCACAGGGAAGCTGGAAAACAGGCACGTGTCATTTCACAGGGTGGGAGGAAGGAAGCTAAGTCCTACAGTTGCATCCCACCAGTTCCAGGAGATGCCCTGCGTGGTCCTTCCTTCAGAGCTGTGAATTTAGGCCTTAAAGAAAAATTCAACCAAACCTTGTTTTTAAAGAAATGCTGGATTCTAAACATATGCATCCTGGCGTTTACATTTGGAGAGCACTTGCTGTATGTCTACAGCTTGAAACTTGGGAGTGTAAAAATAGCATAAAAGCCAAGATTGGTATGAGAGACTCCCGGAGAAGAGGCAGGCACAGCACACGCCAACTCACATGAAACCACTCATCCCCCACACAGGGGACAGGGTTCAGCCCCAAAATGCTGTGGGGCTGCAGATGCCATGAGGATCCTGCACTGGGGGCTGCGGACAAGGGGACGGAAACAGCAAAAAGCAGCTGGGAGTGGGGAATGAAGCAGCGAGAGGGGAGGTTGGGGTCAGCTCTGTTTAATCACTGGGGTTGTGCTCTGTCGCTGTGACACCACTGGCACAAGGTAAGCCTGAAAATTGCTGACTGTTCCCTGCTGCCAGGAAGGGAAGCTGGGCCAGCCAAGGGAGGATTTCCCTGCCTCTAGTAGGGCTGCTTGTGCCTTAGTGCATGGTGCAGATACTAAAAATAATCCATGTAGACCAAAACCGTGCTGGCCCCGATGGCCCTCAAGCAGGCAGCCCTATATCAAACCAGCCCCAAAGGAGCCCATTTTCCTTTGACAGTGTCTTTTCTCATTCCCCAACACAGGACCAATGCTGGTCCCCACTGGACTGCTTTTCCTGCCATTCCTCTTCACAGCTTTGTCCAGGAATAAGAGAAGTGGCTTTGGAAGATGAGTTATCCCCAGGGGCTCATCTTTTTCCCTTGAGCTGTGGTGTTTATTTTCCTCCACATGCCTGGACCTGCTGTCTTGGTTTGAAAGACAGATGTCTGCTGAGGAAGGCAGGAGCCCCCCTTGGAATGGAAAATACAACCCCCTTCCCTCTGAATTATTATAAATTTGAAATTAAGGGGCTTTTGGGCAAAGATAAGAGGAATAGGAATAACAGGGTTTTTTACTTATATANCAGGGTGGTAGTAGCAGTCCGATTCGGTGGTTGCTGCAGCTCTCTTTGAAGTGGTTCTGTTGAAGCAGTGATCTTGTAGAAAAGGTCTGGTCCTCCTCGGAAAGTCCAGTGGTGGTTGTGTAGCTCTTGTGCTCTGGGATCCCAGTAGGTAAGGCTGCTTGTGCTGTTCCAAACCCCAGATTTTATCCAGGTGGGAATGCTTGGCTCCTTCCCCCTGGGCAGAGCATCTCACAATGGGATGGTGACTCATGAAGCAAGGCACTGATGGGCCCGTTAACAGGAGATAGTCCGGAGGGAGGAGGCAAGGAACATTGCTACACCTGGATTCAACAGCTCATGGTAACAGAATACACTGTAACAGCAGGACACCTGCTGAGCCCAGCGAAGCCATGGGCTTATGGGCAGTAGCTCCCGTGGCACCAGTGCTCTGGCCCAGTGACATTCTAAACACTGTTGTGTTTGACTTTCCCACTCCACCACGTCCTGTGCCCAGCAGTGGAGCCGCTCAGCATACTCGGTCCCCTGGCGATTTGGGGTTGAGTGGGAGCAGCGGCATCCCGGGGTGATGGAGAAGGTGTTGTTGGCAGTGGGTGTTTCTGCCACCTGGGCTCTGTGGGAGAAAGCCACTGGCTCTGTTTGGACTGGCAGTGGCCGCTCGGCCCCGCAAGCGCCGGGCTCCATCCTTGCTGCCGGCACTTACGAGGGGATGTTTTCCACTCTTGCGGCAAGGGCAGGAGCCAGGAGAAGCCTCCGCGTCCATGCCATGGCTGAGTCACCCTGGTCGTGAGGAAAGGAGTATGTGTGTGGGGGGAATTAAACAGTCAATCATGCTTTCAGCAAGCCTGAAATCATCTGTGATATTTTTATTTCCAGATTCCCAGCTTCAGTTTCTGTAGGAAGGTTGTTCCCGACGTCCCGACTGCAGTGATGCCACGATGAGGGCAGCCCAGGCACGCTGGTGCCGGGGGTGGTGAACGAAGCCTGGCTCCATCCCATCCATCCCAGAGCTCCCCTCGCCCCTGCCCCACAAGCTGGAGACTGGGGGAAAATTTCAGCAGAGAATTTGCTTTTCAGCCCCTTGATCACCATGGGGAAGATGGACAGGTCTTCTCCTTGGCTGCCAGCTCTTCCCTTTCATCCATGCATGGCTCAGGAGCTGTGGCACCTAATAGGCCCCTGCGAGCCCCCTGCCATGGCAAGGAATGGTGAACAAGTGAGAACACTTTTTTTGGGAAAACCTGGGAATAGAAGGAGCCTGCTGGGACGGAGCAGCCATACGAGCCTCTGCACTTAGGTGAGGAGAGCAAAGCAAGCTGTGTCTTTATAAAAAAATATAAAATAAATAAAAGCAAGTAGTTGGCCCTTGGTTTCAGAAGGATGAGATGTGGCATTTCCCCCTAGAGAAGCTGTGGCTGCCCCATCCCGTCCATGGCCAGCTTTGATGGGCTTTGGAGCAATTTGCTCTAGTGGAAGGGGTCCCTGCCCATGGCAGGGGGATTGGAATTAGACGGTCTTTAAGGTCCCTTCTAACCCAAACCATTCCATGGTTCTCTGATCTCAGGAATGTGTTTCTCCCAAAGCCTCAGTCCCTGGAGCAATGTAAAGAGGAGAATTTCAAAAGGTTGGTTTTTCTAGGTTGTTTTCTTTATATTTGCCTACTTTGTCCCTGGTTTCTGGCCACAGGCACAGCCTGAACCCGCTTGGCCCAAGCCCAGCACGAACAACTAAAGCAACTTGATTTGGAGGGATGTTCAGGAATGATGTCTGGAGCTGGGAAACCATCACCAATTCCTCAAGCTGGAAAGAAAAAATGGTGGAAAAAAGGCTTTACATCTCCCACAAAAGCCTTGGTGTGAACAGCCGTCAGCAATTCCGGGCTCAGAATCCAAACCGAAACCAACTGAGCAATCACACACATTTTTTTCTTTGTGGAGCCAAAAGCTGTTCCTGTCAGGCTATAGATTTGCTCTCTGATTAATATAGGATTTTTTTTTTCAGGGAAGAGAAATGGAGAAGCTGACAGCAGCATGTGAAGTATTTGGCAAAGGACTTCTTTTATGTTGCGTGTAGGTAGTGCTCAACATATTTGAGAGCTATAAATAGCCCCATACTTATATACCTCCCTCCACATATTGTTTCCACTTCTTTTGCAGACTACCTGCAAAACACAGACACCCGCTGAAGCTGTAAATACAGCCATTACACTGACTGACAGCCCATTCTCCAAAGTTTTGATGCAAAACACCTTTGTGTTTTCTGGGGAATGGTGCAGGGATGTGGCCCATGTGTTTTGGGGTATCAATGCACCCAGAAGAATAAGGTGTCCTGGAGCTGCAGCAGTGTGTTGGATAATTCATGGCAAATTTTCAGATGGTTGAGAAATTTTCTTGGTGTGGGTGTCAAATTGGGGTGGTGGTGACTTGGCTTCTCCTTTCAAGATGAAAAATACAGTAAAAATTTTGGTAAAGGGAGCTACAATAAATAAAACCTTTCATTTTGGTCCCTCCAACCCTGACAGTCCTATTATTTTTATCATTTGGGATTTCTCCCCTTCTTATATAGAGCTAAATCTTTAAAGGGAAGAGTTCCCATTTTTTCCTTAAGAAGTATCGGAACAAGATCCTGGGACTTTTGGAAAAAAAATGCTGCTGCCTTTTATTTTTCCCTGCTTCTTCCAGCTTGATTCCTCAGTCAAACCAGTCCCTTCTACACCCAGTTGCGGTTTTTTGGCTACAAACGCATCCATGCAGTCACTGCCGTGTTTTCCCAGTTCTCTGCCTGAACCATCCATCCTGTCGCTGCACAGAAATGTACTGGGTTGCCTTTTTTGTCTCTCGAGGGCTTCCCTGCCTCGAAGCCAAGGGCTTGTGGAGGTTTATCTGGTTTCCCTTTGTTCAGCACTCACGAAGGAGAAAGAGGAAGGAAAGGCGCTGTTGCCCGCCTGCTGCTCTGTTAAAAATAGCAGGGCCGGGGCTCCCAGCCTTGCTGAAGGTCACTTCCCTGAGCCCCACTGCTGCAAATATGTCACAAAAGACCCGTTTGGGCACATTTCTGATGGTTCAGAGGCAGTAAAGACCCTGGATGAAGGCAGGATGCTCATTGCCCAGCTTGGCTCCAGGCTGTGCATGGAGTTTATTTTCCATCCTGGTGACACATCCAGGGTCCTCTCCTGGGTGTCAGGGTGTGACAGCCCTGGTGGGATCTCTGCAGCTGGAGAGATGAAGCTGGAACATCCTGACTCTCTTTCTTTCATGCTGGCTGGTGCATGGAGCCTGGCTCCCAAGTGGCTTTTAATTTTTATTTTTAATATTTAAAAAAATATTTTTAAATTACTTTCTAAATTTTTATTTTTAAAATCTTGTTATTTTATTTTTTCTTTTAAAATGTTTTTAAGTTTTATTTTTAAATCAAATATTTTAAAATCTTACTTATTTATTATTACACTGTACAGGTCAGCTACTGGCTGAGATCAGGGCAGCCCCAGGTCTCAGCAGTGTGACCCTGGTGACTTGCAGGGGAACAGGAGATGGGTGCAGGGCAGGGGACAAGCTCCAGTTCTGTCCTCAGCGTGCCTCGGTGTAGGCAGCCAATCTCCTAGGAAACTGCTGGGAGGACTCATGCAGTCAGAAACCCCCTGTTTCCCCTTTTCCCGCTCTTCAGTCTTAAAAAGAAATTATGTGGTAAAAACCCAGCACATTATCCCATGCAGCGTGTCGGGTGCTGAGGTCCCCTTGGATTCCAAAGTTCCGTGCTGGGATGAGCACCCTCCTGCCAGCCCCAGGGCACCCACACTCCATGGGCCAGGGTGAGAGGGATGAGGCTGGTTTGCACCCCTGTTTACATCCCCGCATTCTGTGGGCATTTTTGGCTTCCAAGCCACTGTGATGTTTGTCCTCTGACAATGGACACGAGCAGTCAGAGGGGGCCAGTTCCTGGTGCTGTGATATCCTGCAATTCCTGCTTGGCAGGGGAGAGGAAAGTGCTGAGGATATGAAAGAGAGAGGCAAACCCTGGTGATGCTGGTCCAGGGCCAAGCAAGTCTCCAGCCCTCACCCTCCCCTTGGTGAACATCACATCTCCATGGAGAGCAGGAATCATTCCTTCTGCCTGGTGAAAACCAGACCTTTTTCCATTTTTGGCTTCTGCTATTGCTGGAAGGAAACATGGAGTGAAATTTTGCCCACAGGGAGAGGGCTGAATTAACCACCTCAACCATCAGCCCAGCCCCAGGTATGTGAGGGACTCTTGGTGCTGCCCAGGAGTCTCCTGTTGTGTTATTTGTTTTCTCTGTTTCCTAAACTCCAGCAAAATCCCAGGAATGACACACCCCAAAGGCATGTATTTTTCCAGGAGGCATTTTGCATCAGGAAAAAACCCATTTGAGTGTCAGAGCGAGTGTCATGGTGTTCCCCCTTTAATGGATATTAATGTATTTTCCTGCCTTTGAAAGGAATTGGAATACAGTTTAAAGAAAATAATAATGGGCCAATACAGGTCTGGATTCATAAACGGAAGCTCCTAAGTGCTGCTGGGGGAAAATGCCAGGGAGTTTGGAAACACCACAGAATCCAAGCTCAAATCTAGTTTGGGCAACCGTTCCAGACATGCCCCAGATGGGGCACTGAACTTGAGGAAGCTCCACTTCCAGCTTAATTGTGGACAGAGCCATGGAAGAAAACCTCAAAACATGTGCTTTAGAGCTGCTGCTGTAAAAGTCTGACACTTTGCTGAATCCTATTTTTCAGAGCCATTTGCAGTGGGATCAGAGCTGGAAAACAGGGTGACTGCCCTGCTTTCATGCAGCCGTGGCCTCCCACAGAAAATCCTTATCCAGATAGACTGTTCCTCCTCATTTTCCCTAGACGTAACATCCTGCCTGCCTCAAAATCCTGTGCTGGCCAGGTGTTCCCAGGATGTCCATCTCTCTCATCCATGGCCCCAGGTGGGCCCTGTAAAGCTGGGATTGCTGCAGCCCTGTGCTGCAAATCCACATCATCCCCCTCATCCTGGTGGGATGCATGGCAGGCCTGGTGTTTCCCTGCCACCTTCAATGGCTGCATTTGTGCTCCAAGAAGCCAAATCTTGCTGGTAACCACACTTCCACACCACCTTAAGGTGCAGAGGGCAGCACAGGACGCACAGCCAAGGGAATGTATTTCCAGGAAGGGTGGGAACACCAGAGCCCCAGCCCTGAGCATCGTGGTGGTTGAGGATTGATGTTTGAGGCCTCAGGGAGCAGGACTGACCCACAGCTGCTACAAGTCCTGGCCGGGGGATTAGAAATAAACCCCTAAGCCTGGCTCCGAAAGGTCGGCTGGCGTGTAACATTTAGAAAAGCCTCAAACTGTTATTTCAAGGAGTATTATTTTCTTTTCTCCATAGGAAAAGCAAATATCTAAGCTGCTGTGGAAAAAAAAAAGCCATTCCTGACTCTCCCTTGTGGATGGGGATTTGCTGTCTGTGAACTGGGGTATGCAGTGAGAGAAAGCCTGGAGCAGAATGGCGAACGGCAGTTGGCACTGCCACCTCTAATTAATTAATACCCCTGTGTGTGACAGCCCTGGGGCCAGGGGAGGGTGTCAGAGAAGGACACGGGGCAGCTGCACATCACCCGGGTTGATTTAGGAGGGTGAGAGCTGTTGACAGAAGAGATTGGCACCTCCTGGTGCCGCATTAGCTGCACTCCTTTGGGGTGGTTAACCCTGAATTCGCTCTCCTTGGGCTCTCGGTTCCTCTCCTGGGAGCCACCACTGCGGGTGTGCAGCTATGGTGAGCTCCGGGTGTGGCAATGAGATCCCTGAAAAGGTGCGAAATGCACATCCGAAGGCTGGCCCCTGCATCTGCCACCCATTTCTAACGCCCTCTGGATTAAGATGAACTTGACCTGAGCGAGGTGGGGAGATGCGGACGCTAAACCACGTCGGCGCAGAAACAAAGAGGATGAAATAGTCAGCTAGAAGCCCCAGCCTTTCAAGCCGTAATTGCCGCTGACGGTCCTTAGACCCGTCGTGTGCCTGCCCTCGGGCTCCGCCAGCGCCTGCTACCCAGCGCTGCCTCGCATGCCGAGCTGAGCCGGAGCCTGGCGCTGCTTCCCAGCGCACAGGCTTCTCTCTCAGCCTTTCCAGCAAACATAATTTTTTCCCCATCTCAGAGGAACAAAGTGGAGACAAAAGATTAATCTTCCACGGATTGTAAAATCCTTGGAGTGAGGAGCGTGGCGTCGGTTCAGCGTCGCTGGCAGCCTCTCTGCTGACTCCGACAAACTCTGGGGCGGCTCCAGCCATCCCACTCCCCTCACCCCCAGCCAGGGAGCAGAGCAGCGCAAATCCACAGCTTTTGGGAGAATTACTCCTGATTTCCTTTCGTAGAAGTAAGATTAAAATCAAAACTGCCTGTAGACTTCCATGTCTTGTACAGCGCTCAGTCAGACCTGGCTGTGTCCTGCTCTTCCTCCCACACTGCAGCCACAGCAAAAAAAAAAATCCTCAGTAGCCTGGGAGGTGTTCAACCCATTCCTTTCTTCTTTTTATGGCTCTCTTAAGCGTGTCTGCCTCCAAAAGTTATTACCATGGGGGAAGCCAAGATAAATAAGGAGGCTTGCCCTTTGTTTCAGGGCTGACCTGCTACAAAAGGGAATCCCCCAAACTCGGGGGACTGCCAGGGATGGAGCCCAGCTCTCTCCACAGCCCGGGATGTCTGCTTGCAATATTGAGTGTGTTTTCAGTCCATTTTCCCTCACTAACTAATTTACAGCTTCCAGTCACTAATGGTTTTCATGGATTGCTTAATTATAGGTGGGGTGGATGGTGCTGCCTTGTTACCAGGGCTGCCAGATGTTCCCTTTTGTAACTCTCACCTCAATCGCTCCCAGCCTTGTCAAACTTTAACCTTTGCAGCTGGGACATCATCTTCATGCTCTTTTCCAGTACAAGGACTGGCATCATCCGATGAAACTGGGACAAGCAGAAGCAACACCCTGCACTTGACCTAGTGATAGGGACTGACGTGCGGGGTGGGTCACTGCTGGGCTGGAGGAACTGCTGGTGTGGGAGAACGTGACAAAAGGGTCAGGAGATGTTGGGGAGAGCAGTGAGGGTCTCCAGGTGGTACATGCACAGTCACACAGCTTGAGCTGTCTGTGTCTTGTCTCTGTTCTCGATCTGCACAATGAGCATTAAACCAGACCCTCACGTTCTCGCATGCAGGTGAGGCAGTTTGTGGTGTAGGGCCTTGGCTAAGTCACACCCAAGAGGACACCAAGAACCCTCTTTCCAAAAGCCTTGCTCTAAGAGCAGCACGTTTGCTGTGAAATAGGCTAACAAGGCCTGGGCAGCTGCCTGTTGCGGGCTCCCACGCAGGCTGCAGGCTGGGGGGTGAGGGGTCCTGTCCCACCCCTGCCAGAGCAGCTGCTCTGAGGGCAACTCCCAAGTTTTGGGGATGATCTATTGCATCAGATCCTCTGTGCCCCTGAGGAGCACATTATGTGTTAATATTTTCACATCACATCAATTCTTCCCAGGCGCCTGGTGGAAATCTCTCTTATGAGGACAGGCTGAGGGAACTGGACCCATTCAGCCTTGAGAAGAGATGACTGAGAGGGGACCTCATCCATGTCTGGCAGTATCTGAAGGGGGGATGTCAAGAAGATGGACCAGACTCTTCCCAGTGGTGCCAAGAAACAGGACAAGAGGCAATGGGCAGAAATGAATGCCCAGGAAGTTCCACCTCAACATGAGGAAGAACTTCTTTCATATACAGTGACCAATCACTGAACTATCTGCCCAGAGAGGGTGTGGAGTCTTCCTCACTGGAGATATTCCAGAACCCTATGGACACACTCTGTGCCATGTGCTCTGGGATGACCCTGCTGGAGCAGGAAGGTTGGACCAGATGAGCTGGTCCTACTGTGGTCTTTTCCAGCCTGATCCATCCTGGGATTCTGTGAACCACTCAGCCCCACAAGCCAGGGAGCCCTGGGGCAGACTCTGGCCAAGGGCAGCACTATTGCCTGTGGGGCTCAGCAGCAGAAACAGCACTTTTCCTCCCAAAACACTCACGAGAGGCAGATGAATACAATGACAGAGCTTGAAGCAAGGCCAGCCCGCAGGGTTGGGAGCTGTGCATCTTGCAGGAGGGGCTGTGGCATGCTGGGCTGAGCTCTGGAGCACCCTCTGCCTCCCACACCCCAACTGCGGTGAACCGAAAAATTCAGTTTATCAAACTCAAAAACTGAACCTGCATTTCTTCAGGACCTCCACTCCAGTGGGAGCCACAAATCATTTTCTATAAATGAATTTACACAGAAATAAGTAAGCCAGAGTTCCTCACTGAGATGTCTGCTGTCACTTCCTCACACTGGCCACTGTCTCCAGCTCTGCCTTGGGTACATTTCTGTAGAAGTTGGGTTCGTCACCCTCCACGTGTCTCACCTCTCCCCTCTCAGCTGGAGAGCAGTGCCAGTCACCATCAGCTACAGGCTTCTTCCAGCAGCAGTGGGAAAACTGGAAGTACCTGAAAAGTCAGAAGTTGGTGTTCACATGGGGAGAGTCACTGGGAGCAGGTTTGAGCCGGGTCATGGAAAAATTGCTGGAGTGAGGGAGCCGGGTCAAGTGCACTACAATGAAAAGTCCTGCAGATGTGGTGGTGGTGGTGGTTGTTACCCTTAGCTAGGTTGTACAGTGGATTTTGGGGGCCAGATCAGGGAAAGTCATCATGGTGCTGCTGCTGGTCTCTGCTGCGTGGGGGAGCTGCTAAAAACAGTAATTTTGCTGCTGGGAGAAGTAATTTATGTAGCCCGTTGCAATAAGTGTTGCAAAGAATGATGTAAAACCCTTGTGTGGTGTAACTGGAGCTCTGGCCCCTCCGGAGCTGGGCAGGAAGTGGACAGAGCGAGACAGGTCGAGGCCAACCCTGCTGTCTGAATCCTGGCAAAAACACAAGTGCCTCCAGGATAAGCCCATTCCTCAACTACGGATGCTCTGCCTTCAGCGTGGGGACGAGGAGCACTGAGGAGTGTGAAGGGGGGTGTCTGGGACATACACAGTGAGACTGGTGCTCAGGTTTTACCACACAGGAGGTGCCTTGCATCTTTCCTCCGTCTCCCTGCAGTGACAGTTTACCTCTCACATTTCCAAAGGCAAAGGCAGCCCAGCACTGCTGCCTCTCTCTGGATACAGTGCGTTGATGGGAACAGTGTCAGTGGTTTCCACAAGTGCCAGGCAGGGATTTGTAATTCCAGGGCTCCTGCTGCTATCATACAGGGATAATCCTGATCCCACCAAAGTCAGTGGACATGGAACTGCTCTGCTTCCAGCAGAGTAGGAGCAGGATTGGGGCTTGGCTTCCAGCTGGAAGTAGGGTGATGGAGGGGACCCAGAGAGCATCACTCTTAGGCAGCCCCCTTAGACCCCACAGCTGAGCTGCATCCCTGTAGCATTCCCACCTCCTTCTATTGCTCCTAATATTATTTATATTATTTTTGTGATTGAAACTTTACCTCTCCTCTTAACTGCTTAAGACACAGCTATTTCCTCTGGACTGTTTCCACTGCCCACAAACCTGCCCACTTCTCAGCCCGGAAATCTGCCGAGACATCAGTAGGCTGAGAGAGCTGGGGTTGTTCAGCCTGGAGAAGAGAGGGCTCCGGGAAGACGCTAGAGCCCCTTCCAGTGCCTAAAGGGGCTTCAACAGAGCTGGAGATGGACTTGGGGCAAGGGTCTGGAGCAGCAGGACAAGGGGGAGTGGCCTCACACTGAAGGAGGAGAGATTTAGATTAGATATGAGGAAGAAATTCTTCCCTGTGAGGGTGGTGAGGGGCTGGCACAGGGTGCCCAGAGAAGCTGTGGCTGCCCCATCCCTGCAAATGTCCAAGGCTAGGGTGGACGGGGCTCGGAGCAGCCTGGGATAGTGGAAGGCGTCCCTGCCCACGGCAGGGGGTGGAACGAGATGAGCTTTAAGGTCCCTTCCAACCCTTGCCACGGCCCGCCCGGGCGGCAGCGGGGATGGTGCCGCACCCGAGGGTCCCCGCTCTGCCGCTCTCCGCGGTCCCGGGGCTGTCGAGGGGGCGGCGCTGGGCCGGGGCCCCGGGGAAGGCGGGGAGCGGAGCGGGGCGGTGCCGGGGGGCGGGCCCGGCGCCGGGCGGGCGGAGAGGTACCGAGGCATCGCCGTGCGAGCGGCGCCCCGTGTGCCTCCTGCGCCCCCGGCCAGCACCCCCGGGCCGGGGCATGGAGGCGGCGCACAGCATCCCCGTGCTCGACGTGCTCCGCCGCTTCGGGGTCAGCGAGAGCTGCGGGCTCAGCCCGGAGCAGGTTCGCCGCAACCGGGAGAAGTACGGCCCCAATGGTCAGTACGGCGGGACGGGACCGCCGTGGGATGCGGGGCGGGGGTGGGATGGAGCAGCGCTGACGGGACACCGGCATCCCGGCTGGGGCCCTCCATCGGGACCCTCCTTACCGGGACCGGGATCGGGATCGGGATGTGGACCGGAATCCTCGCCACCGGCACCGGGAAGGTCCGGGGTGTTGCCCTGGGTCCCCCCCGGAGCATCCCCCCGACCCCGGCTGTGCGGAGGATCGGTGGGGATGTGCCGCGGGACACCTGTTGATTAGGGCAGTATTTGTTGTCTTTAATTAAAGGCTAATTACTGCGGGTACGGGAAGCCGGGAGCGTCGGCAATTAGCAGGGTGTTAATTCCGCTGGCGGAGTGACAGAAAGCGGGGAGGGACAGCGATATGTTGTTACCAGGAAGGAAAGAGGAGAAGGTCTCATTGCCTGTGGGTGACAGGGAAGCCCCAAAAAAGCGGTGAGAGCTGTTGTAGTGGGGGGATCCCTCTCGCCACTACCGCAGCCCAGGCTGCAGGTGCTGCTGTGGAAAAGGGAGGGGTGGTGGGGGGACCGTCCGTGTAGCGGCCCTGCCGTGTGTCACACTGACCTGGGGGACCCTCTGCGAGCAGCTGGGCATCTTCATGGGATTGGGAAGGGGAATTTTTAAACCTGTGTTTTGTAAGTGTTCAGTGTGCCCAGGAGGGGCTGGCTGGCGTGTCTGGACCTACCCAGGTGATTTTAGGGTGGCTTTTTTCAGCCTGTGACCAAGGTCGGTCGTTAACTCTGCATAGGAAGCAGGAGAGTTTAGGGTGGTTTGCTCCAGTGCTTTGGAGTAGCGACTCCTTTCTTTAACTTGTGCAAGGAGATAAGCGTGTAAACTCTCTCCTGGGTTGGAGCTTGTTGCATCTGCTTTTTGCTTGATCCTCATGGATGAAGCTAAGGAGAGCCTGAGTAGATGCTTGCAGGATTGCTGTCTGCATTTCTGTTTGTTGGGAGGGCTGTGTTAGGTGGGATCAGAGGGCTGTGACTCCTCCAGCCCTGTGAGCCACTGTCCTGTGCGGAGCTGTGCTCCGGGCCCTCATCCCACCAGTGCTTCCTGTCCCAGGCAGCTTCAGCTCCATCCCCTAAGCCAGTATGGTCAGGGCTGGACTTGGGAGCTCTTGCCATGGAGCATCTGCACAAGCTGCAAGCAATGGAGCATCACATCTACCCCTGTTAGGCTTGATTTTGGAGAAGGACAGCTGGGGACCGTTCTGGTTAACTGGGAGGAGCCCCTCTGCTTTGGGGGCTGAAGGCAAAATACATCCTTAATGCAAAATACATCCGTATCAAACAGGTGGTTGGTCTGATTTCAAGGTATAATTGCACCCAATTTCTGCACCATCCCCAGGCCCCACGGGAGCACGTGGCTGAAGGGTGGTCTGTGCTGGGCAGCAGGGTGTCACTGATGGGCATCGCCATTGTGGGGCTCCTGGTGGCTTTGTCCTTCTGTTTGCCCAAGTGAATCATCATCACTGAGTCAGGTACATTGGCTGCTCGGTGGCACCAGGCTCTGCCTTGATAAAGGGAGCTCAAAGGTGTGACGTAGGTGCAGAGCAAAGGGTTAGTGGTGGCAATTAGTTTGCCTTTTTATTTTTTTCTTTTTGCTTCCTCCTCTTGCAGGCAGTGGCTCTGTGCTCTCCTTGCTTGGCAGTTTTGTTTCCCACGCACCCCAGTGCTGGGTTTCTCACAGGCTGTTGGTTCACAAGAACTTCTGAGTTTGGGGTGTCCTGTGTCTTTCACCTTCCAAGCACAGCTCTGCAGCTCCTGTACTGCACAGCTCGCAGTGATGTGCCTGGACATTGAGAGTAGTGATGCCCTCAGTGAAGTGTGGTCGAAGGTTTTTAAGAATTCTGAATTTCTGCAATTTCTGGGCAGTATTGATATTTTTCTCATGGTGCAAATGAGACATAGACAGGTTAGAACAGCTTAAAACCGTGCAGATAGGGACCTGCATGGTTTGCTTGGTTTAAAACATTGATGTCAAGCAAAAAGTGGTTTTTTTCCAGCATGCTGAGAACTTGCAGGTTGTGTTGTGGCTACAGGCACCAACATCCTTGGCTGTGCTGGGGTACCCTTGGTGTCCTGTTCAGGAGAGCTGCTTGGGGTGAGGGTGCTGCAGGGAGCAGCTTGGGACAATGAGCTGGGCTTGGAGATGGGCTGTATTAAATCGCTTTTCAATTTAGGTTTAAATTAAACTCTGGCAGCAGAAGTGTGGGGCAGTTGGGTGACTTGTTTGAGCTTGAGCAGAAGAGGAAGAAAACTCAAATCTTTTGTGGCTCGAAGTGCAGAGCAGGCCTTCAGCTCCAGCTACTTTCATTTTTGCACCCTCCTGTCTCACATTCATTCATTTCCTTCTAATCCTGAACTCCAAACTGCCAGTGTGGTCGTGAATCACAATCTAAAATACATCATCTTTCTGAAAAACTGCCTCCTGACATACTTCATAGAGCTGCTGGCTGCTGCTTTTTTATTGCATTTAAAAAAATACGATCTGCAACGAGCTCTGACGTTAAGTGAGAAGCAGCCCTCATTGGTGTGATTAATATAAAATTATTTTGGGTTTTGGGGGTGGTATTCTTTTGGAGCTTAAAATTGTTTTTTCAGATCCAGTGCTCACAAACACATTTACAGGAGGAAACAGAGAGCAATACCGATTATTTGGTATCTCCAGTTCGTGGCTGGGGAGCCAAGCAGTGTGGTACAGATTACTGGAGTGGAAGGAGATATTTCTCCGTTAGGAAGAGCTTGTGTTCTCGTTTCAGCTCTGTCATCAGTGCTGTCAGCATGGCCTTTCATTTGCCAAGGAAACTGGAGAAGCCACAGAACATTTAGGTCTCACCACGGCAATTCTGAATCTCCCAAGTCAATTTTAATTAATAAATGCTATGGATGTCTCACATGTGCCTGGCAGGCACTTCCCTATACCTCATCCCATCCACCAGCTCCAAGCTCCACAGGTTGCTTTTAGACCACAAAATTTTAAAAAAACCCCAAACAAATAAAAAAACCCCAAATGTACATTTGTTATTTTATAAGAAACTGAGCAGGGGGATATGGGCATGCTAACATTTTCCTTCCTAAATGTAAAACCAGGGGCACAATTTCCCTTGAAATTATTTGAGTTTTGCCAAGGAATGACAGATTTGAACAGGAGTTGCTTCGTGGCCAGCCAAGTGATTTTTCTGTTTTAGATATAGCTCTGATTTATTTCTTCTAAATGGATTTCTGAGTGTAAATGAGCATACATTTCAGGCAGGATATTGCTGGAGTTAATGCATATGCATAATTTTATTTGCTCCATCAGTAACCTAAATGGGCTGTGAATGTCAGCGGAGTCAAACTCGAGGCTGCAGCATAGGGGTATTTATCTCATCTTGTGTTTCATCTGCTCTGACTCCGAAGCAGAAGCCCTGCTGCGGTTGGAAATGCAGCCGGGCAGGATCATCCTGCCCATCCTCCCTCCTTGGGGGCTCACCCATCCTCTTCTTTACCCGCCCTGCTACGGGGGTCACCCCACCGTGGTACCTGATGCTCTGCAAGCCCTCCCACACCTCGCTGAAGGTGCAATGTAACTGTGTTTAAGTGTTATTCTAACCAGCTTCAGCACTGGCTCAGCTCAAAACCAATGAGCAAATTTGCTTGTTTTTCCAACACACCTCCCTGTGTCTCCATAAGCCTCATTCAGGATCCCCAAATCCTTGTGTGTATTTTCCCATGTGCATGCCGAGCCTGCCTGGGCGGGAGGAGGAGACATCCCCAAGCCCAAGTCCAGCCTGGGCTGTGCTGCTGCTCTCCTCAAACCCACCAAGGCTCATTCTCAAGGAGCTGGCATGAACACACATCCAAGCCCCTGTTTTGCTAGAAACAACACCGATATATGATCTGTTTGCATGCTTTTCCCAGGATGTGTGTGTACCTCCGTCGGCACACGCGTGTGCCCGTGCCTGCGTGTACTCTGCCTGCGGAGCAGGGCTTGATGTTGGATTAGCTGCTGGTGGTTGCTAATGAGCCAAGGTTATGCTCCAGCTCTCTCTTGACAGTAATAAAATTAAAAAAAAAAAAAAGAAGAAATAAAATTTGTATTTCACGCTGAAATATTTGAGGTGGCAGCAAGAAGAGGAAAAGCAGCATTTTCTGACTCATCGAACTCTGCGCTCTGTTCCTCTGCGCGTCGCCCACCTTTTCCACCCCCAAAACACACGCTTAACAGTCTGATTCATAAACATGCTATGGGTTGTGGGGTTTTTTTCTCCTCCTCCAAATCCTTTCCCTGAGGAGAAATGCTGAGGCAGTCAAACCTTGTGAGCGCCTTCAAATTTGGGGAGAGACTACACAAAGTTTTCGTAATTGACAAGGAAACTTGGGATTTTCATCTCTGCGCTGTCCTCTGAGGTTACCTGCATTCACACCTACCTTTAAAAAGCACTGTGAATCAAGAGCAGCGTTCAGAAAAATTGACATCTGCTGTCTAAATGCTGCAGGAACCAGGGAAGGAAGATTTGCAGGGAAAGAAGACACACAGCCTGTGCTGTGGGAGAAGGGATTGTGCCTGCAGGTCTTGTGTTTACCCCTGGGGTTGGTCTGCCTTGTGGCACAAGTGTTATTTCATGAATATTTTTATTTCATTGCTGGTTTTAAAGCTGGGGGTGGTAGAGCTGGTGCTACAAAACACTGATTTAAGAGGAACTGGATGTACTGTAGATGCCCAGATGCTGACTTGGGATGTGCTGCTTCCACAGGGGGCTGTAAGGGGCTGGAGCGGGTCCTCCAAAAACACCATTAGCAGCAAAATACCCCCCTTTTCCCAGGGTAATCCTTTTCCCCAGTAATTCAGGTGTGTCTCTTTTGACATCCCTACTCCAGCAAAGAGTTTATGGCCATCCTAGAGCCATACTTGCCATCACCACAAAGTCACACCTCTGCTCTTTGCCATTTCAGTGCCATTGGTCTTTCTGCATGTTTTAAGCCTTTTCTTATCTCCAGATCGGATCTGAAGTGTTCCATTTTTGTGGTCAACTGCCCCCCGGGTAAATCCCTGAAAAATCATATTGACATTTATGTTGCAAGTAAGTTTTCCTCTCTAAAGCTTTCCTCCAACCCATTTTTCTTGAGTAAAAAGCATCACTCGATGCCTGGTGTTTCTGTTGCTTTCTTCCTCCCAAGGAGAATTTTAATTTTTGAGAAGCATCCAAGTTGCTGCCTTTTCGCTCTGCATTTGATCTGCTCCTGCAAAAGGGATGGTGTGAGAACAGGAGGCTCCTGGCTGAGCGCTGGGTCTGTCCTGGCACAGCCACAGCCCAGGTGGTGCCTCTGGCATGGACCCCACGGGACATCCCTGACGGGGGGCCAGGGTTGCAGATGCTGGCACAAAGTGGGGCTGAGCAAGGGAGACTTCAAGTGACTTAAAGCAGATGGTTGTTGTTTCTGGTGGTGACAGCTGCCCTGTGCAGCACTTGAGACCTGGGCTGATCCTCGATGCACAAAACCTCCCTGGAGAGCAGTGTTCCCGGTGCTGTCCTGTGATTTGCAACCAGGGATCTGAACTGGCCATCAAAAGACATCAGAAACCTCACAGGGCTGCAGGCAGCCCTGAAATGCTTCTATTTTCACAGTCCTGAAAAATGAGGTGGTTTGATGCTTTTTCATATGTTCAAACCTCTGGAGGAGACAGCTTTGATTTTTCTCCCACACACAGCTCTTGCAGAGTCAGTTGGGATGCTGATACCCCTCCAAAGTAGTGTTGGGGGGTTTTTATAGGGTTATTTTTTGTAAGCTATGGGCCAAATGTTGAATGTTTGCACCCTGTGCCTTTTTCCACCTGGTGCTGCCTCACTCCTGGGGAAGGGGCTCCTCCCTGCAAGGCACTGCTGTGGCTGGACCAGCCACAAAACCCTTCTCTTGGTCCATCAAGCTCACCTGGGGGCCAGTGGATGCTCCATCCCCGTTAATGTTTTCAGGGCTGTTGAAAGAAGGACTGAGAAGTTATGAGCAACAGCTGAGCTGTATTCCACGGGGGATTAGGGCAGTAAAAGCAGAATAACAAACCTCTTTGGGCAGGTAATGCCAGATATGTGGGTGCTGGCCTTGCACAAGGATGCTCTAGAATTCCTACTTATTATTTTCAATGGGAAAAGCCCATCAGGGCACTTAGGCAGTGCTCCCTGCCCAGCCCCTTGGTTCTCTTTGCTGATCACAACCAGTGGCGCTGCAGAGATGAGGCTGTTTTCTCCTGGGATGGCTGGTGGGATGTGGGTTAGTGTAGTAATGGGCCGAAAGAGTGTTCCAGAGGGGAAGCACTGGGACTGGGATGTGGACCAGGAGCTGAGCTGCCAGGCTGATGTTTTCTGGCACTGCTGGCACTCATGGTCTCAGTTACAAGATGGAAATACTGGGGCAGGTTGTGATTATCAGGAGAGTGTTGGGGTTTTCTGCTTGCTTTTCTATATTTTCTTCCTTTTTTCCCTTTTCAGCTCCCTTTTTTCCCCTCCCCTTCTCCTGGTTCTCACATAGCACACATGAATGACCTCCCATGGCATCTCAGATGGGGTGAAGGCAATGCAGGCAGCCCCTTCTGCTCAGTTGGAGCACCTTGGGCAGGAAAAACAGCTGATGCTGAGGGCACTGGGATGGGTGGAAGGGATGGATGAAGGAGAAGGGGCCTGTGGCCACTCTGGATGGGTGGGTGGCAGCAGGACAGAGCTGTCTGGGGGTTCAGTCCAACCCAGTGCAATATTAATACCCAGAAAACCCAGAAAGCACCAATCCACAGCCCACCTTTGTTTATCATTCTGCATCTGATAACTTTTTTTTGGTGGTATTGTTACTCACGATTTTTTTTTCTATTTCAGTGTTGGTAGCATTGGAAGTAGAAAGTATAACAGTAACCTGTATTTAAAAACAAAATCCCCAGTTGCTCAATGGAGCTGCTGTCAGTACCAGTTACCTCGCTGGAAAACAGGTAGCAGAGATCTGGGCTGGAAGTGTAGAAATGTTGAAAAAACTGTAGCCAAAAAGCAATAGAGAAAATTGTGGTTACTCCAGTATTTCCATGACGTGAGCGTGCGCCGGAGGCTCCTCCGTGGGCGGTTAACCCCTGGCAGGCAGGGCTGCAGGCAGCTGCCTGCTCCCCCCGCATCCCAGCACTGCCTGTGAGGAGAAGAGCTGCACAGAAGGCTCGTTATTCCCAACTGGATTAACGCTGATGGGTCTTCTCCACACTGTGGCTCAGTGGGTGACTTGCCTTAGTCGAGCCTCACGAGTCATCTTGTGAATGAAGGGTCGCATTTGAGCCCAGAGTGTTGCTCTTTTGAAGAGATGCTGAATTAATCCTTCCCAGCGATTAGCCTCATGTCTATAACAAGCATTTGCTGGTTTGCTGTGGGAACCTCCCAGTTTTTGAGGTTTGGCTGCTCATTATCACTCTATAAAAAACCTTTTCTCTTTCTCACCCGCAGAGGTGGCGAGTCTGCGGCCAGGTTTGGTGGTGATCCCATCTACCTGTGTGCTGCCTGGTCCAACACATCCCTGGACATTCAGGGCATGTGATGGCATCAATTTGTGACCCGTGGTGGCTGAAATCTGCAATGTTGTACCTCTTGTTGAAGTCTAGATCTATAGTAGTCCTAAATGTCAGTGTCACTGCTCTGATCATCAGTCAATTTAAATGCTCAGAAATCTGCTGGATGTGCTGATGCAGGTCCTGGCTTTGTACCATCTGGTCCTACATGTACCCATTTGGGATTATACATATACATCCCATCTGAGATTTTATGTACATGTTTTTCATTTGAGATTGTGTATGTATGTCCCATTTGAGATTATACATATGTGCTCCTTCTGAGAGTAACCTATGTCCAATTTGAGATGTTTATATATATGCATATATATATCCCATTTGAGATTTTATATATGTATATAGTCTCCCATTTGAGATTATATATATGTATGTCTTATTTGATAACCAACTAATATAACTTATTAACCCACTGATAACTTATATATTTTTTTTAAAAAACTTTTCCCCCCCACACTAACATTTGCAAGTCACTGTGGGACACTTTTGAACAAAAGACCCCTTTATGGAGGGAAAACAAACCACAGACAATAAAAAGCTGTTTCTCCCTATTGGGAGCTGGGAGATCCCTGCTGAAGGGTGAAGGCACTCGAGGACGAGTGACAGAGCGCTGGTGGCCCAGGCCAGCCCGCGGCAGGGTCACAGTCCCCGTCGGAGGTGCGATGTTTTGGAGAGGAAATCCGCTCCTTGCTCTTGCGTGTCCCCTGTGCCCCTGGGTTCCTGCCCGCGGTATTTTTGCTTCGGGTGTTTCCTGCTATTTAACCACTCTGTGTATTTTAGAGCGGCGCGGGGGGAGGCGGGGAAGGGATGTGAGTTAATCCGGGCTAGGCTGTGCCGTGCCGGGGGATGCGGTGCCGGGGCAGCCCCGGCGCTGCCGGGAGTTCTCCGTCCCCTGAAACGCCTCCGGTGCGCTCGTGTGGTCCCCAAAGCGACGGGCTGTGCCTAGGCTGCGCCGAGGAGCTGGCTGGGAAAGCTGTCCCTTGTGCTGGGACCGGTCCCCACAGCTGCTCCGTGGCCCCCTTGGTGATGAATAGCCAAAACGCCTTTTTTCCTTTGTTGTTTTCCTTGTCTTTCTGGAGGAACCCCCTGGAGCGCTTGCAGAGCCGTCCTCAGAGCAAATGCAAGGCTGTGGGGTTTTTGTGTTAGATATTTGATTTATTATACAGGGGAGTTTTTTGTTTAGATATTTCTTCTTCTGGTTTGGGAACTGTTTTCCTTGCATTTGTTGGTGATAAAAATCAGTTGTTTTTTGGGAAGGCTGTGTGGGTGGGGGAGATTCTCTCTTCTGCTTCCTTCGTCACGGGGAGTGAAAGCTCAAAGATCCTCGAGAAGGAACTGAGCCGAGCAATGACTCCAGGCTCTCTGGCGGTGGCCGAATCTCCAGGGATTTGACCCGTAACACATCAGCGCAGCTGGAGCCTGCGGAGCAGGAACCGCCCGTTCCCGGGAGGCGGGCAGCCGAGGTCGGGATAACCCTCCCGTTACCTGCCTGTTTGCACTTTCCTTTTTCCATTTTGCAACCTCCCGAGTCAACAGAAGGGCTAAATTAAGGAATATGTGGGGAGTGAGTGGAAAAGTAAAAATGAAAAAGCCTGGCTCAGCAGTGCGGGGCGGGAGAGGGGAAGTGATGGAGCTCTGTGATGGTCCGCCTGCTCCGGCCGTCACAGAGGGTTCCCCTCGGGTCATCTTTGGGGTGTCCTTTGGGGGGGTTTTGCAGTTTTTCTGGGCTTTTCCATGCTTTGAGAGCCAGGGACCTTCTCTGCTCCCCTCTGGAGGGGAGTCCTGCAGTGACCCAGGAGGTAATGGGGCTGCTTTGCAGTGCTGGCTCAGGCCCATTCTGGGGTTCCTCTTCTATTTATAAAAGCCTAATTCAAATTATTCTTCCCTTTTTCACACAAATATATTTAGATATCCCTGTATATAGATATATAAAAAAGATTTTATCCTTATGCACAAATACATGTTGGTATCATGTATGTATACATATGTGTATAATATTTCATCTTTATAGTCATGCACACAGATATTACACATATTTGGAAGGAGATTATGAAAAACCCTAGAAGCGACTCATATTTCCAGGGATCTCCGAGTATCTCACTCCAGGAAAGGAACTGCTTCAACTACACAGAAATGTGTGATCCTCAGAGAGTTCATCCATGAAAAGTATTAATTGTCCAACTTGCCCCTTTTTGCCATCCAGAAGAACAGATCTTTTCTATCCTACAGGATTTTTTTTCTTCTGATATAATCTAAACTAAGGGCAGGATAGACTTCATTTTCCATGAAAACCCATCCAAGAGGATTGCTGAAAATAGTCTGTGCTCTGAGAAGAGATACCAGAAAAAGCAAAGGGAGGGGTGGGGGCAGGTCAGCTAGGGCAAGGAGTTCTGCCAAATAAATTAATGATTGATATTAACAGTTTGAGTAAAAAGCAGCTCATTAGCACCTGTGTGGGTTGGGGGATGCATCACCCTGCAGATACACTGGATGTATTTTATCACCCTGATTTTATTTACCATGGGAGATGGGTTGGGATGGGATGCTAGGTTCAAACTTTGATATTCCCCACAGGTTTCCCATGGCAGAAGTATTTCCTCCAGAAAACGAACAAATGGAAAAAATACTCCAACCACACTCCCTCCAGACCACAGCACACTGAGGATGGAGTTGAATTCCTTTGGCCCCGAGCTTGGGGCAGGGAACTCTCCCACCCCAGTCTGGGTTTTCATGATCCATAAATGCACAGCCCAGTTTGTGCCCTGGGGCTCAGCTGCAGGCGGCAGCAGGATTGATTAGAACATGTGGATTAAAACATAGCAATTAAAACAAACATCAGCATTTGGAGGGGTCATGGTGAGCAGGTTCCTCATCTTGGTAGGGAAGGGGAAAAGATGCATGTTGGATTTAAAAGCAATATCCTGTCATTCTTTTTGGTTTTTTTTCCTTCTTAAAATTGGCACTGCAGGTTTGGGGCTTTGTTTCAGTAACTTTAGTTACATCTGTAATATAATTTATTATTTCTGTTTCTTACTTATTTTTATTGGTTTATTTTCCAAGACATGCAAATGTGATATCCTGGATGGTTGCTTGCAGCCTCATGGAAGTTGCTTGTCTCAGTGTAAAGGGATATTGGAGCTGGTCCTTGGGGAGGCAGTTTTGGGGCATGCTGTTCCCCCGCTGAGCACAGCAGCATTTGCTGTGTTCTGAGCAGCATCTCTCCTCCAGAATCAAACACGTCCCTTTGGAAAAATGCATCCTAGTCTCATTTTCTTACCTGGAGTCTTTTCGGCTCAAATATTTTTAGGAAAAACAGAATTTTTCTTAAATCCTTTAGGATTTTTATAAAAAAAATCCCAAACACGGTCCCACTTTGCTCTTTCCCAATTCTTGCAGAATTCAGCTGAAAGGCTCAGCCCAATTTTGGTGCTGAAGTTCCTCCCCTGGGGCGTTTGAATCTTCCTGGGGCTGGGCACTCTCTGAGCTGACCTGGCAGTGAGGGCATCGCTGGGGCTCCTGGCACTGCTGCCTCCGCTGATCCCTGTGCTTGGTTTCCTAAACTGCTTCCAGCACTGCCAGGAAAACATTATTAAGTTTTGTCACTGGGTGTTGGAGTTGCTGCAAGTGCCCAGTTTGTCCAGTGTGCCTGGAGAGGGTACAAATCCCCCGCTGCACTGTGTCCTGGCCTGGCTGGGGCTTTTTGGCCACTGTGCTGGGTCTGGGAGTTGGCTCTGGGTGGCAACTGATCATCTCAGGGATGTGGGGAGCAGCCAAGGGCAGGAGGCTGCAACAGCGCCCAAAACAAAGAGAAAACATTGCTGGCCAAAAATTCCCAATTTACTTAGCTGAAAAATAAGGTTTAGGGTGATAAGGGAGGAAATAAAATACTATCTCTAGGGTGGAAGAAGAGAATATATTGAAGTTGCAGCATGTCCCTTGGTTGGGGTTGTGGTAATTTTGGCAGAAGGTTCCCAGATGAAGCAGAGTCACTCCCTTGCCTTTCCCTGCAGTTATGGAAAGGGTCTACTTGAAGCAGAGGTAGGAAGAAGCAAAAAACACCCAACACAACCCCAAAACTAAAAAAACCCACCACACTTTTAGCTTTATTTTATTCAAGCTCCTGTAGTGGTTGTGGGGTTTTTGGTTTGTTTTCTTCTTTTTCCAAAACTGTTACTATTTAAATGCAGATTTTTAGCTTTTCCACCCGGGAGCCGGAGCTGGAAATTCTTTCCACTGCGTTGGTGCAGGAGGGAACAAACCACTGCTTTTAGTTTGCTCAAATAATCCATCCCTGGCTGGAGCCACGGGTTTCCTCCTTCCCGCTCCCTCCCACTCCCAAAGCAATCCCAGGATCTGCTGCGGGTGCTGATGGGGACAGGGGTGAGGGAACATTGCTTGAAGTCCCATTATCCCTAAGGTTTTTCCCTTAAATTTCTCCAAGACTTTATTCTTGCAAACACCACCTGGGCACTGGAATGGCAAGCAAGTGGCAGCTTCATTTTTCAGAGCAAAATGGGCAAAATCTTCTGTCCTTGTTTTCCCAGCATTAAGAAAAGGAGGCGGGGTATTGGCAGGGAACCAATTTGCTTTTCACTGTGGCATAGGAGGAGGATGCTCAGGGCTGGGCAGGGTTTGTGGCCCTGTGCCAGGACCCCCTGCACTGCAGTGAAGGGAAGCTTGTGCTGCCCAACATTTTGGGGATGAGCCATTTCCAAGAATAAAGGAAGGGAAGTTTGGAGTGGGATGGGTGAAGCTTTCCTTATTTATTTCACACGGCTTCTTGGACCATTGGTCTGATGCCCCATTCCCTCCTCCATTCCTGTTTCCCTCTCCCTGGACAGTGGGGCATGGTGGTGCCGGCTTATCCTTCAGCACAGGGATGTCATGTCTGATTTTCTGGGGAGAAGGAGATAGCGTTGGGCTGGGTTTGCTTGGTTCTTTGCTGCTCTTGGGGGGCACATCCAGGATAACTACATTTCCTAGTCCCTGTTGAGATCAGCTCAGCTGGCCAAAAAAGGAACAAATGAGCCTTTCATCTTTCCCCCTCCGACTGCAGCAATGGGGCTGTGGGTGCCTGGTGCCCCCAGTTCTCCACTGGGACCCTGTCACTGTCCTGGGGGATCGATGGGGCTGGGTTCAGTACCTGTGAGTTTGGAAGAGCAACGTGAGGGTGGGACAAGCAGCTGGTCTGGAGCTCTGTCTGCCACAGGCAGCCTTGTGACCCAAACCAGAAATTTTTGGGGCTGAATTTTTTGCCAGCCATTCACAGCGTCCAGGTGCCAGTGAGGAAAATGGTTGGATCATTTTACCCTAAAGCATTGCCTGGAAAACAGCAAGGATGTTTCTGGCCCTTAAACCTCTGCTATCCATCGTTATGTGCTACTCAGCCACCCCAGCTGGCCTGAAGTTGATTATTTTTGGGGCAGAAGGGTTCTGGGCTTTTGCAAAGTGCAGTGCACAGGTGGAGCAGGGATGAGCGCCGGGAATTACGGGAACAGCAAACCACTGGTGTTTGCCATGGGAGGGGGGTTGTATCTCGTTTGTTTTATCTTCCTGATGCCTTTTGAAGCAGCCCCGAATGAGCGGCTGTCGCTGGTGTAAGCAAACCTCACCTGGCACACAGGAAAACGCAGCTGTGAGGCGATAGGCAAATAAGGTGCTGGGGCTGGAGGGCCTCCCCACCCACGGCACACCCAGAGCCACCACTGCCTTCGCTCTGGAGGGGAAGGCACAGGAGGAGACCACTCGTAGCTTTGGGACCAGCTCCTTGGGGGTGGCGGAGGACGGGGGAAGGGCTGAATCCTCTGGGAGCAGGTTGTGGTACAAAGCAGAGCTTGGCTGTGTTCACCTGCCAATCCCTGCCCCATCCCTGGAAGTGTTCAAGGCCAGGTTGGACAGTACTTGGAGCAACCTGGGATGGTGGAAGGTGTCCCTGCCCAAAGCAGGGGGGCGGAACAGGATGATCTCTAAGGTCCCTTCCAACCCACACCCACTGTGATTCTGTGCTCCCAATGCTGTGCTGCACCCACGAGGTGCTTTTTAATGCAGGGTTCATTCCTGTGTTCCTCAGTTCGCAGAGGCTCGGCACAGCTGGAGATGCTGATTGCTGCAGCCCCGTGGGCTCACATGCTCCCGCTGCAGCTGTGCCTGCCCAGGGGTGTGATTTCCATGCGTGGGTGGTTGGGGTCAGTAACCCCCTGCCAAGGGGGTGCCCCGGGGCAGCCCCTTGCCCTGCTGGGTCTCGGGTGGCTGCTTGGCTGTTGGGGTTTAACGTATGGGGCTTTTCTGGTGAAAGGCTAAGTGAGCTTTGGGGTGTGTTTGCCCCCCATCTTGGGGCAGTAGCGTGTGGTAGCCATGGGCATGTGGGTCCAGTTTCAGCTCCCAGAGGCAGAGAGTGAGGGAGGCCGGGCAGGAGCTGAAGCAGGCACCCTTTAGCTGCACCCTGAGGGTGCCACTCTTCCCAAGCAGAGCCCCCTCCTGCCCTGGCACACGGGCAGAGTCCCGGCAAGACGGGAGGTGCAGGGCCGGCTCCGCGCATGCAGCGATGCTCAGAAGCTCCGGCGGCCAGTTGTGCACAAAGGGAAGTGGTGTGGGTGAGTTTAAGTCATACACAGCCAGGCACTTGGATCGCTGTGTTTTGTCCTCTGGGAGCATCAGGAAGCATTAGCATCATTAGGCTTTGAGTGTTTGTCATCCCAGATAAAGCTAAAACACCCGGGATTAGCTCGCAAACGGTGGTTTTCACACTTCCCACCTCGAGGATGAGGAGCAGCCCCACGCCCCATCCTCGGGTGGGATTTATGGGCTGAGTGTGTGTTAAAACACCCCGGCAAAACCTGTCCTGGTAGTGCAATCCAGCAGTTTTGGGGAGTGGTGGTGTGCGGTGCTGGCTGTCACCGGGGGTGAGGCAGAGCAGGCGTCCCTCCAGGATGGGATCCTTCCCATGCAGCCGGCCCTGGGAAAGGCAGCCAGTTAAAATAACAGTTTATCCTGCCTGGTGTCTTGTGGGATGGTGGAAGGATCCCAGAGCAGCCCTGCCTGGGTTCCTGCTTTATGTCACAGGACAGGAGCTGCTTTCCCAGCTGGGGCTGTTTTAGGGTTTTCTTACTCTTTTCACTACTATTTTACTGCCTGTCAGCAAAGTCCAAAGGAATTGGATGCATCCCTTACTTTGCGCATCCATTTCCCCTTCCCTGCATATGGGAAAACGTATTAAAGGCAGGAAAAAGAAGTGTTTACAACATAGAAATACAGCTTGAATTAAGTTACTTAGAGCAGGAAACTGGGCCTGGGCATGATGCTCATCATTATTCCCAGTGGGCATCATGCTCTTCCCACATCATTTGGGGGCAGAAGTGTTTCCCATGAGGGAAATCTGATTTTATCCAAGGGAAGCTCCTGAAATGGTGAGGGAAAATGGAATTTCAGTGTTCACCCTGCAGGATGTTTGCTGTTGTGGGATTGCACCCTGGACCTGAATGTGCACCAGGGGTTGCTTTGCCACATGCTGGCCTGTGAGAGTGTCACCTGGTGCCTCACTTTCCCCCAAAGCAGAGTGGGATGCAATACCTCAGTGCAGGATGGAGAAACACCAGCTGCTGTAGGGGTGTGTTCCAAGGATTTTTGCTCCTGTTACAGCAGGAAAAACTCAAACGTTTCCTTGAAGCACCCCCAACGCCACCCTGTCCCAGTTTGTGTTTGCTTTGGCCAGAAAGCGGGGCCGGGTCTCCCCGGGGACATGGAGGCTGTCACAGAGCCCCGGGGCAGCCGCCTGTGCCTGTACTCGTGGGTGGCACCAGTGTTTATTTACCTTTTCATCACCTGATTACCGTGCCCTGCCATGTTGCAGGCGCCAGCCTGTGGGCTGCCAGCCCTGTTTGAGTTGGCAGGAGCTGGAGATTAACCTCCTGCTAAAATAGCCCGACGCCAGCCCCATGTCTGCCTGGGGTGGCCGGGCTCCTTGCATGCCCTTAGAGCATCTTGTATGGATATTTTGCAGCCTGGTGCGGGCCAATGTCACCACATGACGTGATGACACAGCGAGGAAAGATGTCGCGATGGGACAAGCTCAGAGCAAGTTGCAAATGCTCAGCAGTCCCTGGAGCTGTGGATGTGTCCCTGCAAGGCAAAGCCCTCTGAGGTGGTGGGACTGGGGGTGCCTTAACCTGGAGGGGACGGTGCTCTTTTGCTGGTGGGAATGGCCCTGTGACATTCAGGTTCCCATCGCCCCCTGGGATATCTCCACTTTCTTGGCTCTGCTCTCCGAAGCTGCAATGCAGAAGAGCAGGAGCAGAGGAACCGCAGATGTGTCCACAAGCTGCAGGTCCTGTGATGGAACTGCTCAGCTGGGGGAGCTGGATATTTATGGTGCATGTGGGTGACCCATTTTGGGATTCCCTGAGCCACCATTACCACTTTCCACCCTTGATGGTGTCACTGCATTTGTGTTCTGGCCGTATCAAGGAGCTCGTGCCCAGAGTGGGATTTCTGTGCTGAGCCAACATCCACAGAAAGGGGCTATTCAGGTGCCAGCCAGGAGTTTCCATTTCAACCTGTTTGCACTCACCATGTTGTCCCAAGGGAATGGCAGATTTGGGATTTTGCTGGTTCCCTGCCTGTGGCGGGTTTCCTGGCCGGATGGGACATGGCAGCAATGCTGGTGCCACGGGGCTGACTCACATTGAACTTGGGTTTTGGTCAGTAGCAAACCCTCTTATTTTTAGTGAGACTTCAGATGTGATAGGAAGAAGCTGCAGCCCCAAACCTGCCTGTTTTCCAGTGTGTTTTTATTAATTCAGACCCAAAAATGTGGGCTTTTTGTGACTTTCTGCCCTTTTTCTCTGGATGTTTGGTGCTGAGCTGCCACATGAACAGCGGTGAAAGGAGTCACTCATGGCAGGGAGCTGCCTGGTTATCACTATACTCAAAATTGTGGTTTTGGGAGGTGCCTGCAGCAGCATTGCTGTGTTTGAGGTTTGGTGACAGCAATGGCACAGTGTCACGGTGCCACTGTGGTGTTTCAGCTGCCTGCCCCAGTGCACGTGTTTCCTGAGTTCACAGAAACCCGTTTTCATGCTTTAAACAAGATCTCATGCAAAGTCCCAGCTCTGTGAACAGCGTTGCTGTCAGTCTGCATGCAAACACGGTGTGGGAGAAGCACTGAGAGCACTGTGGTGTTTCGGGTGGCTGCTCAGGGTGGAAAGTCACCCCTGGGCACCCTGGCTGAGCCAAGACCTGCGGGACCCCCAGCTTCCTCCCCCAGGGCATCTGCCTGCCCTTAGCCCTCTTACCTTGCACACTTGCATCCTTAAAAGTGGAGTCTGGATGGAAATAGCAGCAGCAGATCTCTTCTACTTTTAATTTTGGAGGCTCTCTGGGCTGGGGAGAGGAAGCTGGGGGTGGAGAGGAGCTGGCTGTGAGAGGACAAGAGCCACTTTGCTCTGACACGCTCTGTAGAGCGATTTGAAACGTTGAAGCTGCTCCAAGATTAATTTTTTTTTTTTTTGCTATAAAAATAATTATAGGCATTACGTTCTGGTCTGTGTCTCACAGTGGCAGGGATCAGAGTAGCCTGACCCAGGGGGAATGTGAGTTTAAAACAACTCGTAGTAGGTGTGTCTGTGAGCACTGAGGAGCTGGTACAGTTTGAAGCATGAACACATTCAGGCTTCTTGTTTTCACTGGTTGGTTTAGTGAAGGTGGGTTTGGTTTGGGTTTTTTTTCATTCCTCTGAATGAAAACAGGTGATGGAAAACAGATGAGCAGGTTTCACTTCCTGCTCTCGCTTATGGCTCCACGCTGGGGGTGTTTGGAGACAGCCACAGTGGTGGGGCATCAGTGTCTGCCTTGGGCTGATTCCTCTTGGATCCGTCTGGTCCCTTATTCCCTCTCAGAAACACAAGGAGTTGGAGAAACATCTTGTTTTATCATAGAATTGTTAAGGGTGGAAAAGACCTCCAAATTCATTGAGTCCAACCATTAACCCAGAGCTGCCACCTGTTTCTTGTCACCCCCATGGGGTGCTGAGAGATTTGGGGAGAGGAGAAGGCTCTGGGGAGACCTTAGAGCCCCTTCCAGTGCCTAAAAGGGCTACAAGAGAGCTGGAGAGGGGCTTTGGATAAGGGACAGAGTGACAGGACAAGGAGAATGGCTTCCCACTGCCAGAGAGTACAGTTAGATTGGACTTCGGGAAGAAATTCTTCCCTTTGAGGGTGGGGAGGCCCTGGTACAGGGTGCCCTGAGAAGCTGTGGCTGCCCCATCTCTGGAAGTGTCCAAGACCAGGCTGGACGTGGCTTGGAGAAACCTGGGATAGTGGAAGGTGTCCCAGCCCATGGCAGGGGGGGGAACAAGATGAGCATTAAAGTCTCTTTCAACCTAAACCACTCTGGGATTCTAATGGGTGCAAATGGAGACAAGCGCCCGTGAGCCACCAAAATCAGGGGGGTCACTCCTGAGCCCTCCCTGGGTGCAGGACCTTACAGTCCTGGGCCCAGCCTTGCCCACAGCAGGGCCAGCACATCCCTTGCTTCCCAGGAGCAGGAGGATTCCCTTGCAGGGTACCGGGGTTTGTGCAGTGTCCCACGGGACCCGTCGGTGCATGCGAAGGTAACAGTCACCTCCTGGGAATGTGGGAATCTTGGCCAAACTGTGATGGGTGTTTGGGAGCCCTTGGGTTTCTCTCAGGTTCTGCAGGTGACTGGGCTTGGGTTTGGCTGGGAGCAGTGCAGATGGAGGCTCTGCACCCACTGGGGTGGGTTCAGGAGGACAGCTTGGAGCAGCTGAGCATTGGCTTTGGATTTGTTTCCTAGAGCGTTGCAGGCTGTAAAGTACAACAGATTAAGAGGAAACGTGGTCTGAAAGTTACAGTCCCCAGTGGGGCTGTATTGGGTTTCTGGCAAGGCATTTTATGGGATGGTTGGAGTTCTGTGTCTTGGATTTGGAGAGGGCAGCTCCTGCGGAGTATTTTTTTAGGCAGGCTGAGTGTAGGAATAAATGCTGCTGGAGCCACTTGCAGCAGGGAAACGATGTTTCCAGGGCTGCTTACTTGGTGTTGGACTGAGAAGTTGGAGGACAAGCTGCCTTGTGGGAATATATGCAGAAAAATTTGCATTTTGGGGTACTGAGTAAACTGCTGGGCATAAGGGAAGGGATTGCTAGTCTGGGTCCAAATCGCTAATTATCTTTTTATTTCTATCATTTTTTGCTGTACTGCGCTCCTTGGGCTGCTGACAAAAACCCACAGAGCTCCCTGCAGAAGAAGGTAAGTCATGGGTTGGAGGTGGCAGTACATGCCTTGAGTCTGGGTGGAGTGTGCTGAGGACAAGGAAGAGGGAATCTTTGGGGTCTTTTAATCTTGGTTTTAATCCCAGAGAAAGCTGGGCTGACAGCAGAGCTTCCCTGTGATGGTGACGCTACCTCTGTGAATAGAAGCATAGAGGATTTGGTTTTGGTAGTTAAAAACAGAGCCAGTAAAACCAGGGCAGTGCCAGAAATGAAAGCATTTCATTGTAGAGAGAGCCCCCCACTGCAATGCTGCATGTCCTTACCAGTGCCCATGGCCAAGGGGCACTGGAGCAGCCCTGAAGCAGGCAGGGATGGGGTTCTGTGGGTCTTAGGGCCTCACTGGTCTAAATTACCTGTCTTCTGGGGGTTTTTTTGAGCACTGACTGTGCTTGGCTTCATGCTTTCCCACCAGGAAAGTCCCTCTGGGAGTTGGTACTGGAGCAGTTTGAAGACCTACTCGTCCGCATCCTTTTGATGGCAGCTTTTCTGTCCTTTGTAAGTACCCGGAGTTTGGGGTGGCCCGTTCTGGGGCACATACGGCCTCAGGTGACATCCAAAGAGGAGAGGCGGGCAGGTGCCTGTGGGACGAAGGAGATGCAGCAGCAGAGCAGTGGTTTCTAGGGCATAATGGCAATGTCACTGCATCTGCCTAAAGATGGGACTGGAGGATTTTCCAGTAATGCTGATCCACCCAAAAGTGATATCAAACAACTCCCTGGGCTGCTTTCTGTTTATGTAGGGCTGTTCCAGGCTGATGATTTGAGCCTGGTTTGCAGTGCCCCAGTGCTGAACTGTCAGTTCAGCTTTGCCCACAATCTGCCTTGGGAGCAACTCTGTGTGAGGAGGTTTCCCATCAAGCTGCTAGAGAATGATTGATTTTTTTGAGTGTAGTCAGTGTGTTTGGCAGGGATGGCAAAGCTGAAACTCCTGCCTCTTCCTTTCAGATATGACTCATGGGTGGATAAGGGGGAAGGCTGGTCCCTTGTGGGGTTTAATGCATTCCCAAAACAACATGCAATGAAGTGAATGCAGGTAAAGCAGGTGTGAAGCCCTGCGCCAGAGGTCCTTGTGCCTCTGTGACAGAGCAGAGAGGTGTTGCTGTGTTGACACAGCGCAGGTCAATGAGCAGTTAAATGGAGTGGAAATATCTGTGTGTGTGCTTCATTTGTACTATGGTATGAGGCCTTTGTGGGATGGAGAGGGGGCTCAGGGTGGTAGAAGCCACAAGGTCAGTCCCTGCTCTGCAGAGCTGCTCTTACTGCACTGATTACTCATGGTGCACCACTGACCTTCTGCCCGGGAGGGGCTGCAGTGCTGCCTGGTCTCCCCACTAATCAGCTCATGGCCATGGTCTCCCCACAAGTGCACTAAGCACAAAGAGTGGGGCTTTCCTGGTGCAAACACTCATTCAGGCATTGCATGGCTGTTTGCTCCAGCCCCACTTGTTCAATGCATTAGGTTATCCCAGCAGAGGAGTGGAGGCTCCAGCAGCGGGATATGGCAATTCCACTCTTTGACCAAGCCGTGTGGCTCTGGCCACCTCCAGGTTGTTTCCTCTCCCACAAACACCAGCTGTTGTTTGGCTCGTTTCCATCATTCTTCTTCAAATGTTGCTGCTCTTGTTTGAACCACATTGCGCTCCTTCTTTTCTCTTGCCACCAGATCCTGGCCTGGTTTGAAGAAGGAGAGGAGACCACGACGGCGTTTGTGGAACCCATTGTCATTATCATGATCCTGATCGCCAACGCTGTGGTGGGTGTGTGGCAGGTAAGGCACAGCTCCCCCGCCTGCTCCTGAGCTCTCTGCTCCATGTGGCTGAGATCCTTCATCTAAAGGTCTGGTTGCTTCATGCCCTTGGAAAATCATTTCCCAAAGGTTCAATTTTCATGTTGGCCATGCTTCCCCATGCCCCTGCACATATGCTCGGTTGCTGGCTGCCTCTTGGCCTGTTCTTTCAGTCTTTCTTTGGCAATTTTTGCAGGTCGGAGCTTATCTTGCTGTTATCCAGGCAAAAACTGCTTGTCATCTGGCCAGGGCCAAATGCATTTTCCAAGGGAAGCCCTTTGCCCTGTCCACCAGAAAGCCATGGTGGCTGCTGCCCCTCACCTCACTGTGTCCCTCCTGGGGGATGAGCAAATGCCTCAGCCAGTGATACTCCTCTTTTGTATCTATTCATTATCAGACCATTTATTTATCTGCAGCTTGAGGTGGGGCTGCTGGATGGGGAAAAATACAGTTGGTTGGGATATACTGCTTCCCAAACCAAGAATGAGATGATCAACCCCAAAGGTCCATGCAACGTACAGGATCTGGTGTGGTTTAAACGAGCAGGAATAGTTTTGCAGAGGCTGAAGAAGACATTGCACTTGTCCCATCCACAGTGCCAGTGGATTCCAAAGCCAGGGCCGGGGTCTGGGTGTTCCTGTGTTTGCAGTGGGTGGGGAAGGAGCCTGCTGGCACCAGCAGCTCCAGCACCAGTAGCTCTGCTCCTCTCTGCTTGCAGGAGAGAAATGCTGAGAGTGCCATCGAGGCCTTGAAGGAGTATGAGCCTGAGATGGGGAAGGTGATTCGTGCCAACCGCAGCGGGGTGCAGCGGATCCGCGCCCGCGACATTGTCCCTGGGGACATCGTGGAGGTGGCAGGTAGGGTGCTGTCACCCCAGGGCATGGGGTTCCATGGGGAGGTGGTACTGGCTGGGGGGGTCCCCCAAAGCTGAGGCTCTTCACCCTGCCAAGGCTTTGCCTGAGCATCAGGCAGTAGAGAACAGCAGAAAAGAGAAAAAAAGTATCAATTTCTGACACAGGTTTTGTGTCTCGGGAGGGTTTCCCTTTTTCTGGAAGAATGAGAAGAACTTTTAATTTTCCACCAAGATTCCCTCTCTCTGGAAGCGGCTCTCCCATGTGTATCCCCAGAGGAGGTGTGGGTGAAAGGCCAGTGCTGGGTGCTGCTGCAGGCAGCCTGTGTGGGAAGGCTTCCTTGGAACTGGGGCTGGTTACCCAGGGAGGGCGAGAGGGGACCAGAGGGGACCAGCTGCAGGGTGCTTTTGCCTCTGGGTGGGTTGTACCCCCCAGCCCTTCTGTTGGGGCTGTGCATTGAGCAGGGCATGCCTGGAGGTTTGCTGCCTGCCCCAACAGAACTGAGGAGGATGCATTCCAATTATTCCATTTTGTTTGTTACTTAAATGATGCCGTAAGCCCCAAGAGCCACAAAACTAATCCTCTCCTTTCCTCCTCGTGGCCCTGCTGGTGGAAACATGCTGCAATCCCTCCCGTGCCCAGCCAGCTCGCTGTTATTTATGTCTTCCAGTTGGGCTTCAGCTGGAAGATGAAGATAAAAATAATGCAGGGAGGATCAAGCCAGCCAGATCCTCAGATGGGCAAGCTGGCGGCGCTCCCAAATCAGCTCTGACAATGCAGTCCGGCTGCTGACCTGGCCTTTAATTAAATTAATGAATTATTAATAAAATTCTGCCATCTTTCCCCAAATCAAGTGCATACTGCCTGCCCATCAGCAGCCCAATATTACTTTTTAATGGCACAATCAGCATTGCGTCTGGAACGGAAAGAGCTGAGCTCTCTGGAGGGGTTTGCAAATTATTAGCAAATTGTGGGTTTAGGAGGTTATGGAAAGTGGTGAGGGTGCTGTCAGATGCCTGATAGGAAAGCACACCAGGAGGAAAAGCTTTGAACCTGCGGGGGATGCCCATGCCCTGGGGACAGTGTGACAACACAGGCAGGAGGGACTGGCTTCTGTTTGCATGTGCAAATGCAATAAATTTGGCAGCAGGGAGCAGGAAACCTGTTAGGCTGAGGCAAGGAGAGAGGGTGGTTGGAAGTTGGCAGACTGCTTAAACCCAGCTGAGTTTTGCCCTTTTGTGACAAGGCCATGGAGGTGAGTCCTGGTGCAGGCAGCTTTTGCCTTTCCCGAAAAGTGCAGGCAGAGCATCTCTTCAGGAGCTCCATCAGTTGCTGTGACCCCTGTGGTGCTCGGGCAGTGCCAGTGGCCATGGCCAGGCAGTGTCATCCTGTTTTCCTCTTTCCCTTGGGAGACTTGTGGTGCTGGGAGGACCAGCACATGTTCAGTACCTGGCTAACAGCCAGGCCAGGTCTGTCCTGTGCCATGGGATAATAAGGCACTGTGCACCCTGGAGCAAATGCCACCCCGGTGGCACCAGGTCTTTCTCTGTCTCAGGATGCTACAAGAGTCTTCCTGTATAGGTTTAGCTCATGTTTGCAAGTCCTCCTGCCTTTCCTGGGGGAAGAGGAGCTCTTTTCTCCCTCTAAGATGCTCCAGCCCCCTTGAACAGACACAGAGTCTGAGTCTGTGCATGCAGTGGATGTTTTGGGGAGGTCTGTGCTGGCACCCCCCAGCTCAGTGTCCCCCACACAGGTATGACGGGGAGCAGGGGAGGTCTGGCTGGATGGCAGATGTTGCTGCTGCAGCCTGGAGCACTGGGATCTGCAGCTGGAATAACTGGCTGGGTGGTGGAGCGGCGCCAGCCCCCTCCCGCTGCGCTGGGGGGGTTTACGAGCCCCGGGAGGAAGCGCTCATTAAAGTCTGGGATTTGAGAGCATCGTTAGCAGCCAAGCCGGCAGTGTTGTGTAAGGGCTGTGAGGGGCTGGGAGCCAGGGCTCCCTCGGCCTCAATATTTCCAAAGCGTCGGAGCATGGTTGTGTCCAGTCGATAAAGGAGCAGGAGGAAGAGCCAGGAGGAAAAAACCCAGTGGGAAAAGCAGCTTTAAAAGTTTTTTTTTAAGGAAGCACTAGTGCCTTGGAGGGTAGTGTTGGGTGGCTGGCTGTGGATGGGGCAGCTTTCACCTGTGCCCACTGTGCCATGCCAGGAGAGCCAGGGATGGTTGTTTGTCTTGGACACAGAAGATTTTCCACTGTCAACAACTTCCAGTCAGCCCAGAGAAACCTGAAGCAGGATTAAGACTGGCATTGGGAAACTTGGACTGCTCTGACATGGGGATGTTTTGTTTTTTTTGCAGGAAAGAGGCAAGATGGGGGTGCAGGGGGAGTTTGCAGGGAAGAGGAGACAGGGACATGGTGGGGAAGGGGATGGTCACAGCAGGCAGGGCACCACCAGGGTTTGGCTGGGGGCAGGCTTGTAAATTACAGACAGACAAAATTAAGCTTTAACAAAGCTTTAAATGCAGAAATGAGGTATCCCAGTGCAGGACCCTTTGCCAGGGGTTGGACCCCTCATTGCTCCAGGATAGGTGCTGCTGTGCACCTGCACGTGGCTGGTCTGAGTTTGGGGTTTGCTATCCCCATTCCCGGGGTGTTGGGTGCTGCCAGTCCCACCTGACGGAGCAGCTCTGCTCTTGTCCTTGCAGTTGGTGACAAGGTGCCAGCGGACATCCGGATCATCGAAATCCGCTCCACCACCCTGCGGGTCGACCAGTCCATCCTCACAGGTGCGTGTGGGCCTCGTGGAGCAGAGGCAGCTTCCTTCTGCTGTCTTCCTGGAGGCAAATTTTGGAACCGATGCTGGGATAAGTGCTTTTCTGGGGTGGGAAATGGGTGGGAGAGCAAGATTTAGATGATGCTTGGACCTTCCCAGGTCCTCAAAGTCATGGCATAGGTGAGATATGTCTGGTGCTTGGGTATCCTTCCTGCAGAACACAAGCCTTAGGCTTTCCTATGTGACGTGTGGGGTTTGACATCCCCATGGTGGATGTTTGGATAATTTGGTGGCAAGGTGCTGCTCTAGAGGGCTGTGGCATGTGTGATGCAGGCTTGGGACAGGGATGAGCTGAGGCTGGAGAGGGAACATGGGTGGTCCATCTCTCCCCTCTTGTCTTGGCAGGGGAGTCTGTGTCGGTGATCAAACACGCTGACCCCATCCCTGATCCCCGGGCTGTCAACCAGGACAAGAAGAACATGCTTTTCTCCGTAAGTCCCTTATACCTCTCTCCACCTCTCCTGTGGTTTTCCAGAGTGCAGAGGCTGATGGATGTGGGAAATCTCTGAGCAGGGAAGGGGAGTGCACGCATAAGACCTGAATCAATAAAAAGAGCCCCAAATCCATAAAAATGAGAACCTGCTTCATTTGGATTTCATTTGTGCTATGGCACATAAGGCCTTTAAATACCTTGGGCAATCTCAGAGCACCTTTTTTTCATCATGTAGGATGCATTATGGATGGGGAAGAGGTTTGTGGTTGAGCCTGGAGCTATTGCAAATTTGGGTTTCCTCCTTTCTCATGCTCTTCTCAGGCAGAAGCCAAGTCCTCGAAGGGTTACAACTCTCAGGAAGGGCTCTCCTGCTCCTTAGGGTGGGTTATATAAAAACCCAGGATGTCCCATTTTCCTCTTCACCAAGATCTCATGTTCTCCTTTCACAACGAGCAACCCATTTCCCTGTTCAAACCAAGAGGTTTCATGTCCACATATCCACTCTGTCCCTTTCTTCCCCTCCCAGGGCACCAACATTGCAGCTGGGAAGGCCATAGGGATCGTTATTGCTACAGGGGTGTACACTGAGATCGGGAAGATCCGAAACCAGATGGTGGAGACCGAGCCTGAGAAGACCCCCTTGCAGCAGAAGCTGGATGAGTTCAGTCAGCAGCTCTCCAAAGTGATCTTCCTGGTGTGCATCGCTGTCTGGGTTATCAACATCAGCCACTTCAGTGACCCCGTGCACGGCGGCTCCTGGTTTCGGGGGGCCATTTACTATTTCAAGATTTCGGTGGCGCTGGCGGTGGCCGCCATTCCTGAGGGCCTCCCGGCCGTCATCACCACCTGCCTGGCCCTGGGCACGCGCCGCATGGCCAAGAAAAATGCCATCGTCCGGAGCCTGCCCTCGGTGGAGACCCTGGGCTGCACCTCCGTCATCTGCTCTGACAAGACCGGCACCCTCACCACCAACCAGATGTCTGTGTGCCGGGTGAGAGCCGGGTGGGCTTGGGGTCTGGAGGTGCAGGGGGGATGCTTAAGAGCACCCCATCCTGTGGTCATGGGCTCTGTGTCCTCACCAGAGCTATGTCATATTAGGAATGTGGGGGTGAGCAGGGAAGAGGGGTTATAGGAAGCCCCAAGGTTCCCCTGGCCAGAGTCAATGAGGATCAGGGTTTCTCTTGGCTTGGGGGTAATTAGAAAACTCACTTTTATCAGCACACCATTGTGGAGGTGCTGTGTTGCAGTTTCATTTCAGGGGTCACTTTCCAGGGAATGTTTCTTCCTGCTGGGATGTGACACTGAGACAGAGCTCCTGGAGATGCTGATGCAATCAGTCTCCTCTGCTCTTATGCTCTTTTCCCCCTGTTTTTTAACCAAACCAGTGAGAAATCCTGGACCATGCAAAATTACAAAGCCTGGACCCATGAAAAGCATTTCTGATGGAGGGAGCCCTGGGGTGGTTTGGTGAAAGGTTTGAAGGTTCCTCATCTACCTCATCTAGTTTTGCTCCCGCATGCCTGGCCATGTGGAGAGGTGACTTGTTAGGAAAGCCTGGACCATCTGAGTACTTCTCAGTTTCCCCATTAATCCATGAGTGTTGGGAAAGCTTTTTACATGGCTTTGGCATGTCGTTTTTATAGGAGAACCTTGGAAAATGTGTTGCTGTGGGAAAAAAAGGACCTGGCCAACATCCCTCCTCTCTGACACGCAGATAGTGTGGTGGGAAGCTGTGACAGTGCTGCAAACTGGCCACAGGCTTTGGCCACTGGTTAGCTCAGCACAAACTGCAGATGACTGGAAATGTCTGGTATTTTTGCCCTGTAAATGATACAGAACAAGACAGGGCTGGAACCAAGCAGGGACTAAAGTGCCCATGTCTCACATTTCAGAGCCAGTGATGCAGCGAAGCAAGGACGGGGTGACCCCAGTGCTTGAGGTCTCCTGAGCTCTGCATACTGCAGGAGGAGAAGGAGGAGTGACCATGCCTTCCCAAAACACTTCCTACTGGAGGGTCTGTTCCTTGACCTTGCAAAGAAATGCCACCATCCCCTGCACTGTGGCACAGTCAGGAGAGTCAGGATGGTGATACTGAGGCAGGGAGAGGGACAGAGTGGGGCAGTGGCATACAAAGGTTTTGGCATCAATTGTCATTTGCAGAATGAACTCAGCAACTTTGCAAAAAAAAAAAAATTCAATTAAAAAGCCAAAGTATTCTCCAGCCCATCTCCCCACAACCCCGTTCCAATATCTGTTTATTCACTTGGCTGGATCCTGGCTCCCAGCGCACAATACTGGGAGAAGGGCTGGCCCCAGGACGCACAGCCTGTTAATGTTTAATGGACAGGGATTCCTGTGCTGACGTGGGCAGAACGGGGCTGCCGGGGCCCTGTGAGCAGCAGGTGGGTCAATATTTGTGCTGGGCAGCCACTGGTGTGTCCAGGACACGCTCCTGTGCCAAACAGCCAGCTCAGCCATGGGGGTGAACAGCCAGAAAAGCCTATCAAGAACCTGGGACAATGTATTAATTGAGTGTGATTTCATTAACTTGCCCATTAATTGGGTGAGCACAGCTGCTCGGCTCAGGGCCTGCTGCTGAGCGGGGCCTGCTCACTGTCTCACTGCTGGCATCAGGTCTGTCGAGCTGTGAAGTGGCTCTTGGAAGGCATCAGGTCTTGTTTCAGACCCTCAGCTGGGTTTTAAGGGCTGTGCCTTGTCTCTGGGTCTCATCCGGTGCTTGGGTCTCGTGGCCAGGGTGCTGTCTGAGCCAGTGCAGCAGGACACACGTGGACCCCAGGTGGTCAGCAGGGGTGAAGCTGTGCCTCCCAAAGCCCCTCAAAATGAGGTGCTTTGTGCTGGGCACCTTGTCTACCCAGGATGGCCGAGACTTTGGTGCTTTTGCTTTGAGCTCAAGTCCAGCCAAGGTTACAGTAACAAAGCCACAAACCCACTTAGTAATATCAGAGAAAACCTGTGGTTTGTGTCACTGTATGGTCAGCTGGGGGTCTCTGAGATCACCATCTCCCCCAGCCCAGGGCATGGAGGAACCAGGAACAGCCTTCTCCCAACCATTAAATAACCATGGAACTGGGAGCAACAGGAGCCTGGCAGGAGGAGAAGGGATGTAGAAGCATCACAGCTCTCTCTGCTCTCACATGTTTAAATCACTCTCCTAAAACTTGCAGCACCCTGTTATGCATCCTACCTTAATTTTCTGGGAGGGTGGCATTTGCAAGTCAGGACCCAGAGCGGAGATGTGGGTTCGGGGGGGGAAAGATGCTGGCACCCCGTGTCTGGCAGAAGGAGGTGGTTAGTGATATTTGGCTGTCCCTGAGATGGCTGCTGGTGTTTTGGGGAACAAGAGCAGAAAGGGGTTTATTTTCCACAAGGCTTGTGGCAGAACCTGGACGTGCAAACTCCCATCCCTGGTGCAGCTGCCCAGGAGCTGTGCGAGCACTGTTTGCTTTGCAGTCTCCAGGGCACTGTGCCTTGCCTCAGCACTGCTGTCTGTCTGAACCTGTCACTGATTACTGGGAGACCTGGCTGGGGGTCCCCTGGGGCTGTGCCAGTTGCCAGTGGGTGCCTGTTGGCTGGGGCTGCTTCCAGTGCAGGACGAAAATGATGCTGATCTGTGGGTTGATTGATGGAACAGTGACTGATGATTACAGCACTTACTAGTCCAGACAGCAATCCTGCCTTGTCTGCCTCCCTGACCCTCCAGAAAATACTGACTAGTGGAGATGAATCCTTCACACCTGTCTTCCCCACAAGCCCACATCTGCTGCCATGTGCTGCTCCAGGGATGGTGCATCCCTGAGTGCCCTTTGCTCCCTACAAATACACACCAGCAGCATCCAGCTGATACAGCACCGGGGCCAGGCAGGATCAGTGGGACAGGAGAGGAGGAGTGATGCTGGAACCCTTTGGGAGAAGGGTGCACTCTTCATGAGCATGCACTCTTCCAGCCTCTCTGTTGCATTAAAACTCCAAATCACTGGCATGGCTTTAAAAGCTTCAGGGCAGGGCGGAGCCCTGGGGTGCTGCTGGCTGCATTCCCCTGGCTAGGTGCTGGAGCTGCTGTTCACTGTGCAGTACAAGAGGTTGGGCAGCCCCTCTGTGAGCCTGACTTGTCAGCAGCCCCCAGCTGAGCTGCACCCACAGCTCTCCCACCTCCTTCTATTGCTCCTAATATTATTTATATTATTTTTGTGATGGAAACTTTAGTTCTGCTCTTAACTGCTAAGACACAGCTATTTCCTCTGGACTGTTTCCACTGCCCACAAACCTGCCCACTTCTCAGCCCGGAAATCTGCCGAGACATCGATAGGCTGAGAGAGCTGGGGTTGTTCAACCTGGAGAAGAGAAGGCTCTGGGGAGACCTTAGAGCCCTTGCCAGTGCCTAAAGAGGCTCCAGAAGAACTGGAGAGGGACTTTGGACAAGGGTCTGGAGCAACAGGACAAGGGGGAGTGGCCTCACACTGAAGGAGGGGAGATTTAGATTAGATATGAGGAAGAAATTCTTCCCTGTGAGGGTGGTGAGGCCCTGGCACAGGGTGCCCAGAGAAGCTGTGGCTACCCCATCCCTGGAAGTGTCCAAGACCAGGATGAACGGGGCTCGGAGAAACCTGGGATAGTGGAAGGTGTCCCTGCCCCTGGCAGGGGGTGGAACGAGATGAGCTTTAAGGTCCCTTCCAACCCAAATCATTCTGTGATTCTCTGATCACACTGAAGCCCTGCAAACCCCTCTGCAGTGCCCCGGCCGCCCCCATGCTTGGCCAGTCACGCAAGCTGGGAGCAGCAGGAAATTTGATATAACCTCTGGTTGCTGTGGGTTATGTAGCACCTTTTTTTTAAAGGCATGGAAAAATAAAGGGCTTGGAATGTTTTTTTTTATTTCCCTTTTCCCTTTTTTAATAAGAAGGATGTGATTGTGAAAGTAATAATTGTTTTGTAGCCATGAGTATTTGAAAACAAACAGACCCATATCAGGCAAAACCATCAGTGGCTGGGGCGGGTGCTTTCAGCTTTTTTAATAAATTATTCTGGTTGGTGCTTCAAGAGTCCATTTTCTGAAGAGGCCAGGAGATTTTGGCTCTCTGGAAGGCTGATGGCATTGGATGTCTCAAAAAGAGATGAAGGGTGCTTAGCCTTTGATGTTGTCTCAGACTGGGTGCCTCACCTCAGGTTCTGGGTCCGTCATCTCTAGGGGGTTATCACCAAAGGAGATAGGATGGGCTTGGTTTCTTTATTGAGTTTACACCCACTGCCAGAGGGGCCCAGTGCCTCCAGAGGACCTGGGACATCTCTTCTGCAGCCCTTTGGCTCATTATTTTCTTCAAAACCTTTCAGGGATGCTGATGGGCCTCCAGGATGGGCCGTGGGAAAGGAGCTGAGGGCGTTAGCCCAATAAATGGGATATCTGTAAACAGCTGGGAAGCTGGGAAGCCATGGCAAGGTTGTTTTGGGCTCAGAATTACTCACACAGGAGATGTATACTTTGAACCTGCTCCTTTGATTTGCCTAAACCTGTAAAATAGGGAGGTGAGAAAACCCACCGAGGCGTCCTGGTGCTAAACATGCCGTGAGTGTGCTCCCCTGAACGTGCCCTTTATTGCTTGGCTTGGCCCTAAGCTCATACCTTGGGACACTTTCTGTGTGGGGGAGGCTCACACCTGCCAACGTGGCTGCACTGACGTGGTGTCCTTGTATTATTAACAGTAATTAATAACAACATCAAATTAACCTCTGTTTGTTGCCAGAGGAAACATGGAAGGCAGAGGAGTGAGTGGTACCAGGAGCTGTTGCATCTCTGGTGCTGCATGATGCCTCCTGATTTCTCCAGCATCTGTTGCTTCCCTCTCCTAGGGAACAACTCAAATAACCAGAGTGAAATAAATAGAGAAAAAACAATTATTTTGAGACAGGTTGGAGGGGGACAGTTTTCCCTGCACCTGCTTTCTGGAGGCACTCAGAAAATTCATGGAGCTGAAGAGAGCAGCACTTCCCTGCGGCCAAATTCCATCCTGGCTTCTCCCTGCAGCCAGGGAAATGCATTTGCCAAACCAATTTTATTTATTTATTTATTTATTTACTTATTTATTTGTTTACTTATTTATTATATTGCTTTTTGCTTCAGTGTGGGTCATAAATAACGAGTAAGCAGAAATGAGCATCTCTGAACTGTCTCCTTGGCCAGGGTCAGGCCCTGCTCTTGTTCCCAGGGGATGCTGCCCTCAAAGGTGGGCTGTGCTGGGAGGGGACAAGGAGGGACTGGGAGAGCTTGGGGAGAGAGAAATTTTTATTTTATTTAGAGTTTGAGGGATTTGTCTCATTATAGCAGCAAAAGAAAATCTGGAAGGATTTTGAAAGGCAAAAATCACTAAAAATAGAGTGTGGGGGACTTTTATGGCTCACTGGGGCTTTATTAATGAGCTGAGCTGTGATCCCAGTAAGGCACAAGGCTGGTGGCTGAGAGCTGGCTGGGAAGGGGTGGGGTGGCAGGGGCAGCTGCTCAGATCCTGCCCTGCAGAGGCTTTCCAGGGCAGCCAGGGCAGGAGTGGAAACCTTGGCCCAGCTCCTTCTCTGCTCCAAGAAAAACACGGGCACCTTCTTAGGAACAGGCTCAGTGTCTCTCCTCTCCTAGGGAAAGAAAGGGCTGGAGGAGGTGAACATGAAGAAGGCAGGGGAGACCTGGAAGGATCTGGGGACAGCCAGGAGTGGTGGCTGAGCAGGGAGGGGGCTGAGCCTGGTGCCAGTGGGGCTATCACTGTGACAGTACCAGCTGCTGGGTTTCCAGGCTGAGCACGAGGGTTGTACTAAAAATTTGCTGCCTAATGCTCTGTTTCCACCTCTCCCCCGGCAGATGTTCATCATGGAGAAGGTGGAGGGCACCCAGTGCAGCCTGCACGAGTTCAGCATCACCGGCTCCACCTACGCCCCCGAGGGACAGATGTGAGTGAGGGTGCCCTTCCCTTCACAGGGACACAGGGTGGCCCTGGGCTGGCAGCACAGCTGGGGGAAGATGGGAGGGTCAAGTTCATGGCCACGGCTGGGGGTCCCCATGAGCTGGGGAGGAAGGAGGGTTTTCCGTGGTGGTTTGCAGCCCTGTCCATGGGGATACACGCTGGGCACTGTCTTTTGGCCATGCTGGGCTTGCAGGTGTTGGGTGATTGACTGGACTCTGCTGGTCATGGGGAGTTGTTTCCCTGTCCCTCACATCCAGCTCCTGCCCCACTTGATTTGGGTGGTGCTCACCCTGGCTCTGCCTTCCCACTGCTCAGCAAAGGGGCTCCCACACACTTGGCTCTCCGTTAGCAGTCCCGATAAAACAAGCCTACCTGTGAACCAGAGGAGAGGGCAAATGTGGGAATGGTGATGTATGAGGCTTTTTGCAGTAGATGATGACTCTCTAAATTTCTGGAGCCTGCGCAGTTTGGGTATTGACTGGCAACTGTTGCCCCTGCCCCGAGCAGGATGCAAGGCCGGCAGCTTGTCCAGGAGCCACCAGCAGTGGTCAAGGGGACTTGCAAATGGCTGAAATCCCACCAGGAAAGTGCTCCCTGAGCCCTGTGTTCAGGCAGGGATGGCTCCCATGGCTGGTGTGCCCAGGACACAATCCTGCTGATGGCAGGGTGTGTCTCAGGGCAGACATGGGCTTTGCAGAGCAGCAGCTGAGGGCAGGGAGTGGAACCTGGGGGCTTTGCCCTGAAGTGTTATCACGCACATGGCGTTTTCTCCTGTTGTATTTACTTTTCCCTGTTCCTTTGGAAGGAGATGGTGGCCCCCAGTGTGGCAAAGTCTGGGAAGAAGGCAGATGAGAAGTTCAGCTGGTGGTGGGAGCACTCTCTGCTCCCCTTTGCTTTGCTCTGTGATCCCAGACACATTCGTCACCACGGTCCCTTCTGCTCATCCCAGCCTCAGACTTAATTTCATGAATATTTATAGAGCCAATTTGATCCCTGGCTGGGAATCTCCATTAAAAACTGAGCCAGGTCATAAGCCGGTGTCAATCAGTGCATTTCAATTAAAATTGAAGAGGACTGGGGGCCTGAACTTGTGTCTGCCAGCCTCTGAAGCTCAGTGTCCTATTTCCTCTGGGGACTGCATTCAGGGCCACTGTGTTGGTCCGCAACAGTTTGTGTTGCTCTCGAATTTTGCTTTAGCCCTGTGCCTGTATTGTGTATCGAGGGGGATGTGTGGGCTCGCTGAGGTGTCATGGAGAGAACCCCCCCTTCCCCCAGGGCTGGTGGGACTGAAATGCTTCTTTGCTTTAGCCTGGCCTTGGCAGGGGGATATTTCATGCCGGACCTTGGGTTTACTCACACAGCACCCAGCCAGCAGCACCTTTGCTGGTGTTTTCCCAGCACATGGGTCTCACTTGGCTCCATGCAGGGACTGCTGACAATGGAGCCGTATCCTCCCGTCCCTTCCCAGCAATATCCAGGGGATCACATGCTGCAAAGCCATGCCTGGTATTTCCCCCTTCCCAAACGCTGAAACCCATCCAGAGTGTCCGCAGCTCCCTCCTCCACCTACTGTCCCTTCCCATGAGCCCAGGGCCGGGCAGCATCTCTGGGCAGGAGCAGTGGATCTCCCTTCCCACTCGCAGCCCAGTGCAGCTTCATCTCCCTCAGCAAACAGATTTTTCAGATTTTCTTGGCTGCTCCCTGTTTTCCGCTCCTGAGCTGTAACAAGGGCTCCAAAATGTTCTTTCCATTGGGAACCAACAGTGGAATAAGCTGATCCTAGTAAATGCCTGACAAATTATTTTTCCAGCAAGCAGATGACTGGCTGGGTTTATACAGCTCTAACCTGCAGTTACCTCTGCTGGAACCGGGATCATTTTTTATTTCCCTTCAAAACCACTGCTACCATTCCTACCACCAGGCGAGGAGAAGCATCTGGCTTGCCTGGAGTGTTCAGGGCTGCTCCTTTCCAGGACATTTGTGCTCCTTTTCATAGCAAAGAGCTGCTATTTAGGAAGCAAAGATCACAGTTCACCAATTGCTTGGGGGCAGTCACAGCAGTGCAGCTGTGAAAGTTCTCTGCTGCTCCTAAATGCTCCCTTGGGCTCCCTATGGAGTGTGAAGCAGCATCACAGGGAGGAGAAGGGACTTGCTGTTGGTTCCTCTGGATTCCCAGCAAATGGAAACCCCTGAGGAGGTGGATGTTAACATGAGTTTCTTTGCCCCTTTTCTGGTCCATCACCTCCATCATCAGCCTGTGAGCAGCCCCTGCTTGCTCCTTTGAACTCCTCTGCAGCCCCCTTTATTCTGGGCCGCTTCCAGAATTTATTTGCCTCCTGTGATATCTTATTTGCAATTTCATCCTGCCCCATTTCATAAGGTACAAAATGTGAACCCAAGGATTCATTTCCGGCACTGGGGCTGTAACTGGGCTCTTTCTCCCACTTTTACAAGAGTGGTATATAGGCTATATAACCCCCTAGAAGGGATCTTTAGGATGAGCTAAGTGCATTTGAAGGTGTGAGATGGTGTAAGGCTGTTGGGGTTGTTTTCTGCCCGCAGCCTGAAGGACGAGCAGCCGGTGCAGTGCGGGCAGTACGACGGCCTGGTGGAGCTGGCCACCATCTGTGCCCTCTGCAACGACTCCTCGCTGGACTACAATGAGGTGTGGGGGCAGCGGGGCTGGGATGGGGGGAGGCTCTTGCTGTGCTTCGGGGCAAAGCCAGTAGAGTTTGTCCCTTGGGATCCCCTTCCCTGGCTTCAGCTCATCCCAAGGGGATGCTCTGGGGTGGTGGGTGACAGCATCCTTGGTGGCAGCAGCACATAGAAGATGTGCTCTAAAGCTTAAGCTCTTTTTTTCTGCCCTCTAGTCCAAAAAAGTCTATGAGAAGGTGGGGGAAGCCACCGAAACAGCCCTGACGTGCCTGGTGGAGAAGATGAATGTCTTCAACACGGACCTCAGCAAGCTCTCCAAGGTGGAGAGAGCCAATGCCTGCAATTCGGTGAGTGGGGACAAGCCCCTCTGAGCTCCAGCACTGGGGGATGGGAGGGAGAGGAGGGATTTAGGATGTCTGATATTTGGGCAATAAACACTTGCAATGATCTAAGGGACTGAGCCAGCACAAGGATGCGATTTCTGGGCTCTCAGGGTGAGCTGGTTTTGGAACAGATGGTGCAATGGCCCTGGGGGGCTGATGCCAGGGCCTTGAGGACCAACCTACATGGAGCTTTGAAGCAGGTGATTCCTGAGGCTCCAGCTCAGTCCAGTCCCTTCTCAGCCAGGAGAGACCCTGTCAGTGATAGCCCAAGCTCTGGCTGCACATGAGGAAGTTTGGAGTTATCTTTAGGTACCCAGTTCGCACTGAGCAGCCACCCTCCAGCATAAACCAAATCCTATTCCCAGAGCCTTGCCTGCCCCAGTGACACTTGCTGCTTGGAAAAATCTATTTCTGACTTGAAAATATCTTGTGCTGGCTATTCCCCTGCTCCAGTGTCTCCCTTCTGGGTGAAAATAATCTTTAATTTGGTTCTGGATTTCCTCCACTTTAGATCTTATAATGTCTTTACCTGTTCAAAGGGCTCTCTGTTCCAGCAGTTTTTCCTGGGTAGGTCTGTGCAGATTGTAATAAATCTCCTGACTCCTTTCTGATATGCAAAGCTTGTAAGCTTTTAGCCCTGTGCCATCCTTCCCAGCTCTTGTGGCTGCCTTTCTCCTCTCATCGCTGGGGCTCAGCAGGGTTGTCAGCCAAGGCAGAGAGCACCAGTGTCCCTGGATGTCCAGGCTCAGCCCAGCGCTGTTCCTGCAGGTGATCAAGCAGCTGATGAGGAAGGAGTGCACCCTCGAGTTCTCCCGGGACCGCAAGTCCATGTCTGTGTACTGCACTCCCACTGGGCCCGGCAACAACTCCGCTGGCAGCAAGATGTTTGTCAAGGTAGGGGCGAAGCAGCTGCAGGATCCTCCTGCCCCTTGCACACCCAGCAGGGTTTTGCCCTTGCGGCACGGGGCAGTGATGATGCTCTGCAGTTCCTCTCCCACTCTATCTGCCTGTGGATCCAGCGTCCAGCAGGTAGGTTGGTGGGGTCAGGGAGGAGGTGAGTCTGCCATACGGATTAGGAAAAAAAGGGGGTGAGATGATTTACAGGGAGGAAGAGGTGCTGAGTGTGCTGGTGCTGGGGCAAGGGAGAGCTGCCCCTGTGCAGAATTTGGGCACTTGCCTTTATTAAAGGCTTGGACCCTCTGGATGCCAGTAATGCCCAAAGGATGATGTCCAGTTTTCCACTGTAACCAGAAATAAAACAGTGTTTCATAGGGCATTTTCTTCCCAAGAGAAGAGATGTAGTGGAATTTCCCCCCGCTGACTCTGAGAAGATCTGTATATTGTTGTTCCCACTGGGAGATGATCTGGGTAGGTGAACTCTGCCCTCCAAGTCAGGCTGGGACCCTCTGAAGCCTCTGGATCTGTGGCCCTGGGCGAGCTGTTTAAGAGGTGCAATAGAGGGATTGCAAGTTTTATATTAAAGAGCAATGTCAGGGTCTTTTGTTAGGTCAGCAGGGCTGGGATGAGATGCTGGGATGCTAGAGGACATGTTTTCCTGAATTGCAAAGGCATCATGAGCATCCGCTGAGTATCCCACATTTTTTTCCGCACAGATTTACAGCCCTCATCCCCTCCAGGTCGGAGCGGGGATCTGTGGGGCGGGAGTATCTGGGTCAGATACGTAGGTTTGGCAGGAGTCAGCTGGCTCTCCAGCAGACCCTGCTCTTGGTGACCTGGTGCGGGTTCGCGCTCTGGGGTCGATCTCAGTGTGCTCGGTCGGAGGCTGCCATCTAGTGCCCTGAGCCGCAGGGCCGGGACGTGCCTGCTGGACTTTTGGGGAGATTTCCTCCGCCTTTGCCCACACTTGGCGCCTTCCCTCCCTCTGGCACTTCCTGTGGTGCTGGCAAGAGATGCCCATCCTGCAGCTTCACTGCAGCCTCTGAGCCCTCCGCTCCTCCGCAGGGTGCCCCGGAAAGCGTCATCGAGCGCTGCACCCACGTCCGCGTGGGCACCGCCAAGGTCCCGCTGACGGCTCCGGTGCGGGACAAGATCCTGAGCAGGATCCGGGACTGGGGCATGGGCATCGACACCCTGCGCTGCCTGGCACTGGCCACCCACGACTCGCCTGTCCGCAGGGAGACCATGCAGCTGCATGACTCCGCCGCCTTCGTCCACTACGAGGTACGGCACCAGAGCTTTGGCCAGGAGCTTTCTTCCTTATTCCCAAAGTTTCCCCATATGCTCCCAGCTGTCCCAGCAGTATTTTCCCTCTCTGTGGGCAGTGTAATGGCTCATCTCCTCTGCAAACCTCAGGGGCTGATCTGAAGAATAACAAACCCCATCTCACTGAGCATGTTTTCCTGTGGAGTGACTGCTGAGAGGGCCTTGGAGACCACTGTGAGGGATGGGGAGGAGGGGAGCAAAGAGAAAAGGTGTGAGGAGGAGAAGAGGTGGATGGGGGCTGTAGAGTGCATCCATGGGGCAGTTGGTAGGAAACCTGAAAGTTTCTTCTCTGGGGAAATGCCTGTGCCCAGGGTGGTTTCACAGGAGGGGGGGAAGTGGATGCATCCCAAGTGGTTAATGTGGGTCTGGGATGTGTTCCTCCCACCCAGAACAACATGACCTTTGTGGGCTGCGTGGGGATGCTGGACCCTCCCCGCAAGGAGGTCACCTCCTCCATCGAGATGTGCCGCAAGGCCGGCATCCGCGTCATCATGATCACCGGCGACAACAAGGGCACGGCGGTGGCCATCTGCCGCCGGATCAGCATCTTCTCAGACACCGAGGACGTGTCTGGCAAGGCCTACACGGGCCGGGAGTTCGATGAGCTGTCCCCCGAGGAGCAGCGCCAGGCGTGCCGCGAGGCCCGGTGTTTCGCCCGCGTGGAGCCGGCGCACAAGTCTCGCATCGTCGAGTACCTCCAGTCCTTTAATGAGATCACGGCCATGGTGAGCCCTCGGGGACACCCCGCCACCCCCTGTCCCCTCCTCCCCACCCTGCCCAATCCCTTGCACGCTTAACCACAGCTTCGTGCAGACAGGTGACGGCGTCAACGACGCTCCGGCCCTGAAGAAGGCAGAGATTGGCATCGCCATGGGGTCGGGCACGGCCGTTGCCAAGTCGGCTGCTGAGATGGTGCTCTCTGATGATAACTTCTCCACCATCGTGTCGGCCGTTGAGGAGGGCAGAGCCATCTACAACAACATGAAGCAGTTCATCCGCTATCTCATCTCCTCCAACGTCGGGGAGGTCGTTTGGTGAGAGCCTCCCACACCGGGCACCATACTGTGGGAGCAGCCGTGTGGGGACACATCCCCTGGGACAGGTGACCTGCAGACCTGTCCATGTCCCCTGCCCCTGGCAGCATGTAGTGCCCAAACTGGTAATCCCGGGCACCGTGTCTCATTCCTCAAGGGCAGGGAGATTTTTTTTTTTTGGTAGTTTTACAATCCTGTCACCCACAGGACCTGTTCTGTTGAAGTGTTGCCTATTTAAGCCCATGTGAGTGCCTGAGCTGGGTGCAGATATTTGTGCACAGGCTGTTGTCACCCAGTCACAGCTCTCCCTGCCCCTGCCCATCCCTCCCAGTCCTCAGCAACATCAGCACAACCTTGGGATCACTTGGGCATCCTTTGTCCTTGCATTTCAGCATGGCTGTTTGTGCTGGGAATGGGAACCTTTGTGGCTGGGGGGACATCAATAGTTGGGTTACAACTGCAAAGCAAATTTTAATAGCAACAGGAACAAATTTTAGCTGCAAAATTCAGTTCTGGGTTTCAGGTTCCCAATCAGGGGCTGTGGGTTCATCTTCAGGACTCTCCCCTGCATGACACAGAACTTTCCTCTGCCTGCCCAGAGCTTGTCTAATTTTGCATCTCATGTTTTTTCCCTGCAGTATCTTTCTGACAGCCATCCTGGGCTTGCCCGAGGCCCTCATCCCTGTGCAGCTGCTGTGGGTGAACCTGGTGACAGATGGACTGCCAGCCACCGCACTGGGCTTCAACCCCCCCGACCTGGACATCATGGACAAGCAGCCCCGCAACCCCAAGGAGCCCCTCATCAGTGGCTGGCTCTTCTTCCGCTACCTGGCCGTCGGAGGTGAGTGCTGTCGGTGCGGGTGGGCAGAGTTAGGATGTGCCTGGGGTGCCCTGGGGCAGGGGCCCTCTCTGGGTGCTGGGCTAAGGGTGTCTCTCTCGGCTGCAGTGTACGTGGGCCTGGCCACGGTGGGCGCAGCGACCTGGTGGTTCCTGTACGACGCCGAGGGACCGCAGGTCTCCTTCCATCAGCTGGTGAGTCAGGAGGGCAACAGGCTGACAGCTGGAGCAGATGGGTGAGGGCGTGCATTCAGGTGTCAGGGTCTTTCATCTATCTTTCCTCTGTAGTGGTTGTAGCATTCCCAAATTCCTGGTGGAGAAGACAGTGATTTAAAACAGAAGCAAAGTCTCTCCCTTAGGCTAATGTTTCCAGCCTTGCTTCTGCTGGCCACCAGCATGGTAGTGAAAGTTTGATTCAGAGAAGCTGAAAGTAGCTCCTATGCCTCATCCCATTTTGGAAGGGATCTGTTCTCACTGTACATTCCTGTAGCTAATATGAAAACTGGGGGATGGGGGGAAAGCAGGTGCTATCACATCCCAATGGCATGTGCAATGCAAGATGGATTTCTGATGGAGACACGTGTGTGCTCAAACTCCTTCCTAACTGCACCTGAGAGTCTCAAAGCCACTGTCCAGCCCCTAAAGCCCAACCCCAGCAGAAGCTGGGGCACTGTAGGCAGTTTATTGGTTGCTCTGAACTGTGGGATATTTAACAGCAACCCGGTTCATCACGTGCCCCCAACCAGTCGACTCTTCCTCCTCTCTCCTGCCTTTCCTGCTGCTCTGCCGTGTATTTACCAGCAGTTTCCTGTGCCGACAGAGGAACTTCATGAGGTGCACTGAGGACAACCCCATCTTCGAAGGAATTGACTGTGAGATCTTCGAGTCGCGATACCCAACGACGATGGCTCTGTCCGTGCTGGTGACAATCGAAATGTGCAATGCTCTGAACAGGTGTGGTGGCCACAGGGCTGCTCTCTTTGCTCTGTGCATGATTGATTTTGTGCAGGGTCTCTTTGAGCATCTGTGGGTGGGCTGAGGGCTTTGCTTTGGCTCAGCAGAGCTGTTCAGAGCATCTTCACAAGGGACCACTGGGTTCTCCACAGAGAAACTCCTCCAAGGCAGTGTGCTGTGGCTGAGAGCAGTGAAGGAATGACTGGATCTGCATTCTATTAGGGATCTGGTCATTAATGATCGGTCCTAATCCATGCGTGACTGGTTGTGTTGGGCATCCAGATCCAGTTCTCAGCAAAGTCTGAAGATGAACAGCCTGGAAAAGCAAGGATATAGCATATGGCCTTGCACGTTGGAGGGAAATTAAATTCCCAGCGTGGGCAGATGCGGGGAGGTTTCTGGGGCTGACGCTGTCCCCTCCCTTTCACAGTGTCTCTGAGAACCAGTCGCTGCTGCGGATGCCACCGTGGCTCAACATCTGGCTGCTGGGGGCCATCATCATGTCCATGGCTCTGCACTTCCTCATCCTCTATGTCAAGCCCATGCCTGTGAGTGCCCTCTGTCACCTCCCTGTGCCTCCTGTGGACAAGGACATCCCTGGAGCAATCCTTGGGTCTGGAAACTTCTGGGATGGTTGTTCCCAGCAGGTGCCCTCAGGACCAGGTCCCATGACTCAACCCACCATGGAAAATAGGAGTCATTCTGCCCCATGAGCCAGAAGTTAGAAGCTCTCCCTATGGGCAATGCAAAGGGGTGTAGATATCTCCAGAAGGTGGTTCAGCCCCTTCTGGAGTTGTCTCCTTCTTTTGCAAGGTTGGGGATGCCTCAGTTGATGCCCAGAGATGCTTTAGATGAAGTGTGTTTCTGTACCCAGGAGGTTACATTGTCCCTTGTCACCTGCTAAGCACCCGTGAGCACATAAACACAAAGTCCTACCTTGTGCCTCACTTTCCCCATTTGCAGGAGAGGTGAAGGACGTAAGTTTTTACTCATCTTGGCCAAGAGCCACCTTGGATCATGACAGACCTTGAAGAAATCCTCCTGTTTGGGCTGTGTGGATCCTCCCTCCTTATACCTGGGATGGCCCTCTCTCAACCTTTGCCATACAACGTGACCCTTAAAACAACAAAATATCCCACCTGCTTCCCTACTGACATGTCCAATCCTTTCCACCCTGCAGCTCATCTTCCAGGTGACCCCCCTGAGCTGGCCGCAGTGGGTGGTTGTGATGAAGATCTCCCTGCCTGTGATCCTGCTGGACGAAGGACTCAAGTACCTTTCCCGGAACCACCTGGATGGTGAGAATGGTCTGCACCACCCTGGCTTAGGGTGGCTCTGTGGCACTTTGCTTGGGGTTCCTGGTGGCTTTGTGGACCTCTCACTCACCTCCTCTGCTTGTGTGATGTCTGCACCTGCATGTTCACCCACCTTTGCTGTGCAAAGGGGCTTTTTCTCCTACTCCCTTCCTTCCTGGTGCCATGCCTGGCAAAGCAGTTGGTACTTACATCTGCTTGAAATGCTCCCTTTGGAGCTGGAGCTCCAAAGATACATAAAAGATTAGATAAATCTGCCACAGGTTATTAATTCAACTCCTCTTGAACCTCCAGGAACTGGATCCCTTTGCTTATAAAGCAAAACAAATCAGACACTGATTTGTAACAGGAACCCTTTCTTTTTTCCTCTCAGATTTCCACCCCTCTCTGTCCATCCTTATTTTGTGTTGCCAGCCTCTGTGCTAAGATTAATTGAGAGCTGAACACCTTATAAACTGGTTCTAATGGGGTTGCCCTTGGCCAGCACCTCTCAGGATGCAGCCCTTGGCACAACCGGAGGAGAAGCAGCTCCTGTGACACTGGGGCAGCAGTTCCCATGTGCTCCTGGGCTCCATGCTGTAAATCACAGCATGTCTTTGGGCAGCCCTCCAAAGAGATGATACAATCTTTTCTTTCATTTCTTGCAAAAGATGTTGCTGTGGGGGATATCTCGGCGCTGAGTTAAGCCCACAGGTTTTCCCAGTGGTGGCTGCGGACCCCGGGTTGCCAAGCAGTACTTTGCCTGCCACAGGGGTGGCCCCTCTCCAGAAAACAGGTTTTATTCATTTTTTGGGGTGAGCTCACCCTGACAGTGATAGCAGGGAGAAGAAGGGCAGGAAAAGCACTGTCCTTGCTCGGGGAAGCTCTGGGGGCAGATGAACAATCTGAGTGTGAGGACTGGATGTCCTTCCACACCATCACCTTGCCTGAACCATTTTTTCACGCCTTAGGCAACCTGTGTCATATCAAACCCCTCTTTTTCCCTTCACCCTGTAATAACAACACAGAAAATCTGTACAAAGCCACTCTTGCCTTTCTGGGCTGAAGGCAGGTCCGGCCAGCCCTGTCAAGGAGGGATTTGGGGCATTGTAACAGCTGCATTTGGTTTTTCATGGAGCAGAGCTTTGCAAGTACCTGGAAATATGGGATGGGAAAGTATTGCAGGCAGGAAATGGTCACAAACAGGTCTCCCTCCCCATCAGTGTGTCCCGGTGTGCAGGTGGTGCTCATGTCAGCCTTTCTTCCTGTGTTGAGCTGATACAGAAACTCAGCAATTGCTCAAAGAAACAGAGGTGCAGGGGCTCCTGTTTTTACAGACCAGATAGAAATTGTTTCTAGCCTATTTTTATTGAATTGTTGCATCTCTCACTGGACACCCAGGTCTGTTTTATCCCACAATTATGAGCCCATAGCAACAACTTTACAGCGTGGCACGGGGCTGGGGTGTAGGAGAGCTGGTTAATGTTGCATCCCATGTATGCCCTCTGTCTTCACCATCTGTGATCTGGGGCTGGGTCTGTCTCCCACACTTTGTATCTCTGTATAAAACCTTGGCGCTGTTGGAGGAAGGGTTCTGCCTGAGCAGCTCCAAGCACAGTGAGGTTTCTGGTAGGCAGACAATCCTCTCAAGTGCCATCATAGCAGCTCAGAGTGTTTTCTCCTCCCATGCCATGCTCCCAATGTTTCAGGTCCTCGGAGCTTCCCTCATCCCCATGGTCACGATGCTGCTGGTGCTCATGGGTTGCGCTGTCTCATGGATCCAGGGTTTCCCATGGATTCTCTTCAATCATGGCTGTGTGGCAAAATCACTATTCTTAAATCCTCAGACTTGAAAGAAGTAATTGAAACTCTTCATCTTCCTGATTCCTCTGGGCTTTGAAAAGCAAAGGAAAAAACCTCCAAAAGCCACTTTTATATGTGGTCTTGTGATTTTTTTACCAGGCATTCTCAGGACAGTAAGACCCAAGTGGAGCGGGGAGCACCAGTTGAATACCTGCAAGACTCCAGAGCAAGGGTTGGCTTCCTTACGTGTCTCATCCCTGAATGCCGTGTCCCCATGCTTCCTGCAGAGTCTTGCTTGTGTGCGATGGGGACCTGCTTGGAATATGTCTGGGTGAACATGGCTTAGATATAGAACAGAGACGCAGTAACAGAGCTGAGGGACTCTACCCAGACAGAATCTCCTTTCCCACAGTGGTCTCTGTGTTTTGCTTCAAAATAAGGCCTACCAAGCCTGTGAAGTAGCTGTTTGATGGCAGTTTTGGCCAGGGGCCAGGTTACCACTTGGTCTCTGCAAGACAGTGCTTGGGGATGGTCTCCAGTGTGGGACCTTCCAAGGGATGGCCAAGGGTGTTCAGCTGAGGAATACAAATGTATAGCTGTGAGTTCTGCTGATTCAGGTTTTGCATGGAAAAGTTCCTCCTTTGATGAGATTTAGATAAATTGTGTTTCCATTACACTGGATTTTCCTTGTCCTTGAAGTGGCAGAAAGTTGAGACTCTTCAGTTCTCACTGTGGTCTCAGTGCTTTACATTCCTCTCCTCATGACCCTGCTCACATCCAGCCTTTCATCTCACGTGCTTTGTATATCTGGCTGCCTTCATTCCTCCCTGGCCCCTCTGAGGTTTCTGCTGTTTCAGTTTTGGGAAGTGATGGGAGTGTGAGAGCAAGAGAATATGCATGGCTGAGGTTGGCCTGGTGTGAGCTGCAGATGTTCTGGTCAGGACCGTGGAGATGTTCTCAGGGGTCTGTCACACGCTGGCAGGCTCACAAGGGCTCACCACCCTCAGGGACCTCTTGCTGTAGTATCTTTAATGTTTTCCATGCTCTGTGCATTCAAGTGTTTGTTCCTTCCGAATCCTGTGCCATGCAGGAGGAAGGTTTTCAGGCATCTGTGCCAAGGTCTTGCAGAAGTCTCTTTTCTGAGTGGTTCTCGAGAAGTACCAAATCTAGGGAGGACACTGAGGTAACCTCAGTGCTCATGTTCCTCTGCACCATCAACCCACTGCTGAGGCCACCCTGCTCCCCTCCTGCACTGTCCCTGGATCTCCTCATGTTCACCATCTCAAAGCAAACCCCTCACAGTTGTTGGAGTTGCTGCTGTGGTTGTTCTCAGCATGTTCAGCAGCAGGCCCTGCCTGGGCACTGAGCATCACCATTTCTCACCTGTGCTGTGGTAAAAGCAGGGGCAAATCACAAAGCAGGTGTTTTCTGCAACACAACTACACACCTGCCCTGACAGCAGCAGGGCCACTGAAAATCAGGAGTTTGGATGCACGGGAAATTACTTGGTGTGTTTTGTGGCAGATTAGCTTTTATGCAACTGTTTGTCCTTGTGCCCAGTGAGGACAGCAGCCTCTGGGGTCATTTTGCAGGAGGTGCAAGATGGTGGCCACCCCACCCTGTTCCTGTCCCCACCGGATCCCTGTTCCCTCTCCCATGGGCAGCACAGTGCCCTGCAGTCTCCTGCCACTGCAGCTGATGTGCAGGTGAGGTTGCTCCCTTGGGTGAATGTCTCCACCATCAAGGGAGCTTTGGCCACTTCTCTGCAAAGCTGGCATCAGCTTTAGGCTTCAGCATCCTCCCAGAGGAGAGTGGCTGGCAGAGGTGGCAGTGCAGTGACAAGTGCATCCCAGTCCCTGCCAGGGGCAGGTGAAGCTCTGCATCTGAGACAGCCCAAAATTTGCAGGGACCAAAATCTCTATGTCCCATCACAAAAACCCTCCAGCATACAGCAAAAAGGAGCTGTTCACCCTCATTTTGCCCCATGCGCCTGCACCTGGGTATGAGGGACCCCCCCCCGAAACTCCCCAGGAGCACAGGAGCTGCTGCAGCTGCCCGTGTTCCCTGTGGAGGAGGCAGGCATCCCTCTCCCTGGCACGGCAGAGCCGGGAGCGAGCGCCTGCGGCCGTGGCCTGCCCTTGTAGGGTAATCTGTGCGTGGAGCTACCTTGGCTGGGTGCTGGCAGAGGAATGTGTCCCCATGGGCCAAGTATTCCTTTGAGCTGTGGGATGCTCTGCAGGAGAGCGGTGCTGCACCTTCCGGTGCTGGAATTTCCACATGGGATTTTACAGCTCAACTGCCTCACTTTTTATTTTTATTTCCCCCTCTCTCCTGTTTTTTCAAACATGTCCTTGTGCCATGCTTTAGAAATGGAAGAGCAGAGGGAAGCTGCCAGTGTTGCTGCCCTGGTATTGCAAAGGGATGGGGGGACAATTTCCCTTTTGGTTTTCTCCTGGGTTCCGGGGTCTTGGCTGAAGCTCAGGGTGCCCTGGTGTGATGGGGAAGATGTGCAGTTTTCAGAGCTACAAAGGCTACAGCGTTTCCCTTGGTGAAGGAAGTGATGTGGGCTGGCAGTGGGAGCCTGCATCCCTCCATTACCTTTTACAGGAACCTGTTGAGGTAAGTCAAAAGCAGTAAAGAAAAACCTCCCCAGAAGCCTCAGCTGTCCTGGGGGGAGCAGACCTTGGAGGAGCTGAGCTCACATTGTTCAGTTGCTGCTTTGCAAGTGATGAAGGGCTGTGACACCCCTGGTGTGAGGCAGCATCCAGAGGGAGTGTGACCATCCCATCATCCCTGCAAACAGGTCCTGCATCCCCCCTGCTCCTGTCACCAGTGTGAGGGGAGGACAGATGGACACTGGCATGCAGGGACCTGCATCCTCCTAAAGCTGTGTGGGAGCTGGACCTTGGCTGGTTGCAGGGCTCATGGAAACACCTGACTCGCTCCATGCCAGGATTGTGTTACTTAGAGGCCTGAGAGCAACATTTTGAAGAGCATCCACTGTGGTTAAACACTGCAGCTGTGTCCCCTTCCTGTCCCTGCCTGTCACATGCCATGGCATCCTCCTCCCTGTTTGCACAACCACGGGGTGATGTGCTTAGGGAAGTGCCATGGTTGGCAAATTACCACTGGTGTGTCACCCAGTGGGGACTATTCAGCTGCTGGAGGAGAGGGAGGAGATGCTGCTGCAATGGGGAGGAGATGAATTTTGATTATTGCAATGAGATTTAATACGGTGCAGTTGCCAGCATCCCTGCTTTACACCAAAGCACGCAGTGTCATCCAGAGGGGTGCTGTCATCACAGCAAACCATTTTATCCCAGGACACAAGGGCCAGGCTCTGCAGCCAGCACTGGAAAAAAAAAATTGGCAGAAGTTGCAAAAAAGCCTTTTCCCTCTCTCTTGCCTGTTATTTATTAATTCCCCTGAAAGCTTGTTGGCACCAGGGTTGGCAGCAGGCACGGAGCCCCGTGGGTAACCCCGGGCAGGACCCCTATTTATCAAGAGCACAGGAACAGCAGTCCCCAGTGAGATGTGTTTGGTGATGTGTGCAGTGATGAAAGACAGAGAAATACAGTCAAAAGATTCATGATAAGGGATTTTTCTAACTCTCCTTAGCAAGTGCTGCTTCTGGGTGGGTTTTTTTTAAAGAAAAAAATCTGTTCTGGGCAGACCAAGCTACCCCTGGCAGCTGTGGCCTAAGGGGTCAGGGACACTTCTGTCAACTGCTTGAAAATTGGGGATCTAGTTGCTGTAAGTCAAGTTCTGGCAGGGATTTTGAGGCTGCTCACATGGAGTTCAAGCTGGATACCATCGCTTTCCTACAGGCCATGTGTTGCCTGTTACCTTCCATGTCCAACCCCATCCATCTGGAGGGAGAGATAAGGGAGGAGGGCAGCCCTGGGACAGTGGCTGTGATGAGTAGGTTGGTCCTTGCTCATTGTTTTGGAGGTATTTACGGGTGTAAGTACATGTGTAGTGTGTGTAAGTGGTGTCAGCCCATGGAGCAGTGCCCGTATCTCTGGCTGCAGCAGGGCCAGGGCTCTAGGGCGGGTGGGAGGATGCAGTGAGCTTCCTCCTCTCTGAGCCACTGCTTTTCCCTGGGTAATGCCTCATTAGGAGCAGTAAGGAGGGATCCTGCCTACTCACCTTCCCACAGGGCTCCACCTCATCCCTTTTCCTAACTCTTGCAGAGACCTTCCTCACCCAGGGACCGGCATCCTCCTCCTCCTCATGCAGCCTGAGCTGCCACAGCTGCAGTCAGGCCAGCTCTGTGTAGACAGGATACCAGGTTCCTTCTGGGATCAACCCAGGAGCAACCACTCTTGGTAACAAAAACATGGAGCTAGTTTGCTTTTGAATCCTCACCAATACTTTTCCTTCTCTTTTTTGCCCTTCATTTCAGGAGAAGAGGACAAGAAATGAATGACACGAGGGCGACACTCCAAACTAGAGGATCCCTAACTTGTAACTCGGACTGAAGTCTTGCATGCGTGACCATCGCTAAAGCCAGCAGGACATGCATGTGTCCGACTATCAGACAAATGCGGGTGAATCGTTGAAAAGAAAAATACTGATTTTGTTTTGTTCTGTAGCTTTCTTTTTCCTGTACATACGAGTGCAATTACTGGACAGCTGGCGTAGGGTTTGGGGATGGAGCTGTGTGGATCTGAATCATTGTAACGTGGTTCCTTGGGATTTGTTCTTGCCAAATTTTAGACCCTCTTTCCAATTTTCACCCTGACTGGGTGAGCTCGGACAAGTTGGCCTTCATGAGATATTAAGGCAGGAAGTCAGGATTTGAGGCCACATCCCCCAGTGGGATGGGATGCTCAAGGCAGCTTCAGGGGCCAGGAAGGGCTTGGCAGTGAGTGAGGGCAGGGAGAGAGGAGAGGGGGCCGTGTGTTGAGGTTGCTGAGCCTTGATGATGTCCATGGTGTTGGGGGGTGCATTGCTGCTGTGCTGTGCTCCGCTCCGCTCCAGTGGCTGCAGCCGCTGGGAATAGCTTCAGAGTGTGTCCAACATTGGTGTGGATCTCATGGACATGTGTTTATACATCGAGGTCGGGTGCATGTGGTGGAAGGTGACGTTCTCCCTTATTTATCACGCTGTCCTGTTTGATCCCTGTGTTATGGAAAGCCCAGCACCTTCTCAGGCTCATCCAGCACCAAAGCATGATGAAGTCTTGTCTGTTCTTCTCCATCTGGCACCCTGCTAGATCCCATCCACACTATATAAGCCGCAGTCCTTCTCCTTGTAGGGGCAGCCATATAAAGAAAAGCAAGGGGATGCCCACCTTGCATTCCTCATGTCCACCACTCCCTCCTGGTCACACTTTCTTTCTTCAGTGAATTTTTAACTATTTCCCTAGCAGGAGTAGAGCTTAAGTGTTTAGGAGCACATTCATGACTTCATGTCCTCTGCTTTGGAGAACATCGCTGACTTGCACAGGGCATCCTTGCCAAGGGATCAAGATGGGAATGAATGTATGCTTGTACATAACGTGGTGTTTCTCCGTGAGTGTTTGTTGTGGCATCCCTTTTTGTAAGGCACCAACTTCATCTTGCCCTCTGGGGATTTTTCCACAGCAGGAGTGAGACAGTGAGAGTTTGTAGATCAGGAGTGGATTTTGGGATCCTTTAAATTTATCTTTCTCCATTGAGCTGCATCAGCTGAGAAGCTGACAGTGGGTGGTTTCTTCTCTAGCTCTCCAAATCCTCCCTCCTGTTTTCCTCACAGTCCCCTATGATCCGTCCTGATGATATTTAGTTAGCCGGAGCCTGTATCTTTCCTTTCTCTTGCATTCCAGCAAGAGCACTAGAGCCAGGGTCTGGGATAGCATTTGCTCCTTTGCTGTTGGGTTTTCTCTTCTACTTTTTGCCTCTTAAAAGCTTCCAGTGTTTTTCTGTACCATCTGGGCAAGAGCATCTCTCCTTCTGTACAGTAGGTGCCAAATATCATCCCTCCTTTCTTTTCTCCATCACCAGCATTGAAGATGAGCAGAGCCCCCAGACCAATGGGAATGTACAGAATTGTTATACTACTGAGCTGATTTATTGTACAGAAAACCTTGCATGAAATGTTGTTACTGTATTTAATATATAATGTATTCAAGGAATTTTAATATGGAGCTCTTAAAAAAGATCTTTATAGATACTCTGTGGTTAGAAGATTGTTGCTGATTTTTTAAAATCTTATTATACTTTGTCTTGAAGAAGTTTTATTTTTCAAATGTGTTCTGTCTAAATGATTTAATCAGTTGATCCCATGGGATAACCAGTTCCTCTTCAAAGATTTTCACCATGGATGAGACCCACCCTGGTGCAGAGGACCAGGACATGACCCAGGTACTGCATAAGCCTTCAAAATAAAGCCTCAGTAAGACTAATGCTGTAGACATGTGATTTGCCCTTCCCCAAAAGGGTGGATTTCACCTTATTTTAGTAAATAAATGGAATTAAAGAATTGTTTAAGTTGGGTAAGACATCCAAGTTGATTGAGTCCTTCTCCATCGCTCTGTGCAGAAAAACAACCAGTGGGAATTTAGTCCAGTTCCAGCTTGGTGTCATCAGAGGAAGCAGCTTCTCTGTTTCTCTGAGGCTAACAACCAGTTTGGGAGAGGCTGGGCTGGATTCAGAGGCTAGACTGGATTCAGAGCATCCCAGCCCTGTTTGGAGGGTCCAGCAGGGCTTTCAGCTGCCTGACGGCATCTGCCTGAGATGTGGTGGCCTTGGTCCCGTGTGCCTACAGGAACCTGCTTGGTCCATCCACCACCTGAGTTAGACTGTTTTCCCTGGACTTAATGTCTGGTGGAGGATTATTAATTTAACCCAAATATGTGTGGTGTGGAGAAGTTTCTTGTGTAAAAGCCTAGGCAGTGTCAGTCTGTTCATGCAGTCATTGAGTCACAGTCGTGAGTTACCAAACTCTGAGCCATTGTGGGCAGGAAACCAGAGCTGTGTCCCAGCTTGTTCTTTCCAGCAGCAGAAAATTGCATTTTATTTCTATCGTGAGCCTTCAGATTTATCTAGCCCAGGTAATCTGCACTAGAGCTGCCTGGAAGGGGCATCCCCTTTGCTAGGAGGGACCATTTTGACACATCCCCATTTTCCCTTCTGAATGGCTGACCACATCTCTTGTCTTTCTCCCCATCCTTTAATTAGTTGGAGTACAGGTTTCACTCCATACTTTTTGATTACAGGGGCTTATACTTCAAACATCTTAATGAAGTAGAAAATATCCATAGATGTAATTATTTTTTCCTTTATTCTTCAGTGAAGGGTCAGGATAAATCACAGAGTAGTTATTTATTGCATGTGTACCAGCAGCAGCATGCTGGGAGCTTTTACAGGCTGGAACATGTTCTTATGTAAACTTGGAGATCCCAGAGCCAAGACCATCACTTTGGGATAGGCTCTTGTGTCTTACCAAGGCATCTGACTGTGCAATACAAGGGAGAGGGACACTGGGTGGCTGTTTTGCCCAAAAGCTTTTTTTAAAAAGCAGCTTAGGGGCAAACCTCTCAGATCCTTGCTTTTCTTGGCAACAGAGGTTAGGAATTATTTCCTTTTTCGTTTTATTTTGATGGTGCTGCCTGGCATATTCTAAGTCTATAAATAAAACTCAGGTCTTTCCAGCAAGACCTTTGGTGGGCTGCTCTGACAGATCCTGCCCAAGACGCAGGGCGTAGGACGTGCTGGGATGGCAGCAAGGGATTATCCATGAGCACCTTAAACTCCTTCCTCAGGGGCCAAGCACCGTGCTGGGGTACAGCCAAGGTTGGAAGGGAAGGTCCTGTGTCCCTGGGGTGAGCACCAGGGGGATCAGCTTGGGGCAGCAGCTGTGGAAAGTCTTTTGTACTGTTTTGGGATATTGTGTCATTGTGACCAGTTGCTGGATGAGCTACTCCCCCTGTGGTGTGTGATCCTATGGGGAGGCACGCTGGAAAAGGAAAAAGAGCAAAGTACTGCATCCTGCATTTTATTTGTGTCGTGTGGCCCAGGCCTGGATGAGGCTTGTGTTTGTGTGTTTGGGGCTTTGGCACTGTGAACATTCTGTGTGTGTGTTTCTGGTGATGCTCTGCTCAGCCAAGGCTGGATGGCACCACCAGGCACTGGAGAGGGCAGTAGGAGGGACAGGCTCTATGGAGGGGCTGGGGGACTTGGTTCCTGTAAGAGCATCAAATCTGGGATTGAATCAGAGTTTCTGCTCACGGTGTGGATGGCAGAAGGAGGAGCAATGGGGAAACTCAGCATTAATTTTTGGTCCTTCTTTTGTACATCAGGTTGATAATACTGCTTCCCAGTCAGGGTCCTGCTCCACCAAAACTCATCAAATAGTGATTTGAGCTGTGCAGGGGCTCCGACTGGGAGATGTTCATGAGGTTCAGAGACCTTGGCATTACATCACTCCTGCAACTCAGACACACCTGAGTCCCCACTAACAACTCCTAAGACTTAGTGTGATTTTTGGACCATACCTGGTATGGCCATCACTTTGTATAAATGATGCCAGAGATTCAGTCCCATCTGGGCTCTTTTTCCTCCCACTTAATGCAGTGGCATTTTCTGCCAGGGGAGACAGCCTGGGACTCAGGTTTTTGGTACTGACCAAGGAGAGGGCTTTACCCCATGCAGATCTTGTGTGGCACAGTTGGGGTTAGGATTTGCAGGGCTGCAGCGAGGAGGAGACACAGGGTAAATTGTGCTCCCTGGACATGTTCTCGTGGTGCCATTCAGCTTTTTGGTGTGAGTGGGGCATTAAATGAGCCAAAATCAGTGTGGGCCTGGAGTGATGGGCACTTGGGACCAAGAGGAGGGCGACCACCGAACTGCCAGTGGGTGCCCTCGGTGGCTTCAGTCTGGAAATATGCTGATTTTTTACATGAGATGCCTGAACAGCTAAATGTAGAAATCTCTGAGATTGTGCTTCATAGCAAAAAGTAAATTGTTATATCTTGGGGGGTGGGAGGGTGTTATCTGAGGGACAGAACTGAAAGAAATGAGGTTTCCTATTTTATTATATGAGAGATATTTTTCCACTAAATTACCGCTTCCTAAACCGTGTCCTTTGACTGACTGTAAATAGCCAGGTGTGCCGGGAAGACGTGGGAAGGCTCCTTGTGGTCACATCCATACAATCCACTCTGTTCACACAATATTGGGCTGATTTGTTTTATACTTAGAAAATTACAGAAATAAAAGCAATTTTACTGGATGACTGGGGGTTTTTTTGTCTATTTTGTTGTTGTTGTGTTACCTTTTTTTTTTTTTTTTCTTTTCTTGTCCCATTTGTGGCTGACTTGGGGGACATTTGGGAGCCCATGGAGCCATATGGGAGTGCCTGAGGGCATTCTTCAGCCGTAAAAGGAGTTGTGCTCACCAGATCAGGATTTCTTGTGGGTTTTCAGAGGAGCCAAACTAGAAATGGAGCTGAGCTTGTGCCTGGCATGGGATGACAAAGGCAAAATGAGTGGAGTGGCATGATGTGACTGTTGGGAATTTTTTAATTCACTCTTGGGGCACAAGAATACAAATAACAGTGCTAATTTTGACTGTATCCAGAATAGTCATCACCTTATCTCCCCCAGCTGGGAGGGGAGGTTTAAATAAGCCCTGCAATAACCTCCACAAGAAATAATTGTGAAATAAATAATAATTAAATAACTTGGCCTCCTCTGAGGGGATGGCATAATGCTTGGGGCCGTGCGTTTCCATCTCTGCATCACCCGGAGCTCTGCCCGTGGTGATGTTTGAAGCAGAAAATTCTGATCCAGCTGCAGGTTGTGTTTTGGAGCAAATATGTGTTCATGGCAACATCTACCCTTGGTGCTTTTTTGCTGGGATGTGGCCCCATATATTCCTTCACAATGCTGTGAGCAGGACAAAGGTGATGCACAAAGTAAGCCAAAAGCTTTGTAACCCACAGTGGGTTACAAACAGAGACATGGGATACCCTGGCAAATGCTGGTTTTGGGAAAGGGTCATTGCTTGGCCTCCTCTTTGCAGGTGCAGACTAATGCCAGAGCAAGAGGAGCACCTCTGCCATGGCAGGAGGTGACCCTCCAGCCAGTACCCCATACCAGAAATGCTGTCTCAGGATACAGCGGTGAAGGCAAAACCACCCCAAATTCCCCACCTGATGCTGTGTCAGTCCCTGGACCCCTGGGGACCATCACCTGGGGCTGTGCTTGTCTTTTGAAGGCATGATTCAGAACACAGGTGTTACCCTACCAAAACCATCCCATTGGTCCTGGTGATTGGCTGGTCCATGGCTCAGGTCCAGCCCCCACACTGGATGTGCATCCACATTTCTGGAGGCCACAATGGCCACGGGGCCACTGACACCTTTTGGCACCCACAGCACCTCAGGTTCATGTTTGCTTTGGCATCAGCTAAACTATTACTGAAGTATTTCCAGGGAGATGTGTTGTCACAGCAACTGGGGATGGAAATGCCACTTTTGAGGGGTGAGTACCACCAAAAACATCTTGTGCTGGGGCGTTGCAGCACGGGACAAGTACAGAGCCAAGCCAGCCCTGCTGGGAAGGAGCGAAGAGAGGTCAAGGACAAGTTAAAATTGGAAAGAAAACTGAACATGCTGTTTTGTAGGACCTTGCTTGCTCTCATCTGCCAATTTTTTTCCACCCTCCCCTTCCCATTGCCAGTGGTGCAGTGTAAGCACCTCCTGCAACTGGTGAGGGCAAGGGGGCTGTGGCAGCCAAATTACTGGGAAAAGCCACCAGCTCTCAGGGGCTCTTCTTGGCAACCTCGACCACAGCAGGTCCCCTCTGCACCCACCATCATATTTTAAATCTTGCCTCCATGTTACTCCTCCTCATCCACAGATCGGCAGCGTGCCACACATTTTTGTGCTGAAATTCAGAGCTCTGTGCTGGACACTGCCAAGCATGAGTCTGGGTTGTGTAATGAGCTTCATCTATTATTTTTATATTTTCTTTTTCCCCTATCAATGTCTGAGAGCCTGGAAATACCTGGTAGCTTTTATGCCCTCCACAGCTGTGCTTCCCTGGGTGCGGGTGGGCTTGAACCCCATGCAGAAATTTTCAGAACCCTCTTTGTGCTCCTGCAGTTCCTGTCCCAGCTCAAAACAAGGATGCACTTGCATTTCCAAATGTCTCTCTTAAAAAAACCAGATTTTGCATTTTTCTCTCAGCCCCAAGCACAGGCTGTGTGTTTAACGGGCAGGGGCAAGGAGTTCCTTTCGCAGCCATGGATGGACTCCTGTGCTAACCCTGCACAGCACTGCCAGGGATACCCTTGGAGGGTCACCAGCCCTCAATGCCCTTGGCATCTGGCCCAGCTAGAGCTGGAGATGCTGGATGAGGCCAAGCCTGGCGCTGGGGACCAATCAATATGCCAGCTGACCCAGGAAAGTGTTTGGGAAATCTGGCCCTAGGTCTTTGCAATCTCAGAAACAAACACAGGGGCTTTAGAGCCTCGTTTGCTGTTTCTGTTTCTATTTTCCCCTCCCACAGGCAGTGGAGCTAGATGGGCTCATTTTCCTTATCTCTACCTGGTTTTAGAGTCATAGAATCACAGAATGGTTTGAGTTGGAAGGGACCTTAAAGATCATCTCATTCAAACCCCCTCCCATGGTCAGGAACACCTTCCACTAGACCAGGTCGCTCAAGGTCTCATCCAACCTGGCCTTCAGCACTTCCAGTTCTACTCTCTGTGTCCTTGTGTTGCCCCACTTGGTCCTTTGTTTTCATGCTGCTCAGGTCAAGCCTAGTTCAGCGTTTTCTGTGCCCTGGGCAACCCATCCTCCGTGCCCAGGACCTGCTGCAGATGAACTCAAGCTGCCACTGCTCCTCCAGCAGCATTTGCACCTCATCACTCCAGGCAGAGCACCCACAGTGCCTCCCGCCTGCTCTGCTTGGAAGTGGCCAAGAGACACAAAAGTTATTCAGAGGAGATGACTCTGAGTGCATTGACAGCACCATACCAGTTGCTGTCTGTGGGAACCCAAGATAAAACCATCCCCAAGATCCCCAGCTATGTGTGGGTATTGGTGCAGAGCGTCATGGGACACCCCCCAGGCTGCACCCTACACAGCAGGCTGATAAAAACCTCTTTCTCTTAACTGTATGTTTATTTTTCACTTGGTTTTACAGTAATGCATTTATTATCACAGCAAACAGACATCCCAGCCTGGCCTCAGGACAGCCCAGTGCCTGCACCACAGCTGGAAGCATCACAGCCCCATGATCTCAGCATCTCTGGCCAGTGACTGCCCTGTCTGGGCAGGTCAATTAACAACTGAACAACCCGAGCAGGGCACTGTCCCTCGATAACCACCTGGCAGAGGCAGGGAGGTGTGTTGGCAGCCACCTGGCACTGTGATGGCACCATTGCAGGGCCGCATAGGTGAGCAATGCCTGTGCAAACCTACTAAATTCCTTGTGATAAAGTAATGTAAAGAGTGGCAATCCCAGGGATGGAGTGGGTGTGGGAGAGGTGTGAGCCCACAAGCGTTTAGGCTGTGGTTTTTTGAAACATTTGGATGCTGTGGCCAAGTGGGTGCCCATGCTGGGTGCTGGTATCAGCCCAGGAAAAGACTCAGGTTCTGTTCATGCTCCAGGCTGGGGTCTTCTGCTCTCCACATCACTCCAGATGGGGTCTGGTCCCACTCGCCAGCTGCAACATGGCTCCAAGAGATTATAAAATGGCAGATGCATATTATCTCCCAATGGAAAGTATTTTAGCTAAATCCATGCTATAACCATTTTATTGACTCCAAGTACCAGAGGGGAGATTAGAAGTGACTCTTTTACAAGTCATTTTGCTGTTAAATTTAGCTGTCCTATTTTCATTATCCCCATGGCCTTGGCAAGGGTGAGCAGCCTTCCCTAAAAGGCCTTGTTTCATACAGTAAGTTATTTGCTTCTCTCCTGACAGATATCTAAGCTTATAAGGTTTGTCTGCTCCACTCAATAGCAGTATCAGCCTTCAATCTGTATGATTAACATCAGCATTTCGTATTTGCTTTTGGCTCCCTGTCTGACAGCTTTCCATGTTGCTGAGGACTGGGGCACTGGGATTGCATCACATCACTTGCAACATGGGATCATCTGATTTTGATTCCCAGGCTTCATGGTACACCCAAAAAATTTGGATAAATGGTTCAGTTGCATTTTCCCCAGTTTTCCTTATTGCCCAGCAAAAATAATTGATTTGTTCCACTTATTTCACAGTTGCCAGGTCTGTAATACATTGAGTCGAAAGGTTAATGTGACAGTAAGCAATCAGCAAGTGAACTTCAGAGGTGGTGATGCTAAAAGAAATATTCCTGAAAGGAAAGATTTATCCCAGCAGGTTAAGCTTTTCCATGTTTCCTCCTGCAGAGAGGGCCTTTATCCCAGGCTCCATGGCTGCAGAGAGCCAGCGTCTCCTTTGAGGCCAAGGGAGGCAGCAGATGAACTGTGGCTCATGGAGCCTGTCCCTGCCTGGAGTGCTGAAGCACCGAGATTTCTGGGGAAAACATCCTCTCTTTCCCCCAGAAACACAGCCCCAGTGCCCCCTCCTCAGCCCCAGTGCTCCCCAGCACAGAGCTCACCCCTGCAGGGCTGTGCCCTGGGAGCTGCCTGGTGGGATGCAGTGAGAGCACAGGACCCCCCATCCACAGCCTCTGTGCTTTCCCCAACAATGAGCCAACCCCCTGCAAAGTTCCCACGGCAGCTATTGTCCCCAAATTTCAGTCTGGCACTTTCAAATCCAGTCCCTTTCTCAGTGATATTTGTTTAAAGTGGTGCCTGCACCACCCTGCAGAGCATCTCTCGCCGTGACCCTGGCTCGCCCGGCCCCGCTCACTGCCGGGCCTTTCAGGAAATGCTGGAAATGCTTCGAAATGCGCCCAGCCCAGCCCAGTGCAAGTGCTGGGAACGAGCCAAGCCCCAGCTGTCTGGCCTCACCACGGGAGGGGGCCAAGCTGGGCGCCTTTCTGCTCCATGGGTCAGCTCCGAATTGCTGAGCTGGGCTTTCTGTGCCCCCCCTTCTCTTCCCAGACCTTTTTTCTGGGGCAGCTTTTGGGAGACAGAGTAGGACATGGGCTCGGGACACACAGCCTGAGGTGGCTGCTTTGGCAGGAAAAATGATACCCCAATCCTAATTCCTAAAATCTCCCCCGGGACCCCCACCATCTCTTCCACCCCACTGTTGCCCCCAGGGATGCCTGGTGGTCCCTGCTCATCCTGAGCCCTGCCTGCAGCCTCTCTGTCCCCAGGGAAGGCCCCTGCCGGGCGAGGGAGCATCCCTCACGGGCAGATGGCTTCGTCCTGGTGGCATGTGGGCTTGGCAGCGGGGTGGCCCTGCACCCTCCCACACCCTGTCCCACCCCCAGACCATGTAGGGCACCCGCTGTTCCCAGCCCAGAGCTTATAGGAAGAGGAAGCCTCATCCCTGCGCAGAGGAGGAAACCCGACAGCCCAGATGTGCACAGAGCCACGCCGATAGCATTCTTATTTTCTTTTTTTCCTCTGCAAACAGAGGAGCTGCCGGAGCGGCGGCGGGCACGGCCCAACCCACGGCGCGGTGAAGAGCCGGGAGGCTGCGGCACAGCCCTGGCTCAACCATGGGGCAGAAGTGCATGGACAAGGTGTCCTCCTTCCTCTTCGAGTATGACACCCCTCGGATGGTGCTGGTGAGGAACAAGAAGGTGGGACTGACCTTCCGGCTGATCCAGCTCATTGTCCTGGCGTACATCATCGGGTAAGGCTCCCCAGCACCTGCCTTCCCTAAAATTAATGCTTTGCACTGGGTTAAAAAGCAATGGAGAGAGAGGGGATTCTATAACCCCTATATCCCAGGGCAGGGGGGTTATTGCTGATGGCTTCATATCCCTCTGGTTGTGGCTGCCCCCGTGCAGCCCAGTGTCCCACCATGGCTCTTTTAGATGGCTTCTTAGTCCCCATATCCTCCCCAGAAGCTACTGTGTGTGCAGGCTGGAGGCTCATCCCTGCCCAGCCCTGCTCTGCACACCGGGGTCCCTCTGTCTCACTGAAGAGAATCCAAATCCGGCTCCAGCTGCTGGATGGTGGCCTGAGAATCTGTTGTTATTTTTATTTTCATTTATATTAAATAAGAGGCATCTGGGGCCAGTGCAGTGATTTGTGAGACCCAAGCGGCTCAAGACAGGGCCATAAATCTCCCTGTTCACCGCTCTGACGCTGTGGCCGAGACACAGCTTGGCTCCAAAATTCCTGGTCTGCTTTGCTTCTGAGAGGCAGCTCCAAAAGCCAACGCGGTGCAAGGGCAACTGCTTAAAAAAGGCAGCAAGTGGAGTAGGCGGGATCAGAACTGGGTGAGGATGTGTGTCCTCAGGTGCCCCGGGGCTGCTGCTCATGTCACAGTGACTTGGTCCCTGTCCCCTCAGTGTGGGACGATGCTATGGGATGCGATGGTTGGCAAGCCTTTGCTGTGGCCCCGTGGCTGCTGTGGGCTCAGCCCTAGAGGGAGACCAGCACCCTTTCATGGGGAAGGGCCCCAGGGCAGGCGGTTTGAAGGGAAAAGGGGTGTCTGGCCACGAATTGGAAAATCTGGGAATTTTTGGGGTGCAGAGTGTCTCATGCAAAGGAAAGGCAGTGGCTCCCAGGGGCTCAGTGCAAGCAAGTCACTGTGGGGAGCAGAGGTGCCCATCTCTCCTTTTAGCACAGACTCCTTGGAAAGAGTAAAAATCTTCCCAGGGGATCAGTGTGGGACCCCCAAGTTGGTCCCACCCTGCTCAACAGCGCTTTGGCTCCCAGGGGTAATCCTCATGCAAAACTGCAGCCAAGGTCGCAAGGATGCTTTGTTGCAGAGTTTTGCACCGGTGTTACTGGGAGCAGCTTTGTTTTTCCTAAGGACTGAGCCTGTGAAGTCCCAGGGCTCCAGTCCCAAATGTGGCCGGGGGCAGCCACTCCTGTAGGTGGGGAACTGACACAGATGGTTGTGCAGAGCAGCTAAGGAAACGTAGCTTAAGCAACTTGGCTAAACTGAGACAGGCAACCAGGAGGGAGCAGAAGGAGAACCAGCCAAGGGGTAACAGTGGCAGAGGGGAGGAATCTGGTATGAAGCTGCTGTAATTTCCAAGTTTTTCCTGGTTTGTTGGGGTCGGGCTCCTCTATCAAGGGGCTGCCTATGACTGCATCTGCTCACAGCCCCACCAGCCCCTGACACCCCCTCACTGCTGACAGCACTGCCCCCACCTCTCTTCCCACAGCACTACTCCCAGTTCCCTGCCCACAACACTGCCCCCAGTTCACTTCCCTCACCAAGCCACAGTGCCTGAGATTTTCTGTCCTTTGAAAGCCAGTTTGGCAGACAAATGTGTATTTATTTACCATTCTCCCAGCTTTTGTCCCCCCTTCATGGTAGGCATGGGATGCTCATGGAAATGTGTGCCAATGCATGACTCTGCTGGAAGGACATAGGTAGTGCCATCAGTGCACACAAGTGGGGCCAACACCCCTGCGAGACCCCATGTCACTCCTGGGAAGCAGTTCTTTTTTCCTCTGATAACTGTGATAAGGTGGTGTCGCTGCTGGCCAGGCAATGCTGGGCACTTCCTGGGTTTCACTTCCTGAAACCTTGCATGCAAAGAGCTGCGGGCTGAGCCACAGGATGAGGCTGGCAAGGGAAGAGGGCTTGGTGGCCTTGCCACAATGGGCAGTGACACCAGGGGACTTTTACAACCTGGTCAGGACTCACTGCAGCATTTACAGCCCCATGGGGAAATGGTGTTTTTTTTGTCATGACCTTTACTTTGTGGCAGGGGAGGCACGGTTGCTCAGCCTTATGTGCCCACAGTCAGCTCTGCCAGAGCGGGATAAGGTGACAGCAGCAGGGTCTGTGCTGGAGGCTGATCAAGGAAAACGTTCTGCTGCCAGTGCTGCCCAGCTCAAAACCTCCTGCAGCCCTGAGGGCATTGGGGAAGATGCCCACTCTAACCAGTGTAACCCAGTATGATCTTCTGCCTTGCAGGAGGATGTTGGAGCTGGGTGCTGAATTTCTGCTCCCATCCCCAGGCACTGGAGTGGATGCCATCCCTGAGGTCCTCTTGTCCTCAGTCCTGGGATGCCGATGGGGCTGCAAGCTAAAAAGCTCCCTCCCTGAGAAGTCCCCACAAGGTCCAGCACTAAACAGAAAACCTGCAGGCAGCACCTGGGGTTCCCCATGTTCTCCCTGCCCATCAGCCAGGTGTCAGAGGAGAGGTTGACACACCAGGCTGGTGTCATGGGCCGTCCCATGGGTAGCCTGCTGCCTCTGTCACAGCCAGTGGGACCGATGCCCGCGGCAGTGGGGACAAAATCCAGATCGCTCCTTTTTTAGTGCCGAGAATGCTCCGCGCCGCCAGGAGCACTACCCGAAATGGTTGCTCGCCCATGTTTATAGTCTCCCTGAGTCAGAGTTAATCCAGCGGCAGCTTGTTTATGCTGTAGGTTAAATAGTGTCAGGAGCCTGCACTAATGACTGGGTGATGGGCTGGGAAAGGCAGGCAGAGCCCTGTTCCGGCCACAGCAGTGTCCCTAACCCTGTTTCTGCAGCCCTCTTGCACACAGGGTCATAGCTCCACATTCCCTTTGCTGGATGGGGAACAGTGGCTCTGGATGTGAGCCATATCCAGACTCAGCTCTGTGTTGGCCTTGGAGGCACTGATTTTTGGAGAGTTCCTCTGCAATGGATCAGATCAGGAGTGCCCGGGTAGGTCACTGAGACCAGCAAGCTGCAAACCTGCCATAGGCTTTAACCCCAAATGACCGATGGCTACCGTGCTCCACCTGCCTTCACACACCCTCAGCCACAAAATGTGTCCCAGTCCCCAAAACACATCATCCTGGCATGAAAGTCAGGTCCTGCAGCTACCACATGCCTCAGGCAAAGGGTAGGAAATTTCAGCAACGTGTCCCATGTCCAGCGGGAGGAAACTTGGCAAATGATCCCCCAGGTGAGACTTGGCAGAAAAAGCCCCAGTCCACAGGTCTATGCTGAGAATTGGGCCACAGTGGAGGAGTGCTGATGGCCATGCTCACCCTGCCATCTTTCCCTGTTCAGGTGGGTGTTCCTCTATGAGAAGGGCTACCAGTCTCAGGACAATATCGTCAGCTCGGTCTCGGTGAAGTTGAAAGGGCTGACGCTGACCAACGAGAGTGTCCTGGGTCCTCACATCTGGGATGTGGTGGACTATGTTTTCCCACCCCAGGTAAGGAGTCAGGGTGGGTGGGTTAGGGATTTGCTTTTGTCCCAGAGGCTGCATTTCCCAATGTTCTGGGGTGCAGATGGGTCCTCAGCATAGGCTTTCCATAGGGCTAACCATGACAGGGTGTCCCTGTGGTGGAAAGGAGGTTGCTCCTGTCACAAACCTCTGCCCAGGTTCTCCCTGGGGAGCATTTGCTACTTGGGACCCACTATGGCTGAGGAGGCCCATTTGAGGCTGCCTCCAAATCAAGGTTCCTCTGGTGCCTCCGAGCAGCATCTCAGGCAGCAAGCGGGGTCCTCCACCTGTCCCTGGGGCTGGCGGCACTGTGGGTCCCCACCCAGGGACAGGCTCCTCACAGAGGAGACCCTGTGCTTGCTATGAGCTCATTGGCTGTCTCTCCACAGGGGGACAACTCATTCGTGGTGATGACAAACTTCATTGTCACTCCCGGACAGAAACAAGGAACCTGCCCAGAGGTAAACGCACCAACATCCTTCAGTGGGTTCAGCTTCTGTAATTCAGGGGGATTGTGGTAGTGTCACTGGGGAAAGACTTTTCCTGACACTGGGAGGTTTAGTAAAAGCCTGAGCCTGGCCCCATATTGTTCCTGACTCCTGTATGCTGTGTGAAGACTTTTATTCTGCTGAAAAGCAGGCAGCATCCATTTAAGTTTTCTTCCCTTTGAGATGCTCAAGCAGAGCAGACTTGAGGCTTAAATGAAAGCATCTGCCTGGAGTGAATAAATCGACCCTTTTTTCCTGCTTTATCTGGACAGCCTTGGTTGGGAAGCAGTGTATAGACAAGGCTCTGATCTGTGTATCCCTCAAGGAAAATGCTGCCTGGTGAGGCAGGAGGGACAGAGGGATTGAAGCTTCAGGGAGGGATGCTAAGAGGTGGTTGCTTTCTCCAAACAGCTGCCAGATGCTGGGCTGTGCATGCGGGACAGTGACTGCAGCAAAGGGAAATACAGCCGTCAGGGACAAGGTACGGCACATGGCCCCGGGGCGCTGGCCTTGGTGTTTCTGGTGAGACATGCCCAGAAAAGCTGCCTGGCTGGGGTGTCACCTGGCTGGGGGCCTGCTTTGGACAGAGTTTAGGAAAAGCCTCTGACATGCTAGGTTGAAGTTTCCACCTGGGCTGGTCCAGCTCTGCTCTTTTGAAAGATAACTGAGCTGCAAACAGCTCAGCCAACAAAAGGTTACTCAGGACTAAGCCATTTCCCCCAAACTGTTGTCCTCTTATCAGCTCAGCATTTCCTTAGTTGTGTTTTAACAAGAAAAATCCCCAGCTGCTCCCCTGTACAGCATTGTAAGAGAAACCACTGCCCTGAGCTGAGAGGCCACAATTAATTTCCTGTTTTAGAAAGGTGCTAAAGCCCTTGGCATTTTGTGCCTTAATGCCCTTGGTAGAGCTGAAGGCCCAACCAGATCTCATCCATCCCAGCATGAGGCTGAGATTTCACAGGATCCAGGGGGTGAGCAGCTCTCTCCCCCACAGGGCTCATGACTGGCAAGTGTATACACTACAACAGCACTTTGAAGACCTGCGAGATCTTTGGCTGGTGCCCTGTTGAAGTTGATTACCATGTTCCCAGGTAAGGAATGATGTTGTTGCCCTCTTTCCCACCCCAGCTGCACTTGGTGTGGGGCAGACCAAGTTGGGGCTCTAAGGGATGTGGCCAGGACAGCCTGTGTCATGAAAGACCAGAAAGGGAAGGGATGAGACCACCATTTTTCTGTGTCTGCTTGTCCCAGTTTGGGTGATTTTCCACCAAATGGGGCTTCCTCTAGAGCCTGGAGAGCCAAGTGATGGACACATGTCTACACTTGTGTTTTTCAGCCCTGCCCTGCTGTCAGAAGCGGAGAAGTTCACCTTGTTCATCAAGAACAGTATCACCTTCCCCAAGTTCAAGGTGTCCAGGTAAGGAGAGGTTTAGGGGGATGGCTCCTGGTCGACTCCTCCAGCTGTCCCCCTCAGAGGAAACCAAGGGTTTAGCTGGATGGGTGTAACTGGATGCTTGGTATAGAGGATTGCATAGCTCATCAGCGATCCCAGGACTACTCTGACTGCTGCACTGAACCCCAGTTTAGCTCATAGGAACTGAGACATTTCCGTCCCAAATCTGTCCCACCTCAGCTGGTAGCTGGAGTTACTGGAAAGATTTCTGGAATTAACCTCTCCTGAGTTATCCTCACAAGTTGCACATGAAAATACAGTTTCTCTGATTCTTCATTTTTCTTCTCTGAAGACAACATTAAAATACTACGTGGCCAGGATAAGCTTGGTGCCCCAGAGTCCCTCTTAACGTCACAGATACCACCTGTTTCAGGAAAGGGTGGGGTTGGCCCCTTCCTGGCAGCACTGGGGGAAGTGCTGCTGGCTGAAGGGACACTTGTAAGAGGATTTGTGATGGCACTGATCATATATCTGATTTGGAACAAATTAACAGAAGCTATTAGTGCTGAAGACAGCGGATTCTTCTCCCTAAGCTCATCTTGTCCCCATGCTGCAGCCAACGTTAAATGTCCTGGCAGCCAACATGCTTGGCAAAGTCTTGGGCTGACCTCACACTGCACCCCAAGAGGTGGCTGGGAGAGGGGATCCCCCCTAGCAGCAAGCAGAGGTGCCCTGAGCGAGGGCAGGCTGAAGAGGACACAGAGAGGGAGCAGGTCCTGGCAGTGAGGGTGGCCGGGCTGGCTGCTGTGGCAGGGGCTGTGCCAGACCCCGCTGGGCTGTGGGGAAACTTCCTGCCTTTGATCACTGCTGACAATTAACTGCTGAGCATCAGCGACGGGATGAGATTGAGCAAGGCACAGGTCTTACAAAACCATAGGCTTCATAGAGAGGATGTTTTTAGGCAAAAGAGCAGAGTGGGATGGAAGGCAAGAAGTTGTCCTTTCTTTTTAACCCTTGCTGTAGGAGTTAGCAAACTCCAGCTAAATGTAAAAGCTGTGGGATACACTCACTATCCATGAGGTGTCTCAGATAAGAATTGCTGGTGCTCAGAGCATTGCCTAGCAGAGCCCATGGACAAGCTGGCATGTGAATGGGAGAGGGACATGGATTGGACAAGGGACTTCCAGAGGTTCTTTCCCACCCAAATTATTGTATTACTGAGAATTTTTCTCACTCTGTTTTCATTCACAGGCGCAACTTGGTTGAGAGCGTTACCAAGCAGTACCTGAAGAAATGCACCTATCACAAAGTCACCGATTCCTTATGTCCTGTGTTTGAACTGGGATACATAGTGAAGGAATCGGGTCAGAATTTTACCTTCCTGGCTGTTAAGGTACTTTAATTTCAAATGATGTTCTTTGCTGTTGATGGGAGAGGGACACTGGCAGTGCAATCATCCCCAGCTGTTGAGATGATTTTCTGTTTTCTCAAGAATACTTGAGAAAACAAAAGTGTCAGAATTATCTCATAAAGATTATGAATCTCCTTGGACATGGCCTAATATTTACATCTTTCTTGGAAACTCTTGAGAAGATTTGACTCACTGGCAGTAAATCCCAGGGTTCAGCTTGTTTGAATTTGAGCAACGAATAACTAGATCTGTGTGGCCAAATCCCATCTGATTGAGCTTGGAAATCCCAGCTGGATGGTCAGATATTGGTCATTGCACAGTGCAAACTGCAGCCTTTCCCCAGGCTCCAAAATGCAGCTTTGCCCAACACTCCTCAGGCTGGTGTGCAGGAGTATCTGCTCTCTCTGCACTGCAGAACCTTGTGATAACTTTGCCAGGCATTGAATAAAATCAGAGGCTTGCATATATGAACATGTATTGCATGGATTGGATCAGATGGCCCAGAGAAGCTATGGCTGCCCCATTCCTGGCCAGGCTGGACAGGACCTGGAGAAACCTGGTCTAGTGGAAGGTGTCCCTGCCCATGGCAGGGTTTGGAACAGGATGGTCTTTATGGTCCCTTCTAACCCAAACCATTCTACGATTCTATATATTAAAGGTGCAAAAATACAAGCCTCTGGGGCACAGCTATTTACAACCCGGAGTGAGCTCAGGAGGGACTCCTGCATTTCCTGAGCAATCTCTTGGGCATAATGAGGCAAAGGAAGGCCTGTCCCATGAGGACCAGAAGGGATCTGTGGTGAGCACTGCTTCTCGGGACCATGCCTTGGGCACAGGATTCTGATCAGGAACAAGAGGGCATGAATTTATTTGTGTATCCAGCACTCAAGGCAGGAACAAGAGCCTCTGCAAGGGGTTGTGTACAGACCACAAAGCCAAGGCTGCCCAGGAAGGGTGAGGCAGCAGTGGGGTCCCGAGCCAGGACACCTCATGGCATTGAGAGGACACATATGAGGAGGGAAAGCATTTCTCTGTGTGGGCCAGGTCCAAGGATGGGCAACCTCGTGACTCCCCTCTTGGCTGCAGGGTGGAGTGGTAGGCATCACCATAGACTGGAACTGTGACCTCGACTGGCCCCTGCGGCACTGCAAACCCATTTACCAGTTCCACGGCCTTTACAATGATGACAGTAACGTTTCACCAGGGTTCAACTTCAGGTAAGGAAATACCTGTTAATTCTCCAGGCATAATTCAGAGGTGACAGCTTTCAGGTTCCCACAGCACTCAAGGGATGGTGGAAGGTAAGAGATTGTTCTTCAAAATACTCACTACCTTTGCAGGGCCAGACAGCAGTACCAGTGCTCTTTAAAATGGTATGAGAAAAGTGATAATACACCCCTTGGCTTCAAAATTACCCCATTTCCTTTCCATCTCCTCCCTCTTGCTGGCTCTCCTGCTTGGCTGAGCTTTTGGGAAGCCCCTTGAAAGACTGGAGATGGTGCAGGATCATCTCACATGTTCTCACAGTCTCTATCCTCTCCTCTGTGTGACACAGTCACTAGTGCTGCATCAATATCTGCTGCACGCAGGACTTGGGAACATCAGATCAAACAGCACGAGCAGGAGCTGGAACTCCAATCTGCAGGCAGGCAAACTGAGGCACAGACAGGAGAGGTGCCAACAGCCCAGCCCCTTCAGGGGGTTTAAGGAGAAGGTCAGGAGCAGGTCTGTGATAGTACATTTCCAGATCTTTGTTCAAGATCCCGATGCTGTAGGGTTGCAGGGACTGTTAGACACCCCGGCAGACCATTAACACTCGCCATCCAATTGCACAGATACGCCAAATACTACAAAGAAGATGGGATGGAAAAGAGGACACTCTACAAGGTGTTTGGGATCCGGCTCGACATTTTGGTGAATGGCAAGGTAAGGGTGGATCCCCTGGATCCCTGGGACAGCAGTGCCATGTCCTTGGGAAGGTACCAGCTCTGTAATACAGCACCAGGGTCCTATGGGATCAGGAAAATTAGTGTGCTTTCCTTGGGTGCTAGCCCACTTACAGGAACCCTTGGGAAGTACTGGGGAAGGGAAGAAAGGAGGAAAATACATTTTATAGGTCAGATCTTTCAGCTGCAGCTTGGTCAGTGGTTTTGTCAAAAAAATTTCATGATGGGAGTGGGGGAGACCTGTGGAAACCCAAAACCTTTTACTGATATTTCCAAAAGCTGAACATTTGCATTTTTTAATTTTGTCTTTTTCCTCCCACTGGGAGAGAACGCTTTCTTCATTGTGTTCCTACTGGGAATATTCAAAGTGTATACTTTTGTTTGGTTGCTTGGTTTTGGTTGGGTTTCTTATATTAAAAATACAGGAAGAAAAGTAACTTCAATTTATTTCAGCCTAAAACCAACCTACAATATTTTTCTGTTTGACCAGCTCTTTCCCAGCTCCTGTTTCCCTGTGTGCTGTGGTTGTGGTTTGGGTTGTTGCGAGGCACTTTTGCCAAGCCCCACCTACAGCTAGAGCACCCTTTTATTTTCCCCTGACTGTAACTTATCACCTATTTTCTCTGACTTTATCCAGGCAGGCAAATTTGACATCATCCCGACCATGACCACAATTGGCTCTGGAATTGGTATTTTTGGAGTGGTAAGTTCAGATATTTCCAGCCTCTATATGGAGACTCTCAAATTATTCTTCTTGCCTGTGACATCTGTGGGAAGTGTCCTTGAGCTGCAGTGAAATGCTGGCTACTGCTCAGGGAATCAGAGGATGGGCAAAAGGGGGAAAGGAGGTGCTCTCCTGCCTCGCTAGCTCAGGAAAATAGTTTCCTGCTGGTCCCTGGCTGATGTGAATTCTGCCCTGCTGATGAAGGGAAGGCTGGCTCTCTTGGCAGGTCTTGGTATCCTGATAGTTTCGAGTTAGAGCTGGCATTGAGGGGGGTCTGGAGGTGATGTGCAGTATTTCATGCAGAGCAGAAACCCAGCAACCTATTTGGTTATGGTCGTTAAAGACTTGGGCACGGCTCAAAGGGTGTTGTGCTCTGCACTTACCTAAAGTGGAAACACTTAATTTCTGTTGACTTAAATCACCCACTGTTGAACACAGCACACTTCACTTCTGTCCTAAATGGACATCTGGAGACTTCAGCAACTGCCATGTTGTGGGATGAAGCAGAAGTGACCCTAAATTGTGGGGCAAACTGGGACAAACTGGAAGTACACAGTGGTCCAGGTGAGCTTGGAGGGCAACTCCAAACCTAACTGCACTTTGATTTAAGGCTTCTGTCCTCTGTGACCTGCTCCTGCTGCATTTTCTCCATGGACGAGACTATTACAAGCAGAAGAAATTCAAATATGCAGAACCCGAGCCTGTAAGTAACAGCCAGTGCCTGCTCTGCGGAGGCTCTTGCGGGGGTGTGTGTGGATGTGTGCATGAGTAATGATGCTGTAACACAAACATCCACGCTGAGGGGCAACCAGGCGCCTTCCTGAGCCCTTGGGACTGTTGGAGACCGGGATCCCTGAATCTCCTCTCCAAAATTACTGAGATCTTGTGTGTGACTCACTGTTAATAAGTTTATTCTCTCCCTTTAGCCCCAGATATTCCAGTATCTGGTAACACTTGCATTGCTTTAAGGGAAGCAGAGGCAGATCAGTGCTTTAGCAAACTAGAAAATGTCTCTTTTTCTCTCTCTGAGAACATCTCCGTGACCATGGAATGTTTCATGGCCTTTAGCAGGACACAAAAACAGTTTCCCTCAAGTTCATCTGAAATATGCTTATGCACTGGGGGTTAGGAATTGCTCCCCAGTCACATTTTTCCCTGGCATTAGAAAGGAGCAGGTCTGCAAGACAATCCTTGTTTTTTCTCATTTAACCCCCAGTCGAAGTCGCATAAGAAGGTAAAGGAGCCCGACAACACACAGTGAGAGGTGAGTGGTGTTTCCCGCGCCCTGCTAGCATACGTCTGGCAGGCATGAGGGCTATAGGTCTTGGGGCTATCCCGAGGCCCGTTGGAAGGCAGGAGGATTTCAGGGAAGGCAGCAGGGCTCCAGGGAGGCTTGGAGGAGATCTGAGCTGTGGGCTGTAATGTCTAATGTGGGGTCAGCATTTCCCAGCATAAGCAATTGCATGGGGCAGCAGAGGATGCAGGATATGGGACTGACATCACATCTTTGATGGCAGCATCTCTTGAAGAAGAGCAGTGGGGGGCAAGACACCAGAAATCATTGTGCACCTCTCTCTCAGCAGAATCCACACTGACTGAAAAACCTGCACCCCTTTTGCTCCTCCTCTTCTCTTAAAACTCGGTCACCATCCCTTGTCACCTCCCTGGGCCAGCCCCAGACCAGCAGGAGCAGCATCCAGCACCAGCTCATGGGAAGGTGGTGCCCTGCAGCCAGGGCAGGGGCTGGCCGGCCCGGCTCACGGCCTCTGGTGGGACATGCCATGATGCTGTGGATGGGTCAAATTAAGGGATCTTGGGGCCCTCTGCCAGCCCTGCTGCAGGGCACTGGGTCTGCTACCATTGCAGGCCCTTCAGAAGGGCTGCCACTGCACTCTGCCTGGTGTGCCAGGGCCTTGCACCTGAAGACCCTCGGGAGAGCACAGCTGCCATTTCTTCCCCAGAAGCACCCTTGGACAGCTCCAAATTGAGAAGGGGAGCTGGCAGGATCCATGCCCAGCCCCTCTGCCTGGGAGAAAAATGGTTATTTTGTAAGGATGTATTTTATTAAAAAAATAAACCTTTAGTTTTTCTACTACACCCCTTTGTGGTGCCTATGCTTGCCCCAGAGCATGGTGTTCGCAGTGGTTTCTGGAGGGTTTATGCATGCAAAGTAATCCCATCAGTGATGATTCCTTCAGAAACTGCTCTCCCGTGCAGGGCCCCTGGGCCTCCTGCCGCGAGCAGGGGCTGTTACCAGCGTTGTCACTTGGGTTTCCTCCTCAGACAGGCTGGCTAGCAGGGAGCGCTGGCACTCTGCCGGCCATGGCGATCCGCTGTCCTGTGCCAGCTCTGCCTCCACTGCCCACGCCAGTCAGTGTTAGCTGGTCAGAACGGACTTTCTCAGCAGCAGCCTCACAAACCAGCTCTTTGCACCCAGGAACTAAACTTCCCCACTCTGCTAGAAGATTTGCACTACTCATCACGTGCAGCTGGACATTGCAGGCTGAGCTCAAACCCAGCATCCCTGCGAGCAGACCCTGCCCTGTGCTGCTGGCCCTGTTCCATTCTCCAGGACACATCAACACTGACTTTCTGCATAGTCCCTCTCTGAATGTCTTTTTTTACCTCCCCAGGGAAAATTTTGCTTTGGTTGCTTCAAAAGTGGATCCCAACTGCCACGGGAAAGTCAGTGGAGAAGCTGTAGGGCTGTAATGCTGCCAGAGCCTGCAGGAGCATTGCTCCGGGCTCTCAGGGACACAACAATGTGCTATAAACAGATGCAGGTGATATTTGGTGTTAAGCTCAACAAACATTCCAAGCCATACTTTCAAGCCACACGTTCTCCAGGGGGAGATCATTTGCTCTCAGCAAGATGCCTCAGCTTTCACAAGCAGGGTGGGTTTTTGTAAGGTTATCCATGGTTAACTTTTTCACCCTTTCCTGTGCTGCCGTCCTGTGTCAGAGGTGCCAGGTGCTTATCCTAAGGATGCCGAGAGGGTAAGGGAAAGCTCCCTGGTCCCTGGAGGAGTCGGTGCCTGTTCAGCGGGGGTCGGGGATCCCCATGCCCCGGGGGCTCTCCTGCAGCGCCCATCGAGGCCAAGCACTGCACCGTCCCATGTGGTGCCGAGGTGCAGCTCCCCAGCAAGCTGCCACCAGCAGAGGGGACTGCAAGACCATTTCACGCAGATGTGCGTGGGGAAAATACAGTTTCCAGAGACAGTGCAGCGAGAGTGTTCAGGTAACCTTTTGAACCCACTTACACCGGGTCAATCTCCAGTCAAAACTTAACAAACGCAAGGCTGCAGGTAAAGCTGTGGGGTGTTTCTGCATGCTTAATCTTTCAGGCTGCTTGTAATGCAAAGCCCCTATTCTTTCCTAGGAAGAATTAAAAGGCAGAATATGAAATCAGGAAAAATGCAACTTGTAAATGATCCCCTCTACTTGCTATTCTAAACTTCTGAGCTGGGATCCCTAACAGTCCCAAGGCTGCTTTAAAAATCATGGAAGGATTTATTTTCATCTCTTTAACTTGTGTTTTAAAATGCACAGTCTTTGGGGATCCTTTCATTCATCATTTCTGCAACCAGGAAAATGAGATATTGCAATTTAATTCTTTTCCCTAAACAAGCTCCTCCTCAAAGCCAGGGGCCCTAGGCCCTGTGGCTCCCAGGTGGGTGCCAAACAGAGTGATGGCTGTCTGGAGGAAACTGAGCAAGTGTCAGATTTTAACATACACTGGTCCCCTCTGCTATATGAAAAGGCAGGGAAAGCCCATGACACTTGTTTCAGGCCTTCTTTTGCCAGAGGGACTGGAGCTGGTGCTCAGGGATTGGAGACCAAGGAGGAAGGGCTGCTCTGTTCAGGTGCCTGAGGAGCCTTCCTTGGCACAGATGCTCTACTTCAGCACTGCAGCTCCCAGCCCCCTCCCACTGCCTGCCAATTTGTCAAAACTCACGCAAAGTTACTGAATGCAGGATAGGACACAACAGTTAAAAGCTAGAGCCTCACAAATGGAAATGCTGACAGGTTAAGCCACCTGGTGTTGCAAGTCCCAGTGGGGAAGTGTGGGTGACCAGCAAGATCATAATCTTGTCCTTGTGGTTTGACCTGATCTTGCTGTGAGGGTCAGGGGAGAATTTACTGTTCTTAGACAGAAGAATTTCTTTGCATCGTGGCCAGAAAACAACTGCATTTGAAGCTGTTAAGGTGTGGCCAGTGTGTCCTGCTGCTCTCTGCCCTCTGAACAGCAAGATGAAGTGTCACAGAATCCTAAAGGGATTTGGTCATCGTGTCAAGACCCCTTCAATGACAGTTTGCTGTGTTGCTTCCCATTCATCCTGTGGCCAGTTGAGGGTTGGGTTGTTTGTGGGGTTGTTTTAACTCCTTGTTTAATTGCATTTTGGTTTTTACACAGTTATTAACTAATAGAAAAATACTAATAGAAAATGAACTTTCAGCAATTCAAACACTGTCCCAGAAAACACACAAGAAGGAATATATATTATCCAGCTTATCCCTAATCTCAGCAATCAGCAGTAACAAGCCCTTGTATGTGATGGTGTCAGTGCTCCAAGGGTCTAACAGAGGACTCCTGCCTTGATCATGGGTGTTAGATGACAAAAGTAAGCAATGAGTGCAGTGTGACTACTCCCATTTTATAGAAACAGAAACCAAGATACAAGCAAATAATTTTTGAACATGGATTTAAATGTGGTGAGAATTTTCTGCCTCTGACCAGCTTCTGTTATCTGTAAAGGCTACTATGTTGGACCTTGTACAGATATATCTTTTCACTCCCTCAGGCAGGGTTATTTTGAAAAAAATCAAGTAGCACAGATATTCCAGAAGAGCAATTACAGAAAAACTTATTTGGCAATAATTATGCTGGTTAGTGATTCTGCAGAGATGAGGAATTATATTTCAATCTCTGCAGAGCTGGCAACATTTAATCATTATGTTTGTTGCTCAATTCCCAGCACAATGAGGCCCTGATTTCCACCTGGTGCTTCCAGACACTGTAACATGGCAAATTAAAATGAGTAACACTCAAGAAGTAGATAACTCCTTTCCTGTGCAACCTCTCCTATCTTTAAGCCCACTCATTCTTTCTGTGGCACAGCCGACTCCCTGTTATTTTTAACCCAGTCCTCCTCTTAGGACATTCTTGGATTTTTCCCTAAAAAAGCACCTGCCTTTCTGGTTACACTACTTCCCTTTCTCTTTTGTTGTGGGAGCATGTTTTCAGTTGGATAAATCCTGTAGCTGACACACAGTGAAGGACTGGCAAGACTATGCATATCCTCCCAGCTCTGAAGGATGCTTTTATTTCCTTCTGTCCCACAGCTGGGCATTCTCAGGCCAGACTGTGCTGGGTGGCAAAAGGAGCTTCTTGGCCATTCGAGCACTTGACATCTGCAGCTCAGCCTGCAGCCACTCTCCTGGGGACAGTGCAGTTGTTACAGCCCTTTCTCACTGCTGCCAGCTCTGTATTAATTATGCCACACTATAATCTTTGTCTGTCTTTGGTGAAGTGCTCTCTCCTGTTATCTATTTCTAATTGCTTTATTGCCTTATTTTAGAAAGCATAAAATTCAAAAGTGTCCAAATGGGTTCTGAATATAGCAACAGTTCGGTCACCTGATGGGCTCTTCAGCAGGGGTGAATCAGGATCACTCCAGTTAACAGAGCTCTGCCTACCAGTACCAAGCACTGGATCCTATTTAGCTTTATGGCACCGCAAAGAGATTTCCTAAAAAAAATGACGGCTTTAAATCTTTTTTTATCTAAACATACTAGTGACATGCCTGGGGAAATGTAAGCTCTCCCCCTCCTGACTGTAACTCAAGGACAGGTTAAATAAACACATTCCTAGTCCTTGCACCCAAAAAACATGTGCAAAATCGGTTACCAACCAACCACACTCAATCATTATTGAACAGAAAGATCAAAGTCTTATTTTAACATTGTTATAGCCATCGTGGTCTAAGCATCAGAGAGACAGTATCTGCGACTCTCTTTCCACTGGCCACAACTGCTCTGCAGTGTAATCACCTGTGTATGATGAAAAGGGAAACTGAGGCACATGATTTGTTTTGAGGTTTTTTTTGTTTTCTGGAAGAAACAGCAGGTTCTGACCGAGCTGAGCCAACCAGGTTATTTCATTAAGTCAAGTGCTCAGTCTTTGCCAGAGTTGGTAGTTTCAAACCTTGATACTGGTGCTAAACTGTGCTTCAGACATCACTGGTGATTTAAACTGCCTGGTGCTAAAGGAGGCAGATCTTTAGGGAACAAGAATCAGCACTTTCCAAACAGCCAGCATCTCATAAACATCTCAAAGCCAAATGAATCAGTCCAAAAGACTTCTGAAATCCTTGCAAAACCTCCTCAGCAATAATTAAGGCAAGAGGAGCAGGAGGTTGAAAGGTTCACTCACTGCTCAAGAGAAGCTGAGTTGGCCCTGCATGAGCAAGGCCCTGCTTGATTGAATTGAAAGCCTCTGTGAAACAGGTCAGTGTTTTGGCTTATGTTGTGGTCTTTCAGAGCATCTCTCGTGCCCTGGAGCCACAGGAGCCCAGTCCCTCCACAGGCACAGCCACATTTCTGGGTCCTGGGCACATACTCCAGGCATCTGAGAAGGAGGTTGCTGGGCCTTTCACTCAGGGCTGGGAGGAGGCTTTGCTTTTGCTCATGGGCTAGTCTTACTTTTCCCGAGAGTCCACCATGGCAAACACACAGCCCAGGAGCTCTGCCTTGAGAAGATATCTAATCAGTGTCAATAGCTAATATCCAGAGCTGCTGGAAGACAACAACAGCTTTGGAAGCACACATTCAAGGTGATGGGGCTGTCTGCTGTGCTGTTACAATCATAGAATTATTTTGGTTGGAAAAGACCTCTGAGATCATCAAGTCCAACTATAAACCTAACACTGCCACTAAATCATGTCCCTATCCTGTGGTACCTAAGTGCCACATCTACATGGCTTTGGTTATCTTAAGATGCAGCAGGCTCTGCCATCCTCTCACTGGTTATCATGCTGCTGTTCAGCTACTCCAAGAGCCCGTCACTGCCCCAGTGCTTCCTGTTCACGGAAGAGCTCTGCTGTATTTTCTCTGTGATGAGCTGAAAACACAACCCTTTGTAGCTTTCTAACAGGGATCGTAACACTGAATGTAGCAACTCTTTAGTAGTCAAGCTTTGAACCACGTAACATTTCAGTTCCAAGTGGTTTTGACTGAAAATTGGCAAAGAGAATGCACAAATATTTTAGATGGAAGTGAAAGGGCATTAGCCCTGAATAAACCTGTTCATCTGTAGAGAGTTGCTCAGCTGCCTGTGACCAGACAGGGTGACAAAGCACATTTCTGCAGGAAAAGTAAGACTTGGATGCATATAGCAAATTGCAGCAGGGTATGTCTGACTACAATAAACATACCCACAGAATGAGTAAATGAAAAAAACCACGGTCTTTGCTAGGCTTACAATGACTTTGCTGTTTTAATGAATAGTGCATCTTAATTATATTTTGATACTTCTCTCAACACAGTGACAATAGGGGAAGCTTTTTTGAGATGAGAAAGTTGGAAGTAAACCTCAAGATGCATTATTAATGTGTTATTTTGAGTTATAAAACCCATGGTAAGAAATTAATTTGTTTCCAAAGCAGAGGATTATTTGAGACCCACTGGACACAGGCACAGGCATTTATCTGCTTGTTGTCACAGCAGGAAGGAGCAGCAGTCTGCAGTGGGTTGAGTCAGGATGTGGATTTAATCCAGCTCTTGCTCTCTGACTAAATTCAGGATTCCTGGTGGGGGACCCTGACTGTCAGTGGAGTCACAGCAGAGCCCAGTGAGCCCTGCCACGAGTCAGTTGTCACAAAATCAATGTCTTCACGAATCCCACTGCAAACACTTCACTGCTTGGTGCAGTGGGAACCCCTCGACCCAGGGTTACAGTCAATTACGAGTCAAGAAGGTAAAAGAGAGTAGGAGGGAAAAATAAACCCAAAATCTGAGTCAAACCAAAGAGGGCATCTGCTTGTAGGAATTCCTTGAAAAACAGCAGTGGGATAAGTTGGTGTGCAGCATTTCTCCTCATTGCTGCAAGACTTCAGAAAGTGTATATGGTCAGGGTTGGGTGTTACTACTCTAGAGGCAGAGCCTGAATGAGGGGACACCCGTGTGCCAGTATCCTGGGCCCCTCACGCTGTGTCCCTCAGCCCCCGCTCCCGCCCTGTCAGTGCCACCTTTCCTGATCGTATATATTAGGGAATATTTAGGGAGAATTTCTTCGCAGAAAGGGTGATTAGGCATTGGAACGAGCTGCCCAAGGAGGTGGGGGAATCACAGTCTCTGGACGCGGCTCTCGGAGTTCTGTTCTGTCACAGGCTGGAGTCGACGATCTCAGAGGTCTTTTCCAACTTAACGTATTCTCTGATTAGCAAAAAGCCCCGTGTTTTCACCCAAGAGCCCGCACCCCAGATGCGCTTCCGGCTGGACACCACACGCCACCGAAAAAGGCAGGGGGTTTTGGGGTTTTTTTTGACGTTTTGCCTNCCGGGAACGGAGCCCCCACGCTGCGCCCGCGGGGCTGGGAGGCCCTCGGCAGCCAGCGACAAGCGGCGCGCGGGGGGGACAGCCTACGGGGACAGTCCACGGACAGCATCCCGGCGGCGGTGGAAGGGACGCGGGTGGGATCCGGGTGGTCGGCGCGGGTGGACTCGGGCAGCCGCCGCATCTCCCGAGCTGCGGGAACCGCCTCCGCGGCGCGGCCGGGGATGCGCCCGGCAGCTGCAGCTCCGGAGGTGATGATTTTACCGAGCTTAAAAATAAATGGGAAAAAAAATAAAATCCTTCTGAAAGCTGGGATTTTGAACAGTTTGACCATCATGCCAGCCATCTCTCGCCCTTTTCTCGAGGGGGCAGAGAAGAAGGTAAGAAGTGCGGTGAGCTCCGTGGAGGTTTGTCACGGCTTCCTTACCCTCCTTGCTGCCCTTGGGATCCGCCTGAGCTTCTCAAAGTTTGGGTTTTCTCGTGGGTCGGTGCCTTGGCCTGAGCTGTCCTGCCCTGGCCGTGTCTCAGAGCATGCACCTGGCAGCCAGGCTGGCGTGAGAGGGGCTTATCTTCCTCTCTGCTTACCTTGGCTCTGAGGGACAATAACCTGCAGCTCCCAAAGGCCTGTGTGCTGTGAACAAGGAAAACTGTTGATCCTGCAGAGATATCACTTTCTTCAGCTGCTCTGATGAAGGTAAAATTACCATTCTGTTGTAGTTGTAACTTAATGAAAAAGGTTTTGTTTGATAGGAAACTGTTGCTTTTCTGTTTACAGTAGTCTTTCCTCCCTGTGAGGCATCTCTGGCAGTTTCAGTTTGTTCTGGAGTTTGACATGTGATGGCTTTGAAGTGTTGCTTTTGAAACTGGATAAGGCAAGCAGAGAGCGGCTATCTAAGTTGCTTGAAGAGAAAAACCAAAGCCAGCATGCTGGGGCCATGCTCCAACATGTCCTGTATATGGTTTGCTGTGTGAGCCCTGTGCTTGGGCTGGGGTGCCTGGTGTGAATGGGATTAAACTCCAGGCAGAGCAATAAATTTGCTTTCCTGGGCTTGCTCCCTTGGCTTTTGCCTGGAGAAGGTCAGATCTTAGCAACCAGGAGCATAAGAACCAGGCTCCTATAGTTCCAGCAAGGAGCTCAGGCATGTCATGATTTGGTATGGTCTGAATGTGGACTTTAGGTCACAGTAGGTGCCGGGCCACCAGGTCACAACAGGTTTCTTTCCTTGAGGGAAGCTGAGTTCACTGGCAAGAAGTGCTTTCTGTCTGGAGCTGTCTCCAGCTATTTCTCCTTGGGTGTGGGATGGCTCTTGTGGGTTGGAGTGGGGCATGTGTGAGTGCTCCCAGGACAGCTCAGAGAAGGTGGGCAGAGCTGCCCATCCAGGTGCTTCTGGAGCGAAGCTGCAAGGTGACCTCACCTGTCCTGCACTGCCCCAGAGAGCAGTGGGTTTCACCATCCCTCCACACAGCCAGAAGGTGCTGTACTTCTGCCATGGCTTTCAAAGCCTGTGCTGCTGCTCTGTGCTCCCTAATGAATGTGTTCATTAAGTCCTAAATATCTTTTCCTGATATAATTAATTGTCCTTGCACTAGCTAGACTTTCAAGGCCCAGCTTTTCTTTTGCTGGGAAGGGGTTGTGGGATTTCCCTTTCCTTATGGGCTCTTGGCGGGTGGCTGCAGTAGGAATGTCCTCAGCATGCAGCAGAGGGGATGTCTGGAAGGGTGGTGTCGCAGTGTTCTGTTTGCTGGAGCAAGAAGCACTGTTTAGGCAGTGGTCACCACACAAACTTCTGTGGTTTAGACCTTGGCTGGGCATGAAGAGGTGGCACTGTGCTGTGTCACTGTGCTTCAGCCAAGGCTCTGCTGGCAGAGTGCAGCATCTCTTTTTGCTGATATTTGTTCCCTAAAGTTACTGAAGGATGTATTAAACCCTGTATTTGTGCCACCAAACTTCTGACTGTGGGAAGAACAGTTCTGTCTGAAAGCCACATCTTCCATTCAGTGTCAATGCTGACCTTAGAAGAGCCTTTATAGGGTCATTGCTACCTAGGGACAGGGGAAGAAGAAACTTCTTTTGTAAGAGGCTTCAGGAAAAGGCTGAGGTTGCTGGATGACTTCTAGCAGGGTGGTTTGGATCTCCAGAGGAGGTATCTGCCTGGCTGAGGGGCAGAGAGGATAAATCCAGGCACGCCAAGCTAGTGGAGAAGGGATGTGTGTTGGTGAAGAGGTGACAAAATCCTCGGTGTGAGGATTTTGTCAGTGCTGGAGCTGTGGAAGGCAGTTTGGTAGGGTCTGAAATCAATATGTGCAATTAGTCTGCCTTGGGAAGGTGCCGGGAGAGAGAATAGCCTTTAGTGCCCTAAAGCACAGGTGGATGATGGGCAGGTGCAGTGTTGATGAGTCTGTTCAGCTGCTCAAAGCCCTGACAAATGCTTGGTGTAGGGGGAGGCAGGTTCTGCCTACGTGGGAGATCTCCCTTGGCTCCAGGGCCCTGTGGGGATGCTGAGTTAAGCAACACAAGCAGGTGAAAGGTGGGAGAGAAATGGTTTGTGTGAAGTCAGCAGCAGAGCCCAGCTTTGGGCAGCATCAGGCTGTAGTAGGAGCTCTCCTGAGTGGGAAGGAGGATGGAGAAGCAGGGCTTTTGGGTGGGTTTTTACCTCCAACTTCTCCTGCACAGCCTCTGGCAGATGCTTTCTGCTACTCAGCCCTGCCACTGCTGCAGATTGGCAGGTGGAGAGGGAGGCTCAGGAGGCTGAGCCATCCCTTTGCTGAGAAAGAGCAAGGAAGCAAGGTACCCCTTCATCTTTGGGATGAAAGCAAAGCCTGAGCAGTCAGTGTAAAAGCCAAGTACAAAGTTGGTATGAGATAAAATGTTATTGGCTTGTGTCATAAGCTGTAGCAAAGCTACTGTCCTCCCTCTGAGGACAACCAGGTGTTCAGTAACCTTGTGGAAATTCTTCCTCTTATGTCTTTGTCTTCATGGTTGCTCCTCTGATTTTCAGTTGTTTTGGGGGTTTTTGGTTGTTGGTTGGTTTTTTGGGGGTTTTTTTTGGGGGCGTGGGATGTCACTTTAAGAAACAAATATCCAACATGGAGGAAGGTGACCCAGTCACCAAAAATATGTGGTTGAAAAAGGAATGTGTGTGGCTGGCTGTGGGAATGATTGAAGTGTGCAAAGCAATTTTTGACATAATACAGTCATCGAGGCAGGTCTGAAGATTGGTTAGGGATGTCTGTGATGGATAAAGTATCAGGTACAGCCAGTGAATGAAGGATACCAAAAAATGTCACGTGGTCAAGCGTGTTGTTTTAATTAAGACAGTGGTTAAGCGTAGCATGGTTGGAGAAAAGTGTCTGAAACTTTCTAAAGAGAACAGCTCCTAATAATTGATAAATTGGAGAAGGATACTAATCTGAAAGATGATGGTGGGAAGGAGCTACAGTGATTTTCATCCATGTGTGGGAGGGTAGCTGCTGATTTGTGGTGGTGGGTGAAGTGTGAGTACATGTGTTCCAGCTCTTCAGAAACAGAGATGTTTCTCAGGCTTGTGTACTTGGCCACAGGTGGTGAGTTTGTGGATTGAGTCCTTAATCACAGAAACACATTTTATAGACTTTGTCATTAATGCTGAGGTGCAGTCAAGGATGGCAGAACTTGCAGTTCTAGCTTGCTTAGGAATTTGCAGACTGCATTTCTTGGTTGCTTTTTCTACTGGTTTAAGTTTTTAGAAAGATTTTCCTGTTTCATTGCAGTCTTCAGTTTTATTATTTATTTTATATATTCATACCTATTTTATATATTAGATATTCAGTTTATTTTATACTTTTGGCACAACTGATATGGCTAGAAACAGAGGGAGAAGCACAAATGTCGTATCTGTCAAGTACCTGACACTGGAGAAATTTTGTTTGTTGTTTTCAGGTGTTGGTGTCCCTGGATGAGGAAGTTCTCCTGAAACCCCAAACCCTTTTGAGGACACAGCTTCTCAGTGGGCTGAGGCTGGCAGCTGAAAGGGAGGGCTGTCTCATGGCAGCTGGGAGCTTCATATCCCACAAAGCTGCTGGTTTAGGGAGTGAACCTGGCCGAGTATGAACCCTTGTATTTTATTTCTTGATGGCACCCAGTGCATGAACTGAGTCATGCCTTGTGCATAAGGTGTGGTTTGTTGAGGACTTGTTTCTTTGGGGTTGCTGCCCTGGGCAGGCATTATTTTTGGGTGAGTACTGCTGAAATAGTTGTAGTTCTTTTTGCTAGAATCTGTGTGGGATTAATTTAGGCTGCTTGTATCTGGGGTGATTTCAGCATTTCTGCAGTGGTGGCTGTGAAATGTTGTGATGAATTAGTCAGTATTGTTCAGAGAGTTGATGGTGAAGTTGTTAGCTAGTTAACAGTGACTGCTCTAATTATTCTGGTGTGAGTGTAAACAGCAAGGCTGTGATGGGCTGGAGCAGCACTTGAATATGTGTCTTTCTGAGAGGCAGACATGCTTCTCCTTTTCCCTGTTCCTGTGCTGCAGTCTCTGCAGAGCAGCCGTGGGTGTGCCTTGGACAAGCAGGAAAGCCATGGAAGTCCAGCTTTCCTTTCTGCTGATACTGGTGCTGAGTGGCAACTGCTTCCCTGAGGGCAGTGGAGCCAAATTCATGGCCTCTCTTGTTTTGCTGCCTTCTGCAATTCCCTGTCTCCAGTAGTTTCCACTCACTTAACACCAGTCTAAGTGAGGACTATGTCCCATCTTTTTTAGAGCTGGGATGTTGGTGGGAGTCCTTGCTGCAGAGCAGAGATGGGGCAGAGGGGTCTGTATTAAGCACAGAGCTCTGTGCCAAGTTGGAAAAGAGCAGATCCCTGAAGGCTGTGGTTCCTGTGCAATATCCCATGAATATTTTAGGGGTGTGCTGATTGTTTTTCTCAGCCAAGTGACACTGTGATTTTGTGACCTTGTGAGGACAGAGCATTAATGACACATTTTGGATGTACGTTAAGTCCCTGTTGCCATGAGGAAACTTCAGGGCAAGACTCCTGACTCTGCACAGCTGTGCAGATAACATTTTCTTCAGCTTCAGAGGAAAGAAGTCTTAACTCTGGCATTCTCACTTTACAGAGATTCTGGTACGGTTGTTGAACTCTAAGCATAGAAGCAAGTCCTACAGACCCATGAGGCTTTCAACTGGAGAAGAAATTTGATATGTAGGATGTTAAATTAAGACAAAGAAGACTCATTCAGTTGTTTCCTCTGGCTACAGATTCCCATGGTAAACTGGAGCTCCAATTCACAGATAGATCCAAAAACTGAGTTCGTAGCATGGCTTTTAAACTAGGGGCTCAGTTATGGTGGGAAAAGGAGGAATACAGTGCTGAGGAAACCCAGGCCAAATAACACCTTTTGAGGATGTGTTAGTGTTCTATTTGTGACTGATTGGGACTAGGTGAGAGTGTAAATCAGTGGTACCAAGGGATGTGAGATGATCCTACCCTGGTGACCTGGACTGTAGTGCCTGTGTGTGACAGTTCAGTGCTGTGCTGGAGCAGTGCTCCCAGTCAGGTGCTGCTGTTCTCCTGCTGGTGTTCCTCAGCTGTGCCTCTGCTGCAGAGATTGGTCACAATTTTGTCTTGCAGTCTTGTGAGTGCAGCAGAGCTCACACCACCTACTCTGTAGTTTGTCTTGGTTTTGCTTTGCTTTTGTGGAGTGTATTTATTAACTCAAAGACTGTTTTGCTGTCATGAGACTCTGTCAGGGGTGTCTGTCTCTTCTTCCCCTCTCCCACTCTAGGCAGTAGTTCAGATTTCCATTCTATAGATCAGAAACAAGTCCTAAACCCCCAAAAAGAGCTGGTGAGGATGAATTTGCTGTACACAAATAACATGGGCACAGCCTTCTGAAGCCCACAGTTGGAGGCTGTCACATCCACAGTAGATAAAGCTGAAGGAATTGGGCAGCAGTAGGAAAAAAAATGAGCCAGCACAGCGTTGCAGAGTACTGTGTGCATGTGTGTACCTACCTGAGGCTGCCTCTAATTATCACAGCTCCCACGCTGTCCTGCTGTTGCATCCAGCTCTGTCAAAGTTACTCTCAACTACCTCCTGCCTTTGTGCTTCCTCACCATGGTACTGGCAACACGCAGGCATTGCCAGAGCTGTTCTGCTGCCCCTGGACCTCCTCATGTGCTGGATGCAGCTGGTGGCCTTAGTCTGCTCTGCTGCTCTAATTCTCAGAGAGAATTTGGGATGCTCAAAGGGACCCTGCCTAGAAGAGAGTCTGTAGCGGTTGCTTCATGCTGGGTATCTGCTACCAGACCCTCCCTCTCCCGCATTCCAGCCCAGCCCACGGAGCCTTGACTGTGTTCAGACAAGAAGCTGGAAGATGTGTGAGCTGCCTCCTCATTAGGAGCCTGGCATGGATGTGATCTGAGGATGTACCACAGCTCCACTGGGGAAGGAGGCTTCCTTCCTGCATCGTGTGAGAAGTGATTGATGGCAGCATGAAAGAAAAAGGATGGATTTTCCTCTCAATGAGTGGAGTGCTGCCTTGGAAAAGTGTATTCTACTGCTTCAGAGCTTCCTCCCGTCTTTTGTCAGTGCTTACAGATCAGTGTGGAAAAACTGGGAGGGAAGGAGAGAGAACTGGGTTTGGATACTGGTGAAATATAGAAGGTGGTAACCCTGTGCCAAAGAAATCAAGGTACTTGAAAGGCAGTAGGACCTGGTGCAGTGTTCCTATGACAAATTATTACAGTACACATGTGGAAGGCAACCACTTAAATGAGTCAAGTCTTAATTTTGACACTGCCTAACACCTGGTTTTGGAAATGCTGTCTTGGTAGTGCTGTTCTGGGCTATTATTTGTGCTGGAACCAAGGGTTTGGATCTGCTTGCTAATGGCGTGCCTGCTTCAAGTGGCAGTATGAGGACAGGAAATTCATCTGCTGACCTCTCACTGATGAGCTGCTTTGATGCTGAAATCTGGATTGACCTTTCTGTAGCTGTCAGGCAGCTTGACTGACAAAAGTTAATGACGTCTGAGGCTAGCAGGCACAGTGTAAAACAGACCTGAGATGAGTCTTTTAGCCCTTCTGTGTCAGCACCTCATCCCCAGGCTGAGAGATGGCGCTGGAAAATGAAAGATGTCCAAGTGCAGATTGTTAGGCCAATCCTTGCTGAGTGCAGGGGGAGCAGAAACGTGTTCCCTCAGGGCTGGGGTATGGGGTTATTGCATGAGTAGGGTGTGATTTGTTATAACAGGGAGAACAAGGTCCTCTGGCTCAGCTTGTCCTGTGGTAGTAGTGGGCATGAATTTCAGCATTCTTAGCTGTGTTATTAATGTACACTTCCAGGTTAGAGAGATCAGGCATCTCTTCCAGGGTGCTTCCACACTCTGATCAGGCTTCTGCTTTGTCCTTTCTCATGCAGTGTGATGTGAGCTGTGCTTGTAATTTGCCTTGAAGAATAGTGAAAAGGCATGCTTTATTCGTAGCAATTGCTGGGAGTCCATTTCTTAATGCCAGATAGATTGATTTAAGTCTGAATGCAGAATGGATCTGGTATTTTTGGTTAATTTTCAGAGTTTGCTGTTTCCAAGGAGCTGAAAAGTGTCTGTGCTCCACCTGAACGCCACTGGATCTGTCTTCCATGCAGAATGATTATCACAGATGCAAGAGGGCAATATGAGATTGTCCCACTTGTGGGAACTGGTTCTTCTGTGGCACATCATCTCAGTTACCAAAGGAATGAAAGAGCAAAACTAATACAGCTTTCCTTGCGCTCATCCAAACATATGCCTGCTTGCCTCATTGTTTATTGTGTTAAGAGCATAAACTTCACAGCAGGGACCAGCATTTTCTCTGTGCAGCATCAGGCAGCATCAGGTGATTACAGCATCTGAAGTGCCACAGTAATGGAAAATAAGCCTCCAGATCTGAGTCAAAAAATGGCAGATGCTCTGGGGATGTGCAGAGCATTTTGTTATCTAAAGAGAAGTCTTCTACTTGACTCTGAAAGCAGCATGTTTCTGGGCTGCCTTTGGTTCTGTGCCTGCCCAGTATCCTGGCGGAAGCCCCCTCCCCTCATCCCCAGGGTGGTCCCTGGCCCTCACTGCCCTCCCTTGCTTGCTCCATGCAGTGGGTGCACCAGCCTCCTGCTGATGCCATGGCTGCAATGCCAAGGGGTTTTCGAGGTTTTGCTGTGAGCTGGATACAACTACCTGGATTCATTGAGGGTGTTTTGTGCTTACTGCAAAGTGCTGAGAGTCTCATTCCACTAAGGTCTTGTGGAGGAAATGAGACCCAGAGTCTTTAATATTCCATGCTCTTTAAGTATGAATAAATTTTTCCTTGCCCTGAAACCTTCTCCTGCTGTGAAATCCATTCCAATCTCTTTGTCTAAGACAATCAATCTCCTTCTTTTCCTCTCTCCTCCCATGCCCCAGCTTTTATTAACCTAGAAATGTGCTGACACTTCACCATCAAACTGGTTAGGGAGCTCTGCAGAGTATTTTTACAAGTTGTCAGCGTAGCTGCCTGCAAAAGAAGGGGAAGATGGCTCAGAGTTGCTCACTTCCTGAGGAATTTGCTTTTCCTAGCTGATGGCTTTCTGCATAAGTGTCTGACAGCCCTGTCCCTGTCCTTGTCTATCTGTTCCCCTCAAAAGGAAGGGCATGGGGTTGGGGAGTCAATGAAGAAAGCCTCATTGTGTTTTAATACATTTATTTTGGCAGTGCTCCCTCCTGTATCAAATCCCTGTCCCCCCATGCACGTGTACTGACAAGCCTCTCTGGAGCTGTCCCTTCCACTGTCATGTCCTGTGGATCACTCGGTGCCTCTGCAGTTCTTGTTCTACTTTCTTGGCAAGAAGCCTGTGCCTCACACTGAACCCCTTCTTGCTCCACTTCCCAGGAGGCTGAGCTATCCAACATAGAAGTTGTTTAGATCATATGTGGAATTGCTGCAGTAACCTGAATTGGTGGCAGGTGTGGCTCCTAAGGGGCCTGAGTGAAGCCCCTGTGTTTTCCCAGAGCAGGTACAGGTGACTGCACTGTTTGGGATGGACTGAGCTCATGCTTATTTGGACCTGACAGTCGATACCTTGAAGCAAAGTCATCCCAGCCACTCCTTATTTGCTGACATTGAGAAACACCATTTCGAGCAGCAACTTGGCTGTTCCAAAGTCCTTGACCTCCTCTGAGCCTCTCTGCAGCCCTGGTATCTCCCAAGCTGAGCAGTGCTGGTAGTTGGAAAATTTGAGCCAAATAACATCAGCTATCCTGATGTCTTCCAACCTAACAGTGCCTGGCTCTTCCTGCCCTGCGCAGCTCCATCCCCTGGCTAGACAGTCCTGTGGAGATTCACCAGAGCCAAAGGATTTGTGGGGACCTGCTGAGCAGCTCCTGGAGGCAGGCAGGAAGCCAAGAGCTGGAGCACAGGCTGGTGAGTTGGAGGGGGTGGGAAAGTCTGTCCAGAAGGGACTCTGAAGGTCCTCTCAGATCACTGTTAAGTCTGAACAGCCACAGCATCATGCAGTTGGGGAACCTGACTGCAAAGCCTGGAGCCTTAAAGGATGTGACAGGGAAGGGAACAAAACACCCCTCTGTCGTGTCCCTGGGCTCTATGGCCTTGGGAATCCACATCCTCCTTGCCTTGTTCCTGTGCACAGCTGGGACTGCTGGGAACACTGCTGGATGTCACTGGGACCAGCTGAAGCCAGTCAAGGACTAAGCGTGAGTCAGCAAACTCTTCAGAAGCAAACCAGTTCCTTTACTTTTGAAGCTGCAATGGGAACACTTCCTAGGCATTGGGGAGGGTGGTGCTGATGCTGATGAAAGCAGATTCCTGACATTAATACCAGATGGAATGCAGCTGCTGCTTCATCTGAGAAGCTGGAAGCCTTTGGGTTCCCCATACCTCTCACAGGTGCTGGGAAGCAGCTGCTCCTTCCATGGTGCCAGGCAGGTCCTACATCCAGCTCTGCAGTGTGTTAAACCAAACATGCTCTGGTGACTGGGCTGGGCAGAGTCTCCTGTCAAATTATTTGTTCTGGCTACAATTTTGTCTGCTTGGAAACTTGTCATTTTCTAGCCTTTCAAGACCACCTCCCAGAGAGCATGTAAGTATTTAGACATATAATAAGAATGATGTAATTAAAATCCTTAATTTTATTTTTCTTGTTTGAGTGTAATTCCTTTGATTTAAAGGGTGGTAGTAGCTAATTGGATTCTGGGCCAGACTTGCACAGGCAGCCAGGGGGAAGGGACTGCAAATGAGTCTAGCCAGGAAATTGCACATTTAAATATAGTTCTTGGTAGGGTCAGCAAAACACCCAAGGGACAAATTAAGAGTAAAATTTCTGCTGTAATTGTTCATTTAGCTGCAGACACCATCTTAAGAAAAACAAGGAAGCTTGGGAGTGAGAGGAGCAAAATTCAGGGTAGATGTCCCTTCTGCAGTGCATTTGTGTGCTGCTGCAGGTCTCTCATAGGCAAGTGCATCCTTCTTCTGGCTCTGGGCTGTCTGGTGCATTGGCTGATCCCAGGAAGAAACCACTGAAGGGATTTGGGGGTTTGTGGGTGTTAGTGGCTTCACTGGAGGATGGAAATCCATAGTTCACATAATGCTGTGGGGCTGCTACTGCTGTTATCAGCTTTGGCACAGATCACCTGGATCACACTGTTCATCAGGTGGAAGCGAGATGGGACCAGCCACCACCCATTGCATTGTTTGGGTTAATAGGGGACAGCTTTCCCTGTGAGGCTGCTGCTTTCTTCCCAAATGGGTGGCTGGGATGGTGCATCCCACTCCCATGGGTACTGACCAGTTTCTCTGAACTGGCATTCAGGAATGTGACTGGAGTCTATGGCAGGAGGTGGATTCAGCCTGGAAAAAACAGAATTCAGGGAATTGAAGCACTGGGCTTGTCCCTTTGGAAATCTGCAGCCTTGTGTTTTTCCTGCTGGGACCTGTGACCCTTTCACAGATGGACAAGGTCGTTGTCCCTGCTGGGGACCTGTGTGAGGAGAACAGTGAGGAGTAAGCAGCCAAAGCCCAGGATGCAGGACATGGAGCACATCCTGAGTAACCCCTGGCTGAAAGCCTGCACTTGTCTCAAGTTTGACTAACAACGTGAATTTTTGAGCCCTGCTTATCTCTCGATTTAGGCATAGCTCGGCCCATGTGCAGCAGAGCTCACTTACTCCTTGGTGGCACTTAGGGAACAGTCTGAGTTAGTCCTTGGCAAGTGTAATTTCCCCTTAAGGCTAAGGTAAAGAAATGTTGCTGGTGATGGGAGATGCAGAAAAGCTGCTTGTTTTATGTTTCCCAGGACCTCAGACGCAGCTCTTGGTGCTCCCTCTTTCATTTTGACTGTGTCCCAAGGGGAAGGCCCTGTGCTCAAGGAGGGAGGCAGAGCTTGTTGGGAATGAAGCCTGATCCCACATCCCTCCCCTTTGAAGGGCTGCAGGGCTGTTCACTCTAGCTGAATAAGCTTCCACGAAAGCTGGAGATCATCCCACCTCACCTGCAGTGTATCAGCTGGAGGAAGAGCTGCCTGGCCACTGGTCTGCAGGTGTGACCAATTGCATTGTGCATCACTTGTTTTGTATATTCTAATTAAATTATTATTAATTATTTTCTTTTTCTATCCTATTAAACTGTTTTTATCTCAACTCACAAGTTTTACACTTTTTTTCCCCTCAGTTCTCTCCCCCATTCCTGGAGAGGGATCTGTGAGCAAGCAGCTGTGTGGTGTTTACCTGTCTGCCAAGTTAAACTACAACATTTAAGCTCTGTTTTTAAAGCCTGCTTTGATTCTAAGCTCTTTGAGCCAAAGCTTGTCTTTCTTACAGCATTAAGCACAGTGGGGCAGTGAACTCTCTGTTAATTGATGCTGTTGCCAGGCTATTGAAAAGTTGTAATAATGTGGCAAAATTTTCAAGTGTGGTCTAGGCTTTCTGCCTGGATGTCAAAAAGGGAAAGCTAATTACAGTGTAAACCAGGGAGAACAGGCTGGCCGGAAGGAACTGTCATTAAGGTTCTCCTCAGGTGCCAGGTCAGCCCATGTCAAATCACAGCTGCCTCAACCTCTAAACTTTTTCCTCCTTCAGTTAAATTACTACCAAGTGATTTCTTGCAAGCGTAACCACCTTCTGTAACAAGAGAATGAAAACTGACTTTTTCTTTAAATAAAAACAAAGAGGCTGGGCTGGGACTGCAGAAGTAAATAGGGAAGCAGTTTCTTCCCTGGCCCTGTAGCACTGTACAGAGTGCCTGTGTTGGCTTCTGCTGACCCTGGGTTGTGGTCATGGGGCAATAGGGGTGTGTGTGTGGTTTATCCTCTCTGACACCATGTGGAATTGGTGTTGGGATGCCTGAACTCCCTGCTTGTCTGGCAGGAGTGGCACAAATAGTGCTTCCTGCACAGGGCTTGTCATGTTGCAGAGCTCAATTTCCTACAGTGTTGTGGAGACTGGAAAAATAGCTTCAAATTGGTTGTAGACAAATTCAGAGATGTTCTCTCAGGGCTCCCTGAGTGACTGCTTGAAGCCAGGAGGTGCTGTCAGGAGGCCAAACTCTAAACTTTTCCTCATTATCATAACTATTTTTAAGCTCTTAGTTTCTGCAGCAGCACTCCTCCCAACATCTACTGCTGGCCACTGTTAGAGACAGAAATCAGGGCAGGGTGGATACATGGCTTGACTCAGTATGGCTTTTCCTATAAATGATCTGCTGGCTTGTCTTCTAGAAGCTCTTGACCTACATCTCAAACTTGGTGCTGGTTCAGGAAGGAACAGCAGTCACAGTTCCATAATGCACATGTGGGGAGAGTTTAATCTCTTGCAGCTCCCTCTCAGCATGGAAGGTCTTGGTGTCAGCTAGGGCTAGGTAGGACGAGAACCATGTAAATCAGAGCTCTCTGTAAAAAAATAAATTTATTTAACCTGTTTTCCTTGTGAAATGAGACCCAGTGTGAAAGGCAAGCTGGACACCTGCTGTTCATCTGTCTGTTAGTCCTGTCTCTCACTCTGCCATCCATCAGCTTCTGGAGCCTTTGTCCTCCTGGACTCAAGTGTCTTGCAGTGGTTAGGGCTGCAAGGATTTGTTACAAGTTTTCAAGGAAATGGATGTCCAGGTAGCGGGGAAAGATGTTATGGTGATGGAAAAGTGAGATCATTACTTCCGCTCGTACCAGGATATGGTGGTTTATGCTGCTTCTCTCACCTTCAGTCTCTTTCCTGCCATCATTCTGGTGTCATTCTTTCCTTTTTCCTGCCCTTGATGCTTGGTCCTGGAGGATCCTTGTCCTGTGACCACTTCTGAGGCTGAGCAGGGACTGCTCTGGTTCAGGGCTGGGCTCCTGGGAGAGCACTGCTGGCCAAAATTTGGGTTATTTGGAGAAGCAATGGACAGTGGTGGGGGGGTGTGTGAAGACCAAGCCTCAGAGCTACTGCGTGTTCTCTGTGGTGGAACAGAGGGCTTGGGGACACCTTGGAGGTCCAGAATACAGGTGGGTTGCCTGATCACAAATTATACAGAAACCTGAACCCTAAGAGAGCTTAGAACCCTTCCCTGCACTGCCAGCAAGGCTCACTTGGCTCACTCACATGATGCCACATGGTTGAGCCATTGCTACGCTAATTTAGTTGGTGTCACTTTTCATCCTCTAGGATGGTCCATCTTGGACTGCAGTCCTGAGCCTTTCTGAGACTGTTTTCCCCTTTCAAAGTTCATGTGGGAGCGGAGCTCCCACAGGATGCAGAATTTGTAGTGCTCTCTTTAACATTTCATCATCCTCCTGCAGTGTTGAACCCTCTTGCACAGAGGGAGGAAGATGCTGTGTTTTGAGGTCAGGCTGAGCCAAAGAGTGCCAGATCAAGGCATAAATTTATCTCCATGTCTTAGACCACAAACCATTGAAGCAGTTGGTGGGATGTTTGCATTTGGGTAAGGAGTGGGCAAATGCAGTCTGACTCGAGTGCTGGCTAATAAAGAGTCTAGTACAGAAAATAAGATCCTCAGAGGAGATTTAATAACTGAGGAGAATAATTGTAAAGTACTTCAGAATATTAACCAATGGCTGAATGCATCCAATTAGCTTAATGAAGCTGGGTGGTTGGGTTCTTTTTTAATCAAACAGATGGGCAAAACATTATGCACAAAAAATGAGATCTGAATACAATGAACACATTTAATTAACAAATAAAAGACAGAGAAAGGGTTTGTTTTTCAACTTGAGAAGTGAGAGCTTCTACTGCACCAAATACTCAAAAAAGAGCCTTAAATGTCATGGTGTCTTGAAAGTCTCAGATAGTTGCAATTATTATTATTTGCAATGACTTGGGTGTTTGAGATGGGGGGTCAGCCTGGGGCTGGCTGCACCTGCAGGCAGGTGAGTGGGTGCTGGAGGCAGCGATGTGTCACCAACCCCATGGTGCTGCAGAGCCAAGGAGCAATCCCTGGCTGCTGGTGTGGGCTGTCCCCAAGGGCAGGCTCAGAAGCAGTAACCCTGCTTAACCCTCTGCTCCAAACCCTTTTCCCTGCATGTCGGTGATCACCTCCGTTCTGCAGAAGGAGAAAGCCAGAACTCCTGGGTTAAGCAGGGTGTGAGGTCCGTGTCGAATGTGCGGTGCTGGTCACGGTGTCCTCAGTGTTCAGGAGACCTGTGGAGCATTTCCATGCTGGCCTGTGCTTGTGCCATCGTGTGTGCAGTTGCTGCAGCCACCCACCTGTGATGCTGCTGGCCCCAGTCAGGGAGATCGATTCCCACTGCTGGTTTCACTGGCCTTGCTGCAGCGCAGGCTCCCGTCCCTGCCGGTGCCCAGTACAGACACACTCCTCTGTTGTCTGTCTGACCAGTTTTACTGGGCCACGGAAACCTGGTGCAAATCAATGCCTTCCCTCTCCAGACAGGAGACTCCTCTCCATACAAGCCTTGAGTGCTTATGTAAGTGTGAAATACAGAGCTGTAATATCAGTCTTGCCAAGGCTGGGAGTGTTTGCTCCAGCCTAATAAGCTGAACAAGCCATTTTGATTTTAAGCCTATAATAATAACACCTTGTAGCTAAAGAGTGTGGTTTTCCCCATTGCGGGATTACTCAGCCCTTTTCTTTTGAGGCAGTGTTTAACAAAAGCAGAGACTTTCCCAGACTATGTTTAATTAAACACAGCTCGGAGATCTCTTCATTTCAGTGCTGTGACAATGTTGCTCTGCAGTCTCATCTCCAGGGCGGTTGGAAATGGAACTTGTGCTCTGCCAGTGTATGGGCTGGGCAGGTCACTGTCCCCTGCCCAGATGTACCTGTCCAGATGTGCCCAGTGGTGTGGCAATCACAGAGGAGCTCACATTTGTAGAAACCCACAGGCTCCAGCTGCTTTTGAAGCTGAGCAGGGGCTTGGTCTGAGCTGTGTGACCCATGCAAGTGGCAGCTCCGCCAACATGCTTTACGCTAAAACTAAGATTTGGGGTCCTAATTTCTACCTGCTTCCTTTTTTGGTTGCTAATGTAGCTGTGGGAGCATTTTGAGTGCAACGGCCTGGTTATCAACAATTACATACAAAGCGAAGGCTTTAATTTGAAGGCTCCTCATTTCTGCCTTAGGAGGTATCTGTGAGCAGATGGTGATATGCTCTGGTTTTGCTTATTCTTGGAGATTATTTGCCTGATAATTTTTCTGACTAATCCTTTGGCCCATAGACTGTTTATAAACCTGGAGTCAGGTTTCGGGTAAAAACACTTATGTTTGCAAATTTTAAAATCTGTTCCTGTGCTGGCTTGCTGATGTCACTGTGAACAGGAGACTGTTCTCTGAGTGGCAAATGCCCTCTGCACCATGGGAGAGGGGCAGCTCCTAAAGCAGAACCTCCTTCTCAGTGACAGGATGGGAAGAAAAACGTTCATGCCTCGTTTGGGGCTTATTTTATTTTGAAGCATGATATGGCTGAAGTCCTAGCCCCAGCATCAGTATTATCATACTGACCTCCCCTGGGGTCACATTGCTGTTTCAGGTGGCGTGGTAAGGAGGCACTTCTGCTGCCACAGAGTTTGTGTCTTGTGCAGGTGATGCTGCATAACCTGTGCAGAGCAGAAGTTGGGGGATTTGCCTATGTGTGGCTGGGCAGGACACTGGTGGCAATACTGGTGGGGGCACTGCAGGCACTGGCACAGCTCTCCCTGAAAAGTGCTGAAAGGTTGTGGTTATTATTATTATTATTACTACTACTACTACTATTATTATTATTATTACCATTACTATTATCATTGTTGTTGTTATTGTTTCCCCCTCATCTCTTACCACCTCTACCTTTTAAAAAAATCAGTCCCTTGGATGTCTCTGGAGAGCTGGCAGTGGTAACTGCCTGACTGATTTATTCTGGTGTTTTAACATTTACTGGATTTACATAACAGCCAAACAATCTGTTTCAGGAGTTTAATATAAACCCAGCTCTAGTGAGTCACATCCATACTAGCAGTAATGCAAGGAGAGGCGTCTGGGGGAGTGAGGGGGTGACTTTTTCTGGGTTTCTGCATGGGAATATCTGGCTGCCTGAAATATCTCTGACACCTCATAGCTGAGTGATGCTGCCAGTTCTCCTCTGCCATCAGGGATTTGTTCTTAAACTTTGAAAGAGCAGTGGGTGCACCACACAGTGCTTCCATTGCTGCTCCCAGCTGAGTCTGGGGGCTTTCCCAGAGCTCCCCAGGCACTGCTATGTGTCCCTGGCACTGCACAGCCCCACTGTGTGTAAAATACCTTTACACGTACGCGCGTGCTTGAAGGAGGGAGTGTAGCTACGGGAGCAGCAAGATGAAGCCTGTAGAGATTTGCTGTTTGCCTTTTGAATCCAAAACCACGTAGCTTTTGTTTGTGCCAACTTGTGAGCCCGGTCCCCAAGACGTGCAGATCAGAACAGCAGCAAGTGGGGTGCGGATGTGTGCCAGCATTTCTGTGCCAGCATTTCCACCTGGGGTCTGGTGCAGGTTCTGGAGACAGAGTTTGAGCCCAGCCAGGTGAGAGCTGGCCCTGTGCCCCTGGGTATTCACAGCAAAATGTTGGAGCTGTTGGGGACTACCTACCCAGGCAGAGCCAGGTGAGCAGGGCTTGTTCCTTGGGGACAGCAGGAGAGAGAGCCATCAGGACAGTTAACAACAGGGGTTTCCCAAAGCATGGTGTGTAACCTCAGGTCCTGTCCATGCAGTGTAACCTTGGGATTCCCTCAGCTGTCTCCTACAGTTGTATGAACGCAGCAAATCTCTGGAGCAGGTCTGCCATGGGCAGCCTGTCCCCTCCTGCTCCAGAGGCTCTGTCACCTCTGTACTGATGGGGTTGCAATGTGGTCGAGGAAAGTGCATCTCCAGCTTGAGTTGTCACTTTTGAAAATCCCAAGCAAGATCCAGCAGGGCTGGAACAGCCTGGTTTGTGTTGCTGCCTGTGTTTGAGGTCGGCTGTTCAGCTAAGCAAGCGCTTCTCTTGCTGCAGCTTATTTGAATTCTTGTCTTCAGAATGGAAAATAAATGCTGGCTGATGAGATCTATTACAGCACTAATTTTAGAGCATGCCAAACAGTAGGAAATTGTTTTCAATCTTCACTCTCATTTTCTCCTTTATTTCACCCCTCCATTTGTGAAAATTGCCTTTGTCATTCTTCTAAGTGCCCAGTGATGTCCTGCTCACTGTTATCTCCAGGCATTCTCCTTCCAGCCCTGTTTTCTGATATTTCTTTGTTCAGCCACTTGACATTGCTGTTAGAAGAGCTCTCTCCAGGGCTCAGGCAGTAGTGTTGGCACGATGCAGGCACTGAGTGCTCAGGCAGCTGGTGCTAGATGCCAGCAGAGCCCCCTGCGAGCTGGGGGAGCAGGGAAGGCAGCACCACAGTGGAATTTCTTATCCATGAGTGCCCAGAGCTTTGTAAGTCTTTCCAGCCCCACCCCAGCCTGCTTTCTCAATGAGCAAGAGGGAAAATATGAATTTCCCTCTGGTCAGCTGAAGAGTTTAGGAAGCAGTCCCAAAGCTTCAGTGTTCGTCCTTGGCAGTAATGAAAACCTGAGCCATTGCTCAAGAGGTTGGAGCAGGCAGCAAGTTAGGAATCAAAATGCTTGATCAGTGCCGGAGGGAACAGCAGTGCACAATGTCTAGATTTTTAGGACATGATTCCTCTTCATAGATGGAAGGTCTCACTGGTTTGAGAAGAGCCTGGATGCCTAACTGGTGGTTTGCTCTGAAACCTTCAGGGTGACTGCAGACACCAGTCCCTCCCTTAGCCCTGCTCCTGGCTCGCAGTGCTTAGCAGAGCCTGACTGAGCTCCAGATTAAAGCTGGTGGCACAAGTCCAATGGTTTCACCCTGTGGACTTTTCAGAGGCTCTCTGGAATACATTTCATGGATTTGGCAGCCACGTGTCCCTGACAGCAGCTGTTGTGACCATCAGCACAGAGACTTGGTGCCTGCCCTGGAGGGCTTTGAAAATCCTCTCTCTCCTGCCCCCGGCTCCCTCATCCCTCCTGCCCCCTCACCTTCCTCTCATCCCTTGGCTGGCAGCTGACAGTGGCCTTATCCGTCAAAAAGAGCTGTCTCTTGCCCTGGCTTCTTGTGCTGGAGAGCGGTAAAAAACTCCCTACTCCTACCAGTTACCATTCCATGCCTTTCCCGGGTGCACTCCAAGCCCTGTGGCTGCTCGAGGTATCAGTCCCCAGCCCAGGAATTCAGCCGGCGAATGTCTTCATAGTCTGCCTTTGTGAACATGGCTGAGATAAACCCTTTACTGGACTAAATGTGGTAACAGCTAATCCCTTGGAGACACTCACCTGGGCCCTGCTCGGTGAAAAGAGGCTTTGCTGCTCTAATTAACAACACTGGCAAGAACATTAACTCGTGGTTCTTTTTGGAAATGAAAAGCACCTCTCCAGGAGAGTTGAAGGGATTAGGTACCAGCTGGAATATTAAGGTAGGTTTTTGCACCTTCCTGATAAATTTGTAGCTTAAAAGTCTGGTCAGCCTTGGTAGAATGGGTGATTATGGATGAATGTCCCTGGGCTGTGGTGGAGAGGAGACAGGCCAGCGTGGGACCCAGGAGCTTCTCTGGGAGGACAGCAGTGGTAAGCAGCTCTTGGTCCTGACTGCCTGTGCTGGGGTGTCTTCAGGGCTCTGGGGCTCACTATCAAAAATTAAAACTGTCAAACTGGCCAGCCCTCCACACAGGGCTGAAGCTCATTTAAACCTTGCTAAGAGCCAAATGATACTGACCTTTTCCAGCCACTTAAAGCAAATGCCGAAGGCTGTGGAGAGCATTCCAGCTGTTTTGACAGCTCTGGTTTCCTTTTTTGGGGGAGATCTGTGCTGATTTCTTTATTATTATTTTTTAACACAACACTTCATTTCAAAAACTTGAACTAGAAATTCCATCTACATTAAAAGCAAAGCTCCTGTACTTCAGTGCAAGTTGCTTGGGCTGCATTTTTGAGGTCAGGATTTTATCTTGGTACTGGTTTCCATGAGGTTGCATGGCCCAGCTCTGCCAGGCAGGAGTGCAGCCTGACCAGTGAGCACCACATGTGTCACTTACTGAAGAGAGCTGTAGACCAGCAGCCTGACTGACTGGATGGATTAAAACAGGTGTATAAACTTTGTCTGTAAAATGAGGTAAGACTGAGAAAAGTTTAAACACTCGCATTAAGTATTTTTTGTTCAGAGCAAGTTTGAATGCTCGAGCTGCTTCCAAAATTCTGTTACCTTTCAACCTGTCTTTCTCCTACAGAATTTTCTATTTTAAGTAAGTAGCACAGAGTTAGCTCAGAAGGGAAAAGATACAAGTGCCGCTGTTCAAAGTGTGCTTTATTGGTTAGATATTTATGGGAGATATTCAGGAAATGAGTAAACACTTGAAAGGATATGTATTATTTATTACCGTAGCTGATTAATTACCACTTGAAACCTTTTGGTTGGTGTTATGGCTCTCTATAGTCTTCACCAAGCAATGCTTCAGCAGAGTCTAATGTGGCATTTGTCCCAGTTAAACGCTGCAGGAGATGCAAGTGCTGCAGTTTATTTCTGGACAAGGGGAGTTTGAGCAGTGGAAGGTGACAGTGTGGCACTTGGTGCAAGCACCAGGGGAAGTGAGGGAGATCTGCAAGTGGACAGGACTTGGGAGGTGCTTAGTGACGGCTCAGTCCTCCCAGCCCCAGCAAGAGTATTTGCTGGCCCCAGTTTGTGGAGAAGCAGCAAGGTGGGGTTAATGTGTCTGACTCTGATGAAGTGATGACAGTCAGGAGTTTAAACTTGGCTCCCAAGCATTGGGCTGCCAGCAGGGTCTTCTGGAATGCTTCTTCACTGCTTCTACAGCAGTGATTCCTCCTCCAGGCTGGAATAGAGAAGTGCATGAAAAAACAAAGTGGCTCTTACCTGTCCCAGCCATGCAACTTGGTCTGAATCCATGGGCTCTCAGGGCACACTGCAGCAACCTGCTGGCTCCACGTGCTCCCTGGACCCGTTGTTAGATGTTGTATGTGAGACCATGCACCGACATCTCTATTCCTGCCCAGATTCCTGAGCTGTGCCTGGAAAATGTCTTGAATTCATGGGAAGCCTGGTTGTGAGCAAAGCACAGATCCCATCCCATTCAGCTTCCTGAAGCAATACGTGTCCTTAAGCATTTGCTTAGCTTTAACAAGAGTTCAGCATTTGAAGCATGTGTTGAGCTACTTACTTAGTTCTAATCTGCACATCTTGAAGAACAGTATGATAAAATCACGGTGGAAGGGGTGGCCTTCAGCAAAGTAGATGTCATGCTCAGCTGCAATGGGAGGAATCCTGTCCCTTGCTGTCACTGTTGTAACTGGAGGCCCTTGCCTCTGGCACTGGCCATCCCTGCAGGAATATGCTCATTTAAGCCTTCTACAGAAAAAAAGTTTGCAGAATCCTGCAATCAGAAAAGTTCCTTCATCAAATGACTCCTCTGTGGGAGAGGAGTGAGTGGGCCTGGAAAGGAATGGAAGAGTCATAAGAGAGACGTATGAAAATGCTTTTTATGGAATGAATAATTTTTGGTCTGGAGGCGGCAGCGTCGTATTTAATTCTAATTTGGGGATTTTTGGGGAGCGCGTGATCGACGCCCAACAAGGGGTGCAGGATGCTGTTTCTCAGCAGGCTGTCACTCCCTGCTCCATTTACCTGTCAGCTCTCCTGCGGAGACTTCTCACTATGCATGCCATTAACCTATTTCCCACAGCGCGTCCCTGCAGCCTCTCCCAGGAGCCAGTGGCACACGAGGGGCCCATCCAATCCCTGCAGCTGTAGGGAGCCACTCTGGAGTTGTGCTGAGGCTCATTTCTCTTGGCTGTACCTCTGCTGCACTGGTGAGCAGGAGCCTTCCTGCCCTAAGTCCATCTGTGGCTGTGCCTGGCCTCCTCAGCCCTGAGCTGGATGATGCTCCATCTGCTCCAGGCTCGCTCCTGCCAACACAGTGTGCTTTTCCTTACTTAGCACACGGTCATCCCTGGCTCCCCTCTGTCCCTGACACGGCTTCATCTCCTTGGGTAAGGACTGGCTCTTGCTGTACCTGGGTTGGGTCCCTGCCCTGCAGCAGCATGAGGACCCTGCACAGCATTGTGCCCAGTCTCTGCTGGATCAGGAAAGTGTTGCTGGCACTGGGTCTCTGTTTTCTCCCATACTGGTAGTCCTACCCTTATAAAAAGGGCCATTAAGAGTTTTGTTTTGCTGCAGCATAAACTTCAGCCAACTCCTTCCTCTTGTCCTGTCCCCTTAATTAAGAGTGTGTATGTTAAATGCTGTGAGCCCGAGCAGAGTCTCATTGCAAAGTAAACAGGAGCATGGGACTTAGGCAGGTCTTTTGTTACTGCTGTACAGGGCTTATGCTAATAACAGCTGCAGAGATTGAACCCAATCTCTCAAGAGCTTTCCAAGAGTCTGATTAATCCGTTTAACAATGGGTATGGGTTTTTGTTTTGATCTTTTTCATGGGAGTCAAATTTTTGTCCCTTTCAGAGTAGCTGTGGATCATATAAGCACAGCAGTATTGTTTTCCTAATTGGCTTCAGGTTTATCTCTGTCTATTATGTTTAAGGGCTTACAAGATGCACCCATCACCATGGCATCAAAATGCTTCCTATGCCAAAAATACTTGATAAAAACATACCTATATGTGTGCATACACTTTTTTTGGTCTGCTGGGAAGTGCAAAGACATTCTGCTGGGAGACCATGCTTTTGCATGGTTGTATTCTCCAAATAGTCAACTTTGCAAATCGTGCTTTTCTGCTCATGCTGGCTCTGGTCCACATGCCATTGGAGAGAGATGTCTTTCCACTGAGCTTTGGGCCAGCCCCTGTACAAGCAGAATTTTGCATTTATATTGTTGATGGTTCATACTGGGCGATGGCACTGGTGCTGTATGAAGACAGGGTCAGTGACAGACCCTGACTCAAACTTACTGTTTAGAAGTCAAGATATAGCAAAGGGAGCAGAGAAGGGTGGGGAAGCAGGGGAAAGAGCACAAATCTTTAGCCAGACTAGCCTCCCCTGGGCAGACCACAAATGCTCTGGCCTGCTTTCACTTTCTGAAAAATACAGCAGCAGTATGGAGAAGCAGAATATTTAAAGTGAAGATGCAGATGTTGAAGGTAACAGGATTTAAAGACTGCGTGGCACAAAATACAAGAAATGTTCCACTATTTTTAGCTTCTTCCTCTCTTGATTCTACCTCTTCTTGAATGCACTCAGTGATTGCTTTTCATGTGTGAATGCTTGTAAAAATGGAGCTCCCTAAACAGACGTGAAATGTTTATATGAGTTAATGACTTCAGAGAGCTCTGGTTGTTTAAAACAGAGTGGCAGTGAAGTTGCCTTGGCTGCAGTCAGTGTTCCTCCATGGAGCAGATCCAGTGCCAGCAGTGGGACAGGATGGTGGTGGCTGCACACAGATCCATCCTTGGGAAGCTTTCTCATTATTGACTTCACTAATGTGCTTATGGTGGGGTGGGGAGGAGCCTTCCCAAGGGCTGAGAAATCTGTGTGAAGTGTGTAACCTCTCTGGGATTTGTGCCAAGTGAAACCCTTAGCCTGAAATGGGGGGCTTGTAACTGATGGTCTTTATAAAGCGTTTTACCCTGGGTGTTTTCCTGCTGCTTCTTTACTTCCCTTTGAATTGAGTAGCCGTGAAAGAGCTGTGGTGTTGTGTTGCTGGTTGCCTCGGGGGCAGTCCTGCCTTGTCCATGGGTTGGACGCAAGCAGCTGAGGAAGGGTTTGCAGAGGTAAGACCGTCCTTAGGCCTCTGTAGAGAACTCCCAGAGAAAGGGATTAAGGAAAACAGTAAACTCCTTTCTACCTGTCTCTCTTTTTCCCCAAGGTATAGCTATTTGTCTGCTCAGAGGATCTATCTGTCCTTGAATGCCCTTTTCACCAGTGCCAGAGGCATAAGTTCAAAGTGCCATGGCACCATGCTGGTCTGCAATCCTCCAGCAGCCAGCGAGTGATGCCCAGGGGAGCTGGAGGAGGCCAGTGAAGTCTTGCTGCCCCGTCAAGTGCTTGGGAGAGTGGCTGGAGAGAGGCAGACACACGGAGCGGTTATCCCAGCAGGGAGCAGACAGATCTCATGATGTTATAAGCATAGCAGAAGAGGTGGTAATTTTATTTTGAAGGATGCCTTTAGCATGAGAGAGAGGGGCATGCATTTGCCTCAGTGTGAAGTGGATTTGTGATGGAGCTGCTGTGCACTCTTGTCGAAGGCTGTCGGGTTTTCCTCCCTCCTGGAGACTTTGTTGGTGCCTCCGATCTGATCGCCATGGAGAGCAGTGGATGATGATGTGCTGCTGGGATTGCAGCTCTTCCCTTTATCCTGTGTGCACAAATGTCTGGGAAGCTGTGTGTGAGTGCATGTGCCATCCTGGGAGCAGCTGGGCTGTGGTCACAGCTGAGCTGTCAGTCTGAGGACCTCCATCCAAACTCTTCAGTGGTGAATGTCAACCCACCTACAGCTTCAGAGGTGTTTGCTGTAGTGGTGCTGAAAACCATCTTATCCTGTGTTAGTCTTGTATCTGCACCTGCAGGCAGCTGTAGGGAGCCTTTGTGGAGGTTTTCAGCCTTTTCATCCTTCTTCATCAGTGCTGGCAGCTGCTGCTTTGTGGTAACATTAAAGTTTTTCTGGGCTGTTTAAGTCTCTTCATCCTCAGGCCAACCTGTTGTGTGGGCTTTCTTCCATTTGGCTTCCAGAGGTGAGTCGTTTTCCCTTTTAGTAGATTATTTTGTGGTGAACTTGAAGTTCTTGGAGGGAAGTGAGATGTAGAAAGGTGGTCAAGAGCCATGGGCAGACACGATCTGATGTTTCAGGCAAGGAAGATCAGTGCCACACCAGCACAGCAGCTGTGGAGACAAGGCTGACTATGTTTATGGGATTAAGTCCCATTATTTGACCTCAGTTTGTGAGAGGTTGAGTTGTGGTCACTGGATTTAGTGCAAAGGGATGAAAAGTTTTCCTCAGTGCCAAAGGGAATAATGAAGGCAGAGGAGCCTTGGCTCCATGGAGGGAGCAGGCGGGTGGTGGCAGCTGTTAATATATAGTCCAGTAGAGGCAGATTGCAAATTCACCCCCTGGTGAGAAATCTCTATTCTTTTACCCTTGTCAGTGTAAAGGCAGATGCTCACAGGGCTGGCCATTCAGTTGAAAACCCTGGCTGTGTTCTCCTGTGAGTGTGTTGAAAGATTCAGAAAACCTAAAGCTGGGGAAATGCAATATCGAGACACTGGTTGTAGTGCGATGCCAGTGGAATGGTGCGGAACAACTTAAATTAGTCCTTTGAAGTTATTCCACTTACAAGTGTACTTTTTGTGCTGTGCTGATGGAACACAGAGAAATCAGCAGCCCTGCAGAAAGGTTGTGCAGTGGGCTGTAAAACAGACTGAACAGACTCATCGTTTCGGGGGCTGCCCAGGCTGTTTGCTAGGTGCATCACTGCTGCTGTGCTTGGGGCTGAGGCGTGAGGAGCCTTCTGGGGACAGACCAGACCTGCTCACTGATGTTCTCACCAGGATTTTAGGAAGAGGGCAGGGGAATATCAGCCACAGATCTCCTGTTGGATCTTAAGCTAGCATTTGAAAGGCATCAAGGTATCTGTTGGGGTCTGTTAAGAAAGATTCATGGGGATTACATCTTCTCCCCCAGCATTGTTTCCCTGCCCATGAACATATCCCCCAGGATGTTTGTGAAGATGAGCAAATTTGCTTTGCGAGGTGCTCGTATTCCTCCAGAATGGAGAGATATTTAAGCCCCGTAAGTGGTTTAACTTAATGCTTTTGCAGCTTCATGTGAGAGCTTTTGGGAGAGGAACAGGAGGACGTTGAAAGCGTTCGGCTGCGGTCCTGGCACTGCCTGCACGGAGCCCTGCTGGCATCCTGCTGTCAGGATCAGGGTTTGTGTTTGCCTTTGCAGCGGTGCTGAGCTGCACCAGTGGCTGGTGCCAGTACAGCTTAACTCAGGTGTTGGCTGAGGCTGGAGGCATCTCCAAAGTTGCCTTTCAGAGCACTGTATATGCAGACTTGTTGTGTGGTTTTGCTCTGCTGGTTCAGCACAGGGTTTTCTGGTGGTGCTCTGTCTATCATAGCGTGACAAGATTAACTGCAATTACCCTCATGTTGGAAACAAGAGCTTCTTCCTGGCCTTGGAGTGCTGCTGCATTAATGTATAAAATGGATAAATTATTTAGGTAATGCAATGACTTGGATATGGTCATGGATTGAATAAGATTTCCAGAGCCAATGTGCTTACTCATCAGATGACTCATGTCTTAGTCACTTTTAGAATAAGTGATTCTCTTTTGGGTGCTTCCAGAACGGGATGGGTGGAGATGAGCTGAAAATTTCCACCCCTGCCTTCGATAATTTTTTTTAATTGCATCTAGAACATGGTGGAATGGTGTTGCGGTGTGTTGGTATGGCAAGCCGCAACCTTCCCAGAGAGCTCTGCGGGGTTATCTTGGGGAGAGCGGCTGTTCCGCTTCCCGTAGCCCTTCTGGGCGGCCCGCAGTCCTGGCTGGCTGTCGGCTCCACAACACGGTGGCGATAAAGGAGGCGAGAAGGCTCCCCCCGCATGGGGACCTCAGAGAATCTTTATTCACACAGTAGCATGCTGGTTCCCAAGGGCAGAGAGCAGAAGAGCAGGTGGCCTGGAGTCCCTTATCTTGGGGAAGAGGGGGGCGGAGAGAGCACATGGACGAATGGTTTCAGGGCATAGGGGCGGTACAAGGGCGGAGTTGGGGTAACAAAACCAATGGGAGAAACCCGAGGGAGTGGTTAGGACTAGGGGTGGGGAAAGGGGGGAGCCACGTGGAGAGGGCAGGCAGGGGTGGGGATACAGCACCACAGAATGGTTTATGAGACAGGAGAGGAAACAGCTCTATCTTGCATGTACAGTGTATCCCAAGAGATTTGCCTGAATTCCACAGCAATGCGAGACTTTAATTTTGCTGTTTGCTTCCTGGTCAGGCAGAGTGATCTCAGGCTTTAGATTAGACTTCTCAAGCTTTGTTCTCAGCCTACTCTAGTGACTCCCTTTTGTGCGTAGGTGCAAGTCTGAGCCTATTCTCAAACTCCTGTGCTGCCAGCATTGAGTAAAAGCACCCTGAGATGGAAGCTGTCTCCCTGAAACAGTTAATACTGCTATGCAAATAAAACCCTGTTCTCAACTTTTATTTATATGTAATTATATTTTTTCTATTACCAAAATATTGATGAAATTGAGTTATGATTGTTCAGAAGCAGGCACATGTGTAAGCAAGTGAATAGCATATCTGAGAGCCTAGGGAAATTATTTTGTAATCCACTCTAAGCTTTATATAGCAAGTAAACCTATTGGGTTTTTCTTCTTTCTAATCTTTCATCTCTCTGATCTCACAGTCATCCTGCAACAAACACAATGTTGGCAATTCCTGATCTAATTCCTGATTAATCAGATCCTGATCCTGGGCTCCTGGTGGATCAGTTGAGCTCGGTGGCACAGTGTGATCTCTGCATCTTACTTGACCCATGTGGCTGGGCTGCAGCCAAAGTGGGAGAGTCATGCAGGGAGTGAGTGATGTGGGGCTTTGCTGCTGGCTTAGGCACAGGCTTTGCTAAACTGGGTGTGGCTAAACTCTTATCACTGCTTCAAATGTTGAAAATGGGAATGTACTGACTGTCAGGAACAGGTCTGAAAGCATGAGCCCAGTTTTGGTTTGTGTCAGGAATGATGATGTAGTGTTGTTATAAAAACCATGCTGGTGTTAGATCTACTCTTACAAAGGTGTGTCCATTATAGGAAGAGTACAAAGGCACAGGAAATAGGAGGAGGTCAGGATTCAGAAATTTGGGATTCTCCCACTGACCATTGAGGTGGTGTCTGGGTGACCCTGAGCAAGAGTGTCTCTTCCTAACTCCTCTGTGTCAATGTGATTTTGGCCCTTGGTGAGTAGGCACTCTCTGTAAAATACAGGTAGGTCATGGCAGGTGACAGGCACTATGGAAATGTATTAGGCAAGATTTTCAAAAACAGCTGAAGAATTGGGTTTTATTGTTAAACAGAACTGGTGAAAGGAAAGCTAAAAATAGTTCTCCTATGGGTGTCTTTTGTCAGGTAATAGAGAATAATTCACAGGCTTGTAGGTTTTCAGTTTTCTGTAGTTGTCTGTGCTAGATCTCCTGGGTCACAGGTGTGGAGGATTTTATCAACAGTTCCTCTCAGAGAATTCAAGTCAAGAGGAATCTATCACTTCCTCAAGAAGTTTTCTAGTTTGCTTTGTCTCTTAATTGCAGAAGAAGGGGTTCTTGTGTTCTGTTTTAAAATGTTTTTAAAATTTACCTAACTAATTTACCGATTGTTGCTAGCCTCAAAGGCAAAAGAATGGTACTGATACATTATAATAATAGTAATGATAATAATAATAGTAATAATATGTGTTTTGCTGTTGTTACTGCACAAAAACCCCTTCCAGATGAGGATAGTTCAAAAGCTGCCTCCAAGTGAGTCACCTCTCCTCAGTGCCACACAGAGCTTTGTGTGCTGCAGTGTGCACTGGTGAAGGGAAGAAAGATGGATGGAGGTAGACCCCACCCAAGAGGATGGATGCAATGAGAATTATTTCTGATACTGCCTTGACAAGAGCCCTGCTAGCCTAAGAAAATGCAAATGTGGAATAAAATGCTGTTGTCCTCTTCTCCTCCTGGGAAAGGAGCCCTGGAATGGCTCCCAGAGTAACTGGGCATCTCTCTTTGAGACACATGTGAAACACATTTACCCAGACACTCCTGTGAGCATTTCCACATTTTTTAGGCTGAGATTTTCTGGGTTGTTCACACTTTGGCACGTGTGATCATCCCTTCTGATGTCCTGAGACCACAGTTAAAGTTCAAGAATGTGTTTAAGTGTTTTGCTGGAGTGGAGCCAACATCTCCATCGAAGAAAGGAGCAGTGTGTTGGGAAACTCGGTGGCCGCATACAGACTAATTGTTCTGGGATGCAACCTGGAAGGTGCTGAGTGCCCTGGCTGGCAGCCAGCAAGGCTTTTAAACACATGCTTTGCTTAGTTTTTTCACGTTGTTACCAGTCTTGTTCTTTGATTTCTTTTCCCACAGCAACTGGAGAAAGATATCTGAGTAGCCAGAGCAGTGCAATTCATTTGCCAGCGACACCCTGACCTGTACCACAGGGATGTCTTCCAGGACATGGGATACAGCTGTTGGCATCAGGTATTGCTACCAGTGCCCAAGTCAATTGGCTTCAGAGTCTTTCTTCTTTGCTCTCTTCCCGGGGCAGGTCAGGCTGTGTGAGCGATGCTCAAACTACATTTGTAAACCACATCCCATCTTTCCACATCTTTGCTTGCTATTAAGTTGCACAGATCATATTTCCTTACCACCCTTCCCCCTTAGACTGTGTTTGCCTTTCCCCTGCCTTGAAAATTTTAGCAGCAAACAGCCAAATTCAGGTTTTATTTGGAAGTGGTATCAGCTGCAGTGGAGCCCAGGGCAGGGAAGAGAGGAGGCCAAAAATCCTGTGGAGGCTGATGGCTTCTAACTCTCTTGTTTTCCAGGTTTTTGGGATGAGCAGGAGGAAGGTGCTGCAGCCCAGGTAGGAGGCTGGAAGGAGCTTTGATTGTGCAGGGAGATGGCTCCATGTGTGCTGCCATCGATACTGGCTGTGTCTCTTCTGTCCCTGCGTCTGCAGCTGGGGCAGCTCCTCCCATAGCTTCGTGTGCCTCACGGGGGCATGCAAGGCAGGACTAAACCATGGCTTGTCAAAAACTGTCGGGACACCTCCTTGCCAGCAGATTTACTCCCCGTTCTGCTCCTGCACTTGATGACTTGGTGACCAGAAACCTGTCTTTTTCCACTGCTCCTTTCCAGGAGTGATGTGGCTTTGCACCATTTCTAACACTTGAGAAAGAGCCCAGCTGATCGAGTACAATGCACAGTACTTGTCCTGAGCCACAGGTACAGGGGCACTGTTCTGGTGTCCCAGAGCAGCCTGGAACCCCAGCCTGGGCAGCCCGGGTTCAACCTGTTCACTGGGGTGAAACTAAGGTGCCCCAGGGTGGCATTTTCATACTCGTGTTTTAACTAAAGCTGCACCTGGGAACTATTGTTGGCCCTTTGGTGCTGTAAAGCCTTTTTCACTCTGACAAATGCTGAGTTGTCATCAGCCTGAATTTCAGGGATAGCATTGCAGTGACTCAAAGGAACAGCTTTCTCCCCAGCAGCCTTTGCCTGGATAATCTCCAGTCATTGACCTCGGGGCTTTGAAAGTGTATTTAGGCTTAACGAGCTAAAGCTTAAGGCTTCAAAGGAAGTGGGAAGCCTGCTACCCTTTACATTTCCAAGTGTCGGTTGTGTGTGCACGACAAGGGTAATTGTCGGGGTGTACCCGGTTCTGACTCCTGTGGGATCTGTTGCTCATCCCCCAGAGCCTGTTCTCTCTGTACGGAGCCTCTCTGCTGCCACTGCCTTTGATACCGTGCAGGTTATCTGAGGACATGTTTTCAAGTCCTGGGGTTTCTAAAGATGTGAGGATTATCAGAAGATGGAAGTTATCCATGTGGAAATAGAACAGATACTTCGAGCTCTGAATTTGAAGTCCATTTGTCTTGTCGTACAGAGTTCACTGTTCTTGCCTTGTCCTGTGCAGTTCTGTGCTTTGCCCTTTGTCTGGGGCTATGCAGATTGGCAGAGCTGATGAAGACCTTCAGCCCACGGACATTTAGGGATGGGTGCTGGGATAATTTCCCTGGTTAAAACTCTTTGCAGAGATCACTTTGAATAGAAATCTCTACCCGTATTTGAACTGCTGGGAAGAAGAAAGCCTGCAGTGTTCTGTGCTTACACTTTTATTGTAGATTTGCAATCCTGGAACAGGTGGAAATTAATGTTTTTAAAATGCTGAAAAGACTTTTCACTGCAGCTGGCTTACAGAACTAAGCAACTTGATATATCCCCTGAAGTACCTCCAGATCTCTCAAAGGCAGCTGAAAGCTTTCTCCTTATCTGGGAGGGAGATAAACCTCTAAGACCTGACATGTATAAATGTGAATTTGTTCTGCCTAGTGGCTTGTTCGGTTGTGGATGCTTTTTAAACAATTGTTTAAACAGTGCTGGTCTATGCTGTGAGATCTGAGCCTGGCAAAGGTGTTTGATGCTGAATTCTTTTGCTGTGTTGATGATCTGTATGTGTCCTTTCCCAGATCCCACTGTGCTGCTCTTAAACTGAACAACCAGCATTGTTCTGCAGTGATTTGCTTTCTGTCATTGAATTCTTATATACTGAGCAGCAGCAGCAGGAATTCTATGAGCACCTGGAAAGTAGAGTTAGCCATGGCAGTCAGTATAGAAGGTGCTAGTGGGTGCAGGGGAGGCAGGCAGGGCTGAGAAATATGCTGGTGAAATGAATAAACTGGGGAGGAGGAAAAAGATGTCCTGGAAGCATCTGGGTGCCGATGTGCAGCTTGGGCTGAGGCTCTGCTGCTAAAGCAGCAGCCTGTCTGTACAATTCCAGGTGGCTTCTTCCCTCCTCTTAAATTTATTTAATTACTTGTGTATCTCACGGGCTCCGCTGTGGAAGCAGGATGCAGTCCCACAAGATCAGCTGTTGTGTGCACTTGGTTTCTGCTCCTCAGGGTGACAGATTGGTGCGTGTGAGAGCTGGCTTGCCTGGCTGGCAGGCTCTCTGCTGCTCCAGAGCCTTCGCTGCAGGCTGGGCTTACCAGGCTTAAAAACCAGACCTTACAGTAAAACCAGAGGGCAGGTGCCTTGTGCTGTGGCTGTTCACACAAATCTGTGCATGAGCTCATTGCTGTGAATTCTGTTTTCAGTTCTGTTTCTCTTCTATTCCCTTTTCTTGCTCTCCGTGCCACAGAAGTGCTTTCCATAGGCTGCTTGCTGGTGCCCTGGTCCTACTGTCCAGCAAAGTCCCCTGAAGGCACTGGGTAACTGCACTGGCTTAAAGACAGGTTTGATTTGAGTGCCTGGTTCTGCTCCCAAGCGATCAGTGGGAATCTGGCCGTTGTGGATTATTAGACTTTGCCCTTGCAGACTGAGAGGCTGTTCAGGTCCTCTTGATTTCTTCATTTTCAATTTGTTTATCACAACAAACAGTGATACACGCGTCTGTACCATCTTCTGTGGCAATTTTGAGGTTCATTACGGATTACAGCAGAAGATGGCTCACCTGAGACCAATCCCTTCCCCTTAGAACAACTGAAAACCTTCTTTTTTTAACCTGCCATTTACCTTGCTGTGGTACAGACATTTGGAAAGCCATTATTGCAATGAAGGCCCTAAATATTAAAGCCTCCCTGATTCTGAGGCAATTATTTTGCTCATTAATGAATAGAGCCTGGCTACTGCCTTACTTGTTAGTATTTTACAAATAATCTAAAACTTTCAACTTTCACATAATCTGACATTCTTAGTTATTTTTTGAAGCGCCCCCTCACTGACTGTTTAAATCCACCTCCAGCAAGCTGTGCTCCCTGCCACGACTGCCTCCTCTCCTGGGAATCACGCTGCCTCTCAGCCCAGCAAGTGACAGCAAACCATGACACTTCTTCCTCCTCTTCCTCCTCCTCCTCTTCCCTGCTCATGTTCAGCCCCAGGAGCCTGCTCCCTCCACGGCACAGGTTGTGCACTGACCCTAAATGGGACTCTTCTGTGTGAGCTGATGCTGTCCGTGCCCACCTCAAGCTGTAGCACCAAGTACTCTTACAGGTGCTGGCTGGGAGGCTGCTTTTCCATTAGATTTATGGGGATCAGCTTTCCCTGGGCAGCATGCAGGTTGCATTTGGGGTATTTCCTGCACTCCTGATGGTGACTGGAAGAGGGGGTTGGGGTAGGCAGGCTCTGAGGTCTGAGTTGGTGTTGGCTGAGAGCAGCTTTGGAAATGGGTTTTTGTTCTCCTCTGACACCTGAGTAGTGGTCCCCATGTTGTCCAGGCTGTGTGTGCACATTACCGTGCCAGAATCCTTCACACTGCTTTCCCTAGGGTCACTTGGAAGTGAGGCAAAGCTGTGTGACCCAGTAAGGCTGGTGGTCACACAGCAGGACTAGGCTTGGGCGCTCTGCCCACACCAATCTCCTCCATCCTCCCATCCCTCACTGCCACGGAGTTAGGAGGTGGGATCAGGCTGGCACAGTGGCCAGGGTCCTTCCCCCACAGGTCGTTTGTGTCCCTTGTCACAAGGGCAAATGGGATTTGTTATAATCTGAGCTCAGGTTGTCGCCAGAGTCGGTGTGGAGTTGGGTGCTGGGATGTGCTGGTTTGTGGTCACTTTGGGCTACTGCAGAGATGGTGAGTCACAGCACTTGGCATCACTGAAAGCAAATACTGTGGGATATGTGGGCTGAGTGCCTCTCATTGCCTGTTCCTCCTGCTTTCCCAGCTGTAATTTGCAAAATAAAAGCAGCTCTGATGCTCATACACTGATAAACAGCTTTAGAAGATTAAAGCAGAAGTGAATATAGTCCAGCATCAGGATCTGATCCCCACAAGTCTCATGGAACCTCTACAATAAAACACAGCAGCCAAACCTGTCTTACCAAAGTCATTTGTAGCCAGGGCTTGAGTACAAAGGAGCACAACTCCTCTTCAGTTCTTTGGTGTTGTCCCCACCAAAGACATGGTTAAAATGTGCCAAAAGAGCTGCATGCAGTTGGATAATGCTCTGTCAGGGCTCCTGTTTCACCTGCATTATCTGGAGTGTTTAATGTTAGTATCACTCTCGCTTAGATAGATTTGGCATTCCTCAGTGTTTTCTTGTTACAGGAATTTCCTTAAGTAGAAACTTTTTTCTTCAGAGTAATTTTTGGTTGATTATTGCTTATATATGCAATTAGTGTAATTGCATCTGATTATGCAAATGTATTTAACCATATAATTAGAACATGGAAGGATGAAATATAATGCAGTTGGGAAATCTTTTGTAAAACTTTCAGGCTCAGGACTGTGCATATGGTGGTTGTTATCGCTTGAATTGTAGGTTGGTAGACTGGAGATTTGGTTCAGCATCCTGGCTAGTTTCAAAACATGTTTTAAATATGCTGTTAATTGCTCTTAAAAGTGAAGGCTCTTACATGGCCTTCATGGTGTGTAACTTCTGTTTTTTACATGATAATATCAGGAAATTATTGCTGAGCTGAGCCTGTGTCTCACAGGTGCATCTATACTTTACATCCAGGCTCAGGAAAGCATCAGTCCTTCATCAGATCCAAACCCCTTCTGAAGATTCTGCCTTCAGATGGGGTCTCTCAAGGAGAAGAGAGGAGAGCAGAACAAGCACAGAGCTGTGCACCTTGGGATGCTTGTTGTCTGTAGCTCAGGGGCTGAGCTGGCCCCAAAATCCCTTTGGCAAGCACCCTGCCTTGAAAAGGACTAAGGAAGAGGAGGAGATAGAATGCTGCATTTTCCAGACCTTGGTCTGGAGACGTTTGCTGTCATTTAAGAAGTCTGGCAGGAGCAGGGGTCTGAACTTGCTTTTCAGATTTCTCACACAGTGCTTGAATTGCAAAAGCTGCTGTTCTTTGTCGTTCCATGGTTCCTGTTAAAGCTGTGCGAGGAGCTTCACACAAGTCATCAAAGCACCTCACTTTAGATCTGATTTTCAGTTGTGGCACAACAGCCAGGCTCACTGCCAAGAGCTATGGAGAGAAAAGGGACTGGATGATTACAGCAGGACTGAGTGATTTCTCAGCAAGATGTGCTTGTCTGTGCCCTGAAACAAGAGCCTTGTGAGCCCCAGGACAAAACAAACATGTGGGGTGTGTGCAAAGAGTACCAACAGTATGTTCTTATTTATCATTTAGGTTGTGTTAATGTCTTCTGCTTCTAGTCAGAAATTAGTACCTAAAGTGATTACTGTCCCTTGCCAGGGAGGACACAGTCCAAATGGGCAGTCTGGTGTACACCTGCCTTGATTATCTCTGCAAGGACTGCAGGGATTTGCTTCTTTTCAGCTTCACAGAGTTGCAACTTCTTATTGTCCTTTGCCTCTTGGTTTGGGCTGCCTTTTGGCCAGTGATGTCTGAAAATTGGTTTTCACAGATGCCAAGAAGCTCATTTGCTTCTCCAAGGCCTGGTTCCTGGCAGCAGCAGTGAGTGGAGGTGGGCAGGAGGCAGTCTCACCCTCAGGTGCTCTGCTTGGTGTGCCAGGGGTGGGCAGAGCTGAAATGTAGGCCAATATGCTCTGAATTTAATTACTGCAGGGAAAATGAACCCTCTAGCTGCTCTCCCACCACAGCAGTGAGACCCATAAATGGCTGGTGCAATCTATCTGAAGTTCCATGTGTTGCACACTGCTTGTGGGGTTTGTGGCAGCTCAGATGTTGCTCCAGTGCATGGCTGTGGGACCCAAGTTCCCCTCAAACTTCTCCAGACCGAAGGTATTGGAGTGAGCTGGCTGAGCTTGGGGCAAGTGCCTCCCACATGTATAAAAAGTTGATGGGGTCAGGGTGGGGGGGGTGTGGAATTATCTCCCTCATATCAGGGTAGCAGTGCCTGGGGAAATCCTGCAGAACTGGGAGCACTGAAGACACTCCAGGATGGAAATACTCCCAGTCTGTGTTGCTTGGTGTGGGGAGAAAGCTTTGGCTCTGGAAGGGACTTGCTCACCTGATATTTCTGAAATGTCATTCGAGGAGCTGTCCAGGACCCGGCAGCCCAGCCCAGGACATGCTGCTTATCTCCTTAAAGGGAGTTTCTCCTGCTGTTGACAGCAGTCGGAGCGGATTCTTCATCGTGGCTGTGCTGCTGGGGGCAATGTCTGAAGGAAACACACACAAGACAGGGCTGGGTGTGCTGCCAGCTCTGCCCCAGGCAGGGAGTTCCTGGGGGGGATCTCACCTGAGCTGATGGATGCTGGTGATGGGGATGACAGCCCCTCTGCAGGCAGCCTGTCCTGGTACATGGATCATTGCACTGTTTGGAAAACCTGGCCTGATTCCTGACCTTCCTGGTGTATGGCAAAGCACCAGGGGAAAAAGAGTAAAGCTACAGGGAAAAAAGAGTAAAGCTGCTGTGATCTTTGGGACCTCTCTCTGTGACAGTGCCTGTGGGTCTTGTGTGGTCAAGAGGTACCTAATGGGCGTGCCTGCAGGCAGGATCTCAGTGTGACACCCCTGGTGCTCCCCATGGGGGATGCCAGCCATGAGCATTTGAAGTGTCTGACTGAGCAGCAGCAGAATTGCTGCCTGAACCCTTTCTGTGCAAAAGCTCATTACCGTTATTATTCACTGGGCTTCTTTTACTGCAACGGCCCTTGGTGCATGGGGCAGGTGTGTTCTCAGGGACTCGAAGAAGCAGCATCATTCCTCTTAACCTGGAATTGCAACAAAGCCATAAAGTCACTTCTCTACAGCCTGTAGCAAAATTGGGCAATGGAGCTGGGTTTTCTGAGGCTCAGGACCTTTTAGCCTCCCCATCCTTTCTGACCGGAACATTTCTGGTTAGCCAAGAGGATGGACCAGGCAGTAAGCCAGATTTACAATTTTTTATTTTTCAAACAATGCTTTGGAATACTTTATTGAGCAGCAAAACTAATTGCATCTGCTCATCTCCCACTCCCACATGAAACACAGAGAGATTTTCTCCAGGATCATATTCCTTTCAAAAGGGTTTTTTGTACCATTCTTTACTCAGGGCCAGTCTGGGAAACATGTGCAGCCATTTGATAAATATATTGTGAAAATCATAGTTGAAGTGGCAGTCTGCCTGCAGCAGAGGAATAGCTACAGGGAAAAATGGTAAATAAGATATCTGTAAGTAAATTAATTTTGCTCATATAAGCTTGTTTGCAGCTTTGGTTCGTGTCTGCAGCATAATCCTCTGCTCTACAGCAGGTGTTCAGTGTTGTGGGGGAGCAGCAGGGACAGCGAAGCTGCGCAGGAGCCGGGAGATGGTGGTGGTGGAATTTCTGTTTTGATGGGATTTCCCATCACAGCAAGGTATGGTTGTGCCACAGCCTGAAAAACTGCAAATCCACCATTGATTTAGCCTTGCAGAAATTAATACTTGCCTTTTGTACTGAGTTTATGCACAGTGAGACTGGGCTGCACTGCATAACTGATTTGTTTATTCACAAATCTTTGCTTTCCAATACAGTTTTGGAGGATTCAGCAGAACCTGAAACAAAGCCCAGCTCTACAGATGAATGATTATTTTCTTTAAAGTCGTGCTGGATTTTTTAACCTGCTTCTTAGCAGCACTGTGTTATTTGTTTCAATACTGTATGGGTCTGTTTGTTTTGATCAGATGAACTGATTTAGGGGGTTTATCTTCAGTTTATCTAGTTCGATTGTCGATTATCAGGAGATTTATTCTGCAACCTGTGCTGTGGGTTAGAACTGAGCAAGTTTGCTTCAGCTTTTGAGGGGAAGACACCTCGGGTGCCTGGTCTGGGTGGTGAGGAGCTGCTCAGGTGACTGACATCAGCATCACTGTTTGCTGGGCTGCTCTTCCCAGTGCTCCTGGCCTTTTTTTCCTGATGGCTGAGCAGCATGAGACTCACACATGTTCAGTCCAGGTGGATGGTTTTGTGGGCTTTCACACCCAGCCACACAGCAACACGGGCAGATTCTTCCTTCCCCCACATACGGGGAAAACCTCGTGGCAGGAGGAGGGAAGAAGGTGTAGGAGCTGCAGGCTTCAGTTGCAGATTCATTTTCCTCTTGGTGCTGCCTAGGATTGAGGTGAGCTGTGACTGTCCAGGGGCTAAAGCTGCATCAAGCTCAGGTTTGTTTCTCTGTGACTGTCCAGGGGCTAAAGCTGCTGCAAGGAAAAGCCTTGGGTTTGTTTCTCTGTAGGCAGAAGAAACAGCTTTTAATGCAGGGTGACCTTGGAGGTTTCCTCCTATCCCTTGGACAGGCTGGGTTAAATGGTGGAAGCATTTTTGCTCCCTCCTTCCCTTCATTTAGAACAATTTCCGTGATGTACCAGCCTGCCAGGAGAGCTGCAGCCCAGCCCTGGCAGAGGCTGCTGACAGCAGGGATGTGGCTGGTGCTTTCCTGGCTGTGCAGAGCAGCCCTGGGAAGCCCTGATCCACAGGCAGGGCTGCAGACTGATTGTGCTTCCCTGGGGCCAAGGAGATGACCTTCCCCTAGATCCAAGCACGCAGGCATCCCGTGAGCATCACTGGGAAATGTGCTGCTCCCCAGGCTCTGGAGCGCAGGGAAAGCCTCTGCAGAGGGAGTGGGGCGACTGCAGGCTTGCAGTTGCCGTGACCTGATGCTCCTCGTTTAGCTCAGAAGCTTTCCGGACTTCACAAAAGCATTTTGCAGGCAGCAAGTCCCTGGTGGGCTTCCCACAAATCGGTTTTGAAGGATCCTTGCTGGCTTACCAGCCTGCAGCCTGGGTTTGGGGGTTTGGGAGAGCAGGGAGGTCTGGCAGAGGGGAGACTTGTGCTGCTTTGCCCTTGAGTTTGTGGGACTACATGCAGTGTGTGCTGCACTGAACCCCACAGCCCTTCCCTCGCTGCTGAGAGCCACCCGCAGTGCCTGCACCCTGGCTCCAAAGGGGATTTGTGCTTTGGGACTGAAGTGTTTAAATATAGTTTTAATAGAAGCTTTTAAAGCTGATCTCACCATTTCATTACTGTTTTGAATGAGTGACACTTCTGTCAATTTGTTTCAAGCAAGTCTGCAGAAAAGACAGGAGGGAGGAAAGATGAACAGTGAGATGTGGAGAGGAATATCTTAGATATGGATATTCCCTTTCTGTGACACCCAGTGCCCAGTGTGTATCCCTATGATTGGCACATGACCTAGGGTGAAGCCTCCAGTCGAGATCTTAATCTGGTTTTCTCACTGATATAAAAGGTTGCTTGAGCTTGACTGCCATGGGGGACTCAGGAGGTCATCCCTGTGCAGCAGAGTTCGCTGTAGTGTGTTTAACTGAGCATTGCTGCTGTCCAGCTCAACCTGTGCTCCTTACAAGGGTTGTGTGTGTTCCCAGGCTGATGCTGGATGGGGCTCTTTGGACTCACCCACCCCCACCCTGTCCTCATGTAAATGAAATGTAGATGCAAGTGTCACCTGCCTTGCAGGGGTTTTATGCACAACCTGCTTTGAATACAGAGAACCACAGGTTGCACTACTTCAGGGTTAAGCCTACTCTGGAATTCATTGGATGCAGGTCAGGATGCTGTGAGTAAAGTCAAGTACTTCCCCACTGTCCCCAGAAGCTGGGCAGAGGGATGAAATGATGCAGTGCTGCATCTTCAGAGGTGATTAAGTGTTGACAGCCATGTGCTGCAGAGGATCATTTCCTGCTCTGCACTGTGCTGGGAAGACTGAAATCTGTTTTAAATTGAGACTGAAATTAGCATCCAGGAAACAGCAATTTTATGCAGCAGTTTTAGCTTTGTATTGCACTTTTGTGTTCTGTAGGTCTTTTCCTGAGGAAAAGCTGATTCCCACCATGCTTTAATCATTAAGCATTGTTGATTTGCAACTCACTATGGCTTTTATACATGATGGGCAGCAAGACTAACATGTGTTTGCACACAGACTGCAACTGTGTGGGGCCAGGGGTGACCCTGAAACCGGATTTGCTTTTAAATTCTGCTTATGCTGACTATGTTGCAAATGGCAGTGTGGAAGTCACCAGGCTTGGATGTTCTGTGACACTCTAAGGGCCTACAGGGCAGCAGAGAGGCCACTGGGGAGCCCTAAATGGCTGTGGAGTTGTTGTTATGCCTATTGGGTTTGAGTACATGCCAGAAGCTCTTCTATCCTATAAATAAGAATTCAAGAGGTCGAAAGTTCGACTCTTGGCCCTCAGCTGGGATGATGTTGGGATGCTTCTCCCAGTACTGGAAGCTCTGGTTGGCTGTAGGTCTGGATACAGAAGGAGAAGTTCTGTTTAGCTGTGTCACTTGTTACACATCAGATAAAATCTCATTTTTATCTCTTTCCTGTCTACCTCAATGCCTGGGTTTGCCTTTCAGTCTGAGTGTTTGTACCTTGTTTACAGCCTGCCAGTGTTTTGCCTTCACTTCCTTGCATGCTGGAAGAAGCCAGAGATGGCTGTTTGGTTGTGTTTGTGTTGCCTGAACATTATTATTCAGTTTACCTCTGTTTGTGATTCCTTTCAGGTATTTCATGGAGCCTTTGAGCACTAACATCGCTGCTCTCTGCACGACCATCTGAGACCAAACGAGCTGGACACAGCCATGGGGGACTCTCCAGCAAATGCCATGGATGGAGGCATGGACACACAGACTGAACTGGTGGAGAGGGTGGCAGCCATAGATGTGTCCGTTGTCCCAGACAGAAGTGACCAAAATGGTGAAGACAACCCTGAGGAAAATGACACAGTCTTTTCTGATAACGTAAAGGACATCCAAAGAAATGGAGTCAGCAGTGACGTGGGAATCAGTGAATTTCTGCCTTCCCAACAGTCAGAAGATGCTCACTTGAGGAATGTTCCCAAGAGACCTCTAACTAGACCTGGTCTATCGAGTAGGAAGTTGTCCCTTCAGGAAAGATCATCAGGAGGTTATTTGGCTTCTAGCAACGCTCCAGGTTGTGGTCCTTATGCCACAGGGCCATCGCCACGTATAATGAGGAGACCAACAATAGAGTCCAATCGGGTCTCCATATCAGACTCTGAGGTAGGTATATTCTCCCCTACAGCTGAGGTGTTGAGGTAAGGTAAGTCTTTCTCAGGTAGTAATGGGAGCCTTCAATCTTCTGGAGAAGTAGATCTGAAAACACTGTTATTTCTAAGGAGGAAAAAATCCCTGCAACCAGCGATCACATTAGCTTGGAATTGGAGAGCTCTGCTGGGTGTAGCCCTGGCCCTGACATTTTGGCTCCTTTAGCCCTCACCTGCCTGGGACAGTCCTTGTAAGGAACCATGACCTCTGTGTCGTGGTAGCAGGCAGAAGGTTGTTCAGAGAAGGGGCTGTGGCCAAATGAGTTTGCTCTCGTGTCCCTGCTGTATGTGCCCTTCGGGAATTCACCCGTCACAGCAGCTTTGCTTATGGTATTTTATGGATTTAAACTTACAGAGATTATGTATCTGCTATTGTGTTTTGCCATAATTGAAGGCAGGATTTAATTTTATAAAGAGCTTAAATGCCTGGCTCCTGTCAGGGTTTTCTTTTGTCTTTAAAGCATTTGTAACAGCAGTGGTAACGGAGGGCCGTGACCCTTCTCTCCTTCAGAGGAGTCTCTGGGTGGCTGTGGTTGATCTGCAGCTGCTCTCCTGGTCCCAGAGCTGCCCTGGAGGAGCTGTGACATGCTGGCAGTGGTCGAGTGTCTTGATGGAAGTGGGTGATGGTTGCAATTCCCAGTGCTGGATGTGCTGTAGTGGGGAGGACGGGGAGCAGAGGGGCTGTTCAGACCACAGTGCCCAGTGTTATGATCTAGATGCCTGCAGCAACACAGGGACCCAAATCACTGGAGTTTAGACTTCTGCCAGTGTGGGTCCAAGGGACCGGGAGCTTAACATCTTGTGGCTTGGTGTTTCCCTTTTGAGAAGTGGGTGTTTTCCCCTTGCGTATCTGAGAGGATGGTGCCATGCACGACCAAATCAGCCATTGTCCTCTGGGGAGCTGTGCAAGTCACATCAGCTGTGGGATGGGTGGTGCATCCCCAGCAGATAAGAGGATACGTGCAGAAGGTGCACTGCGGAGACTGCAGCTTCTTTGGCAGCAGCCATATGCTTTAATAAGGGAGGCAGGGAGGGAAAGGAGCCAGTTCTTGGAAGCAGGACGTGACTTGAGTGCCAGCTCTCCCATCCTGCAGTGCTGTGACTGTGCCAGGAGTGAGTCTTTTCTGAAATCTTTCAACGTAACTGCAGTCAAGTGTGACTGGCACATTCCCATCTGCAAGCAAATTCAAAGTACTCCATCCTCTTCCACAGCATCTGCATCCTGGGGAGCAAGGGTTACTGCCTGGGGGTGGGAAATGCTTGGTTTGAAATGCAGATGTGGAGCCCTTGTGTCCCTGCTCCTGCAGCAGCTCTTTTCACAGTGCTGCCTTTTCATGGTCACTTTGATATCACAGAGAGAGCACTGCTGTGGTGCAGCCCAGCTGCTCAGCAGAGCTGTGCTCATTGGAAACCATCATTCATATTAATGGAGAATGGCTGTGGTAGGGGTGGGAAGGGAGCCTGGGTGAGCTGGGAACATTCTGAGGTGGATGCTTGCCCTCACAGAGGTGCTCTCAGGGGCTGTGCTGCTCCTTCCCACCTTACAGGGATAGCATCTGTATCCTATAAGGAAAAGAAGGATTAGGAAGATGCATGCTTGGATACAGGATAAAATTTGAGGCTGGGCACTGAATCATGAGCAGTGTGTGTCAGGCGTATGACAGCAAGGTGAGTGTGCAGCCTGCACACAGCCCAGCTCCAGCGTCCAGTGTCATCACTGCTTCTGCCAAGTGGCTGTTAAAGGGTTGTTGTGTTGGTGGCTGTGAGAGGCACTGCCAGTCCAGATCCAAGCTGTGCAGCTGAGAGAGACAGCAGGGAACTCTGAAAGAAACAGAGAGAAGGTCTTTTGTTCTCTGTCAGGGATTCTAAAAGTTACCAGGGTCTGCATGTTGAGGCTTTTGGTCCTACTGGGGATGAAATCAGCCCGTGATGAGAAATACAATCATGGTGCACTTGGCAGCAGCTGCTGCTGGGTGTCTGTTGGTCACTCTGATATGCAGATCCTCAGTGAGCAGCGAGGCTGGTGGGTCACTGACAAGATCCAGCTCACCAGGCGCAGCATTGCCCTGACCTGCCTGCAAATGGCTCTGTGGCACACCTTGTTCTAGGCAAGCTGCACATTCATATTCCAGTCAGTGCCTCTCACCTGCTTAAAGCCATTTTGGAGTTGGTTCTTTCCCCTTGCATTGGGTTTCTGGCATCCTCATTCAGTGCCTTTCAGTAGCAGAACATCCATTGCTCCAGCTCATGGCCATTGCCCGGGTCAGTTCCAGTCTGTGCAAAGCTGGAGATGAAGTTCTGGAGCATTCAGGCTTTATCAGTACCCATGTGCAGGCACTGTCTGTCAGGAGCAGGGATGGATGGCACAGCTGTGTGTCACAATTTCCTGTTGTGCCGATAGCCATCTCAGAATGAGTCTGCTTCCCTCTCCAGCAGGATGGCACCTCAGTGCCTGGCTGTCAGTGGTGCTGTATCCTGGGCTGATCTGGAGAAATAATGGAGAGATGTGCTATGCAGAGAGAGTATGGGGATACGGCAGAGCTGAATGCTCTGCTTTCACTGATGAATTATGGAAGAACGTTGTGTTCTCTTAGAGAGACACTGCTGAGCTTTTTAATGCTGGTTTAATACTTCTTCACAGGCTGGGAGGAAAACTTCTGTTCAGGGATCAAGAGGGCCACGAGCTGAAGCTGAGCCTGTGAGGCTGAGGGAGGATTTATCCAGTGCCAGCAGCAGGCGGTGAACTGGGGCTGTCCTGTCACTGGGACTGATTCCACAGACACCTGCCTTCTGAGCAGGGCTTTTGGATTTGTTATTTAGGCAGGTGACTCCTGGGCTAGCAGGGCTGCAGCAGGGCTGGGACTTGTTGTCTCACACAAAGACTATTCCCAGAGACACCAATTAGCCAACTGCCTTTGGACAAAGAGTTGGTAGCTGCTGGTGTCTTGAAGCCACTGCTGGCAAGTCTGGATCTGCAGTTTTAACTCTGCAAGCGTTATTGTGTTCTTAATTAACCTGTTCTGTCATTTCTCTATCAAAATTTGATCTGTACTTTAAAAAGTTCCCTGTTTGCTCCCTTCCTTTCTTAGATTATCCATGGCCTATGGCCTGGAAGGTTCTCTCAGTGCCGCCTTCCCTGGCAGGAGTGCCTGATGGGGTTCTGCTGCCTTGCTGCCTATTGGTGCTTCGCTCTGACAAGGGAATGGCTTTGCCTTTAGCTGTGGCACAGAAGTGATTAAGCTGAAGCTATTAAGGGTACATAAAGCTGCAGAGCTGAGGCACAGGCACCAGAGTTTAGGTTGCTGGCCCACTTTGCCTCTTGATGTGACGTTCCCGGCTCCTGCTCAGTCCTGGCAGCAAGGCAAGAGGAGAGGATTTTTCTGAGGTTGTTAAAAGCAGCTTCTGCTTTGCTGCCCAGATGATGCCCTGGTGTTTGTATGGATGAGGGAAGGACTCTCTGAAGATACGTGGGCATCTTGTCACTGTGTGACTAACAGAGCTTGTCCCATCTAAAAGAGCAGGTCTTGGGTCTGTGAAAGGGGAGAGGTGCTGCTTGTTGGAAAGTGGCATTTGAAAGTGCAATGCTGGTGGGTTTGGGTTGGGTTTTTTTAAATTCTGCTATCTTAAACCAACCTTTTTAGGTAGCCAGGAAAATCTTACCTGAAGAGTGGCTTAGAGAAGAATAAAAAATGTCTTTTTTCAGGCTTTTTCCCCAGGCCTGCCAGCACAGTTAATTGCTTTATACAGTCTCTTCTCCAGTCTCTTCCAGTTGAATTTCCTTTCCCTTTCACATGTTCCCTTCCTCTCCCTGCATCCCAGTTCCTCTTGCTCTGGTGTCCATGTTTGTCTCTCCAGCCTCGGATCAGTAGGCGACTGTTCCAGTTCCCCCTGCCTGGGTGTCTCTGCAGTGTGGTAATCAGCTGGAGCTATGTGTGCTTCAGCAGGAGTGGAGAGGATGAGTCAGGCCAGTGCCTTCTCCCTCCTTGGAGATGCTCCTGGCCTGCAGATGCAGGGAGGAGAATGAGCTGACAAAGAGAATTTTCCTATGCAGGATGTCAATGGCTTACTCCAGAGGCATGGAAAATAAATCACTTCTTTGTCCTTTCTTTCCTTGGCTTTCCCCATCTTTAGCATAGCCCCCTGCTTGTTTGGCCAACTGGTTTGAAACAACTGGTGTCAAGAGCTGAGAGGCAGTGCCTTGCTGCTGGGCTGATCCAGGTCTCGCACTCCTCCAGGGCCTGGGAGCTGCCTGGTTTTCTTCATAAAGTGATTTCCTTGCCGTGCACAAAGCTAAACTCAGGTGGGACCAGGGCAGAGGCAGGAACTAAGCTCCTACTCAGCATCGGCTGAGAGCTTCCCCTTCCAGCCCCACGAGTCCCTGAGATTAATTTCTTCTAGAGGCCTTACTGTGGTGCTCAAACTAGAGCTCTTGAAAAGATTAAAGATACCTGCAAAACATTTCTTCAAAGAAGACTTTCCCACAGGCATTGCTCATTTCTTTTTCTTAGATTAATTAACCTTTTTTTAAAGCTGCATTTCCAGCTTGTCTCAGGGGAAGGTCTGAGAGAAGGAGAAAGCCCAAAGCTGCAGCTGGAGAGGAGCTGGGAAGGCTCTGTCTCGGTCCCACACGTCCCAACCTCCTCCTCACTCTCCCAGCGATACCCCAGGGACCCAGCTGGTGCCCAGGCTCCTGCATCAGCTCCGTGGGCTCGGGTGGGTGAGCCCCAGTGCTGTGCTCTCTGCCCAGCCATGGCCAGTGCAGTGCAGCAGGGCTGGGCTTTCTTTTTGCTCTTCTTTTTGCATGTTGTTTAAAATTCTGTTTATTTTTCTTACCACCACAAGGTCTGGGCTTCCTGTCTGTCCTTCTCTGTCCCTGAACAACTTTCTAATTTGAATTCATTGCTGCCCTTAATACCCATTTTCTGGCTTTTATTTTCATTTTGCCTGTTTTCAGACCTGCCTTCAGATCCCCTTCTAGGCAGGATGAGTTTAAGCCAATGTTTCCTCATTTTCCTTCCATGCCTCTCTTTAAAGTGTATCTCTGAATTGCTGAAAATTCTTTTCAGATTGGGGAATTTGGCTTTGTTTAGGGGGCAGAATTCTCCATTATATATGTGTTCTCCATTATATGTATGTAGGCAGTCTGATTGTTTTTATAAATGTCTGATTTTGGAAATCAGCTCTGGTTCTCCCTTTCCATCCATGCATCTCCCCTGGAACAGCAAAGGCTCAATTCTCAGTTTCTCAGGGTTTCTGTCACCCAGTGGTGGCCACAGTGGATTTCTGGAACTGGACCTGGCTCTGGACTGCATTGTGCTTTATGATTTTTGACCGATTTTTGTTTTCTGTGACATTGATTTCCCCCTCTTCCTCCTTTGACTAATACCGTGGACATGTTAACAAAGAGGGCATCTTGTTTTTTAAGGCAAAACAATTATTGCACACTTGGACTGGCTCAGTCTAATTGGTGACAGTTTTTCATTAAAGGATCTCATTCATGTTCTTGCTCTATTTGTATTTATCAGCCATTGCAAATACACTGGCGTGATGAAATCAAGAGAATTGTACAATGTTATCTTAAAGAAACACTTGCCCAGAGATAGGTGTTTTTCTCTGATAAAGGAATAGGACAATTATCCCACTTCCTGCACGAGAACCAAACAACAGAATAACAGCCCTGCCGGTCTGCAGCAACACGTGGCAGGAGTCGCTTCAGCAGTGAATTATGGTCTTTTCAGCAAGGGGAAAAAAAAGTAGAAAGCACCTATAATCTAATTTGAGTTTTGCTGTGTTCAGCTCAAGTGCTGGAAGCTGAACGGCAGAAGCTGAGGTGATGGTGCTTCCCACCGGGACTTATCTGAGTGGGGAGCGATGGGGGCGTGGGCCAGGTAGGGATGTGGTGGCAGCGAGTGTAAACTCTGGTAGGCTGAGCTGCAGATCTTGTCATTGCCTTTCCCTTGGACCCTTTCTGGGTGTTCCCTCCCAGTGTTTATCCACCCCTTTCAGAAAACTGTCCCTAAAGGTGGGGGTTCTGGTGTCACAAGCTCCTTCTAGCAGCGGTGAAACACCAGGGAGATGCCTCAGGTGATCAGCCTTGTGGGGGATGGGAATAGTCATTTGTGGCCAGAGGTAAGAGGGATGGCGGGGAGGTCAGAGTCAAAGGAATTGGTGGCTTGGACACAGGGATAAGGCACAGTCCCTCCTCAGCTGCACTGTGCTTTGTGAGGATGGATGGATGGATGGGTGGATGGATGGATAGATGGATGGATGGACGGACGGACGGACGGACGGACTGCATCCCACACAAAGGGCTCTGCTCCTTCTGGGGGGAGGGAAAAGATGCCACCATGGCTTCCTTGGCAGTCTGTGAGCAAGAAGTGGCAGCACCTGGTGTTTTAGAGATGCCACCTTGGTTTGAAACAAGATATTGAGTGCAGAGCAGAGTCGATGGCTATGTGTGGAAGGCTGTATCTACTCCTGCAAAGGATCCCTGCTCAGGGAGGAGGCCTGGTAGCAAGACCTGGTCTTTTCAAGGTTGCTGGTTTGAAGAGCAGGAGATGTGAGGTGGTTGGAGGCTTTCTTGGAGGAATGGTCACTTTTCCTGCCTGTCCCAGCTGCTCCAGTGGGTGTTTCACCCTCTGCAGCACTGCAGTTTTCACAGGACCATGTGAGAGGTACAAAGCTGAGCACAGGGAAACCAGGACAGGAGACATCATCAGAAAAGTGTTCCTGCTGAGTTTGTGAAAATGCCCACGATGCAAAGCACAGCCTCACACTGGGAAGTTAATCTGCTGGCACAATGTTTGCAGTGGAGTTTGTCCTCCACGTGTCCATACCCTGGGTTCCTGCATGCTGCCCTCTCCTTTGGGGAGGGGCGTCCTTTCAGGGGCCTCATGCCGACATCTTGGCTTTTGCTGGGTCATGCTTTTGCCTCTCTTGGTGCTCCTGGTTCTGATGGGTTGGTTTTTACCTTTGGAAAGGTATGTGCTTTGCTAGCAGCAGAGTTAATACACTTCTGTGGCCACATTACTCACAGTCGGCTGCTCTTCCCTGTCAGGGAGGTGGAAAAAACTTCCTTCCTTGGCAACAAGATCAAGATTAAAACCATTCCTTGTATTCCTGACAAGCCACTGCTTGTAGGCTTTAAAAGTCATCAGTCCCCCATTTCTTTACTTTTTACTGTGATAATCTCTTGAGTTAGGAGCATTAGGAATGTTTTCTGGTTGGTGATGGAGAAAAGTCAAAATTACTATCTCCCACACCTGTGCTGGGTCCTGAAAGGCAGGGGAGTGTTGCTGTTGGTGCGAACACTGCCTGGGGCAGGGACTCTTACACCCTCTGTTCTTACAAATGGACTGAAGGCATCTGGCACTGCTTTTATGTTGTGGTGCTGCTTCTGTAGATGGCAGGGCTATTTTGAGGTTTATGGGAAGGCTAATCTACCTGTCTGCATGTTTTATATCAGCTTTGTTCCCAAAGAAGTGCAGAGGCTGGCTGTGAATTTCCAGCCTGCTTTAGTGCGTGGCAGTCTTGGGGAGAAATGTTCAGAAATGCTGGCTGGAAGTGCATCCCATCTAAGGCTCAGCCCACAGCGTGTCCTGGGCTTGGAAACTCCTCCTTTTCCTCACCCCACCAAGTTTGGGGCTCTTCCTTCCCCTGCAATGCAGCTCAGTGCTGCGTTCAGTGAGGACCAAGGCAAACTCCGCTGCAGCCCACTCTGCCTGCTGCCAGCCCTGCAGAGATCCCGGCAGGAGCTCTCCAGCTCTTTGCCAGGAGCTCGGCTCTGCAGCAAGGTGTGTGCTGTGCTGTCCCCCACAGATGCCCTCAAAGTGCTGCTGCTGTGGAAGTTTTCCTTTAGGAAGTGCAGTTCTAAAGGAGGGGTGGGTTTAACGTCAGGTGGCTGCACGGATCTTCTGTTCCACCTTGTTTTCCCCCCTTTGCCACTCCTGGTTTGTGGAGGAGCTCAGCACCTCCTCATCACATCCCCACCCTGTGGGGTTTCAGTGCTGGATTCCTTCGAGCAGAGATCAGACCTGCTCTGGGGTGATTTATTTTAGCAAATACCGTATCAGCTGAAGGGAATCCACTGTTTGTGTTGCATAGCAGAGGAACTTGGCTCTGTGTGCTCCCCTGGAGGAGCAGCCCACGATCCAGGTGAGGGTTCCTCTGGGTGCAGCCACAGCCGTCATGCATGGCCACAGAGTGTCCCTGTCTTTGCCAGGCTGATGTGGGGAAGGGCACGGGTTGATGCTGTGACCCCAGCGTGGATGCTGGGAGCTGCCAGGCCATGAAAGCTCCAGGAAGCTGGGACAGGGGTTTTCCTGCCTGGTACTGAGCACAGTCCAGTAGAGGGGGTTAATGTAAACAGGCCGGGGGCTGCTGTCAGGCCCCCTGGGCTGAACGTGGAGCAGTGTTGGGGAATTGGGGTGGTTTTACACCAGCACAATCAGAATCAGAATTCAGCCCATAATTATTTTGTCTTGGGTTGTCCCAAAAAAAAAAAAAAAAAGAAAACAGCAGTGCTTATAGTGTAACATACACCAGTTTAAGTAAGATTAAGTCTTTAATTATTCAGCACTCTGCTGCTACTTGAACCTGATTCAAACTCAGTCATTTCCTTTACCAATACTCTAATTATGTTCTCCTTTTGATCTGCAGGATTGTGTGCAATTAAACCAGTACAGGCTGCAGAGTGAAATAGGCAAGGTACGTACTGGGGCTCATGTTGGTCACACCAGCCTGTGTCACACACATGAGTAGGGGTGGAAAGGCTGTGCCAGCCCAAGGGACCTCACTGGCCAAGACTCCTTGCAAGCTGTGTTTGGTTTGGGGATTTTTTGTTATTATTTTAAGCAAGTTTTGTTCAAGGTCACAGTGGAGTTACTTCCTTTGAAATCTAAATTTATTTTTCTTCCCTCAGAAGGTGGTTAAGCTGGCTCCTTTTCAGGGTGGTTGCTTGCCAAATGTAACACTAAGAGCCTTTGATACATTAATACAACACAACAAGGAAAATAAAATTAAAAAAACCCAAGAAGATTATCTGAGCAGATGTTTGGTCCCCATCAGGACTAGTTAAAGTTTTTACGTCATGTGAAATGCTCGTTTAATTCTAGTGCATGTTTAAAAGCTGCAGAATGATTCAGAAGAGATTCCTCTAAAGTTATTTAGAGGTCTGGGCTGGTGAGCAGCTCAGACACCTGCACATTTGGCCGTGTGCCACCGTTGCAGATGGGTCCACAAGCAGTGGTGCTGTCTGGAAGCTATGTCTGCCTCTGCAGCTGGAACGCTGCAGTCAGAGGAGGCTGCACCCTGAGCTGCAGAGACCTTCACCAGAAGTTTCATTAGCCCAAATGCCTCCAAAACAAGAGGCCCCAGGCTGTGGGATGGCACCCCCGCCATCTGTGCCGTGGGCTGTGCACTTGGCTGCTGGCAGGCGGGGAGTAAGGCTGGAGGTACCACTGCTGGCACAGCAGATGCCATCCCGAACTCACACACAGCTTCAGACCCACTTATGATTTTTGTATGATTTAAGGAGAGTGTGAGACCTTCTCTCAGGTGGGTTTGTCCTTGCCTCCTTCCCTGTGGGTCACAGCAAGCAGATGGGCACTGGGAGGTTGGTAGGGGGTCTGCTGTCCTTCTGGATCAACCAGATGGCTTGTTGGTCTCCTCTGAGACCAGGACCTTATTTCAGCTCTCAGTGAAGTCAAGAGAAATGTTTTGAAGGCTCCAGTGTTCATGCCACTCATTTATTCAAGCAGCATCTGTCAGGTATGATACCTGGTCATGGTGTCAAGTCTCACTTGCATGAGTGTTTACACGGAACTTTGGCAGAACAGCAGTTTGGATGGAGCTTGGCTTCAGCATGTCCCTGGAGCTGTGGATACAGCAGCAGTCCAGGTCTGCATCTGCCTGGGCCATGTGTGGTTGGTGGAAGGCAGGTCATCATTGAAGTCCATTTGCTATCAAGAGATGGAGAGGTCTTGTGCTGAAAATGGTCTTGTAGTAGAACAGGAAAGGTGTTCATGCAGAATTTCAAAATTTGCACCAAGAAAATCTGCTTGAAAAATTTTCTCTCTGCTGCCCAACCCTGTCTGAATTCAGACAGACACAGTGGCTTTGGCTCAGGGCAGGAGGGATGGGCTAGCACTCAATTCCTCTGCACACTGATAATCCTGCAGTGCCCCATGGCTCCAACACAGCTGCCAAAATGTAGTACCTTGCTGTAAGGGTCACATCACCTGCAGACTGCTCAGGGGTCAGCATGGCCTGGGGCCTTGGAGTTCTTTTTTTCCCAGCTGTGGTCTACCAGCCTTGAGCAGCAAGAAGATGAAGTGAAGCTGCTGAACTGACTGTGCAATTCCTGTTTATTTTTAGGGTTCCTACGGTGTTGTGAAACTGGCCTACAATGAGAACGATGACAAGTATTACGTAAGTGTGTCTCTCCTCTGCTCCTCTTTGCTGCTGCTGTTGCCCCCTGAGAGCTGGGTCCTCTCTACCTGGCTGCTCTCAGCATGTGCACTTCTGATTTGGGTGGCTTGCAAGGAGTTGAAGCTCCCGCTGGGCACGGAGCCGCTGCGCGCGGGAGGGGACCGGGTGGGTGCCTTATGTAACAGGCAGGCTGCAGAAGCATGTTGCTGATTTGCCTTGGCATTTTCTAGCTATGAAGCAGGTCACCTGAAATTAGAGGCATGTGGGTGGTGGTATTCAGCACCTGCTGTGCATTGGGAGCCTGGTCTGGAACGAGCAGGCATTTTGTAAGGAAATGGGGTGTTTCTGAGGAAAATGCTGAACAGTGTGGTGTGGCTGGGCAGTGGCTCCCTGCATCTTACCCCCTTGGGGGATGCCTGGGGGACACTGAGCGAGGCTCACTGTCAGGGCATGAGGTATAGGGTGCAAGACAAAAGGCAAATCTTGGGTTTTAATGAAGCCAGTTGGAGAGTTTCATATTCCAAAAGGCTGCTTATGCTGAAGGCTCCTGCTCTGTGCCTCCTCTTTCAGAGGCAGGTGGATCCCAGCCATTCCAGCTGGGATTCCTGTGAAATGTGCCTTCAGATGTGCTCATGTCCCTGGGCTTGCCCTGTGGCTTGTTTTGTTCAGGCTGAGAGCAGGAGCTGGAAGGAAGGAAAACTGCCTTGCTATGTGTGGCTGTGCCTGGAGGCTTCTGGAAAGAGCTTCCAGCACTTTCTGATGGATCCCAGGGCAGGAATCTGCTGAGCAGAGCTGCATGGTTGCGATGCTGTTGAACCTGAACCCAACACAGCCCTGCCAGAGCTGCTGCTCCACACTGCATTTGGTGGGAGCGTCCGGCTGTTGCTCCTGCGTGGGGATGAAAATGGGCCCTCTCATGAACTGCTGCTTGTCCCTGCTGGCCTTGGGACAAAGGGGAATAAGAATGTGTTGTGGAACATAAAGCATGCTCATTCCCCACTGCTCCCCAGATATCTTTTCCTCGCTGACTCTTGGATTTACAAGTGACACACCAGGTTGAACAGGTCAGGTGAGAATTGTATGCCCATGGGTATTCCTTAGCCTTTCTGTGCTTCCAGCAGGCATGAAACTGCGGCAGGAATGTCTTGAAATGAAGGATGGAAGAGATGAGACAAAAATCTGGACAAGGTGCCCTGGAGCTGGCCAAAGAAAGGAGCCACAATTCTTTCCATCTCCCATCCTTTCCAAGCTGACTCACAGCCACACCGGAGCTGTTTCCAATGGCTCCCTTTCTCTGCTGCCCTCCAAATCCTCCCTGCCATGCCCTGCAGCAGGATGGTTTGTTCTGCAGAGTGATGGTGCCAGCCCTGGCTTCCCTGATCCATCTATCACACCAGCACAGGCATGCCAGGGCCAGTAGCACAGAGTGGGAATGCATCGCATCCATAAATCATGTTTATTTCCAGCTGAAAATATTTTTCCTTTGAAAATTGTAATTCTTACATTTTGGCACTGCCCTTTTGTTCATTTGAGCTGCCCCCGTGGGCAGGGCAGCCGTCACAGCTCGGCAGGGGAGAGCTGGGTTTAGGACAGCATTGCCTGTTGCATTCCTGTCCCTGTTTTGGATGCAGATGAACTCCAGGGATGTAGATTTAGCTGGTCAAATAAAAACCAAAAGTGAAAGCCTGTGTGCAGGTTAGCCTGGCGTGTGTTAGTTAATCCCCATTTAATCTTGGTTTCTAATCGAAGCAAACACTTTAAAGGTGCTGCAGCCCGGGAGGGGCTCCGTGCCTGGGGGCTGTTTGAGCCTCACGTGAAGCTGGGCAGGGCATGCGGACCCCATTAGTGCCAGCACTGCAGGGATGTGCTCTTTGCTTCACCCCATCCCCCTTTTGGGGTTGAGCTGGATCCCAGATGGGATCCTGGGGCTGTGGAGGTGGTCCTGGGAGGTGTACGGAGAGATGGGCCCAGGGCAGTGCGTGCTGTGCATGGTTGTGGTGGTGTCTGTGTGGGAGAGGAGGGTGCAGGTGGCTGCACTGCTGGGAAAGGCTGAACTCTTGTTCCCCTCTTGGCTGGGGCAGTGGGAGCTGTTCCCTTCCCCAGCTGCAGTCACATGCCTGGCACCCCTCATCCTCCCCGCTGCCTGTGCTTGTGTTTTCTGGGAGGGCAAGGCGTGATGGAGACACCTCTGCTTTTTCAAGACGTTAAACCAGCTCAGGAGCTGGCAGACTTTTCAAAGCTTCAGAGAAACAGTGCCAATTGCGTAACTGGCTAATGGTGGCTTAGCTCCCCATCTGCCTGGTGTGCCTGACCCTCGAGCTCTCCCAGAGCTGAGACAACTTCCATCCTGCCCTGCTTATCCTTCCCATCCCAGGCTGTTCCTCAGCAGTGCACCCCAACCCCCGAGGGTACCTAATGCCTCTTACCAGCAGTTAATAGTGATTCTAATAACTGTGATTCTAATAGTTGGGAAGAGCCTTTTCTGTGTGTTTGTTTTCCCCCCAAATTTAGCTTTGGAAGGTGTTTTTTGACTCAGCGGTGAAAAGCAGTGAGAAGTAATCGGAGGAAATCAGCCCTTGGTTGGCCTTTTGTGAGCAAGGCCAGGGTGGACGGGGCTTGGAGCACCAGTCTAGTGGAAGATGTCCTTGCCCATGGCAGGGAGTTGGAACTGATGATCTTTAAGGTCCCTTCCAACCCAAACCATTCTATGATATGCTGTTTCTATAACTGATTTACATTTGCAGTGGTTTAGCATGAGGCCAGGGTGTTGCTGCCTTCTGTATGGTCTTTAAGCTAGTGTGCTGCAATAACAAGGACCAAAATTGCAAAGAAACAAGAAAGAAATTTATTTTGGGGTCTAATTCAGGGTGCGGTTCCTGATTCTTGCTGAGATGTGGGACCCTTTGCTAGCTCCCTTCAAAAAGGCAGAGTTTATAGGGACCAAGGGCTGGATGTAGCTCCTGTTGAAGCAAAAGGAAAGATGGCTACTGCTTTAATGAGGTTTGGATCTGGCTTAGAATTAGGAAAAACTCTTAAGAAAAGAATTCAATCACCACATTTGGGAAAAAATGTAGATGGGTTGTGTTTACTTTGTGGGTTTTTTACCTTCCATTAAAGATGAGGGAGTGCTTCTGAGAGCTTTGCCCTTGGTTGCTGTGAATACCCGCAGTGCCTGGGAGGGCTGTAAAAGTGTCCTGGCTCACATCAGTGGATACAGGGAACATGTTAGACCACGGAAACTGGAATTTCTGCACCACGTATGTGACCAAGTGCTCCCTCCAAGGATGAGACCCCACTGGAAAGCAGAGCTGGCTGCCAGAGCAGAGGACCCTGCTGCTCCTGGGGCACATGAAGCTGTTACAGCAGCTTCTGTAGGGCTCTGCCAAGGAACCCTTTACACTGGAAAGGTTTCAGTGTCTCAGTTTGAAGGAGATGCTTTGACAATGACTAGGGGAAAAAACAAAGGCCAAGTTCTGTGAAAAAGCAGCAAATAAAAAGCAAAGGCAAATGTGTCCAGATTGGAATCATTGTGCTGATGGAATTTGATTCTTTGATGCCTCAGGTCATGTCTTCTTCCTATTTTCAATCTCTAAATCAGCTTGCAAAGAAAAGTGGTTATGATGGGCATTTGTTATGCTACTGCTGGAATAAGAAAATAGCATTTAGGTTGTCAGTGGATTTTTCTTTTTTTTAATCTTGTTTCCTAAGAAACAAGATTTGTGTGATTGTGCTCTCTGCCTCTGTTTGTACCCAACAATCTTTGCAAGGAGGGCTGTTTCCTACCAAGTCTCAGTGATGGTGAGAAATTCCTTCCAAGTTTATAAAAGCAGTGGCTGAACAAAGGGCTGCTGCTGAGAAGGTGGCCAGCAGCAAGCCTTGAACTTTCCAGCCCCTGGAGAATGCACTTTGGTTGCCATCCAGGCGGAAAGGGAAGGCACAGCTCCTGTGTTTCTCATCCTCTTGCTCACATAACAGCTGCTGAACCACTGCCAGCTGCAGTCCAGAGCGGTGAGGAGCAGGGAAGTGATCTCTGGCTTGCTCTAACACCCTGTGCTGTTAAGCTGAGGGTTTGTGAGGGGCTGGGTCACCCGGGATAACAGCAGGATCCTCGGGAGGCAGCTGGGGACAGGTGAGTTCCAGGACAGCATCCCTGCTGTGGTGGCACGGTGTGCATGGGGCACAGCCTGGTGATGGAATTCTGCTGATGGGACAAAAGGTGACAAACGCAGGAGTAGGATTTTAAGGCCATGGCAGCTAAGCCTGTCTGGTTTAGGATTTTCTTTCAGTTCATAGCACTCCTCTTTCCCAGCAGAGCTTCCCTCTCAGCTTCTTTGTCTGAGGGATGTTGTTGTTAGGCAGGACAGGCGAGGAAGGGCTGGAAACACTCTCTGGTCTGTTCAGCATTCCCACAGTGTGCCCTCATGCACTAGCAGAGGATTTAGGTGGTTAGTAGGGACCTTTCAGCAGCATCCCACTTCCCTGGGAGCTGCGACTGTGCCCAGGCTTCTGCCCTTGCAGTACAAGTATCTCCCATAGCAAATAAAATGACATTCTAAGCACCGTGAGAGCATCACCAAGGACAGGTGATAAATTCGCTTGGCTCAATCATTTTGTCACCCTTCCCTCCCAAAATCAATGGCCGTTTTGCTGTTGTCATCACCCACAGCTTGTGGTCTCGCTGTTGTGAAAGCTGCTGTGCCACAGGCATTCCTCCTCTCCGTGAGCCCGGGATCTCCTTTCCTTCAGGCAGCTTCCCTGTGGTTCCCAGCTGTAAGGTTGATAGGAAGAGAGCAGTAAACTTAGATAATAAACATACATCAGAGAAAAGCACATGGTTCCTGCTGCTTCTCAAAGGGAAATGTCAAGACCTGTGTCCACGTGTGAATAGTTGGGAGGAGGATGTGTGGAGGAAATCTCCAGGCTCCCTTTCCCTGACAAGACTGAAGCAACACTTGCCTGTGCAAAGGGAAAATCCCTCAGCTTGGCTCTGAGCTGGTTCTTTATCAGAAAGGCATTATCTGGGTAATTAGCTCTGCCTGTGAGTACAAATGTCTTTGGCTCTGTCATGCATGTGAGCCCAGAAGGAGAGGTTTGCTGAAGCATCCCTGAGATGCTCCCATTACAGCAGCTACAATTCAGGAGGAAGCCTAGTCCTGCCAGCTCACTGTAATTAAAATGAGGCTTCACAGCCATGTGCCCTCCTCTCTGCTCTTGTGATTATTAAGTGGTTCTGGCCTGTTGCATGATGAACTTTGCTTTTCGTCCCTGTTTGAGTTTGTCAGTGCAGTGGGACAGGTCCTCTCTTCTGACCCAGCCCTGCTTGTGCAGTAGCAGATGCTGGTGCTTCAAAACTGGTGTCGGCATATCCTGGTGCTCCTTTGCCAGCAGTCGTGGTGGTTTGCAGTCAACTCACCTATGATGCAGTAACCTGCCACTGCCTCTCAAGCGTCCTTCAAGGAGTTTGGGTGACAGCAGTAGCCCCTGTTCCCTCCATTTCTGTCCCCAAGAGCAAGTCTTGTCTTAGCTATTGCTCCTCTCTGTACCTTCCTGCTCCTTCCAGCTTCTCCTGGGAAGGACTATCCTGATGTGGGCACGGCTGGTGGTGACGGTTCAGTTTCTTAGGCTGAGGCCCCCCAAGCTCCCAAACTTGGGAGCTTTCAGCAGCAAATTGCATCTTCTATTTTTTCCTTTTTCTAAAGCTCCTTGACAGAAGGCAGCAAGGACTCAAGATGGGATTGGATGAAGAGGAGCCTTCTCCTCCTGGGTTGGCAGTGCTTGAAAGAGAAATGGATGTACCGATTCCTTTGATTTCTCTCATAAATTTTCATTATGGAGAGATAAAAGTGGGGAGCGTAGGAAGTCCTCCAAGCTTGGTCCTGGCCGTATTTGGAGGTGGTTGTGCACATCTTGGATCCTCTTTCAGCAGACCATGAGTCACTTGGCTGCCTGTATTGGACACAGAGCTGTGCTAAGTCAAAGATAAGCACTTCTGAGTCTGTCTCTCAACACCATCATTTCCAACAGTTGGTTTGGAGCTGTCAGGCAGGATTGAGACACAGCACAGTGTCTCTTGGCAATTACACGGGTGCAAATCCAGAGGATTTCACTGGATCAGTACCAAAAGTAACAATCCTTTCAGCGAGCCATGAACCTGGCTGCAGTGGGAGCACTGATGGGAGGTGGGGATGCTTGGGCATGTGGTGCCATCATTGCCAGGAAAAACAGCTTGGGAAGGAGCTCACTGACATGGGTTTGGTGACCTGTTCCTGGTATATGTGCTAAAAAGAGGTAATGGGCAGAGACCCTGCCTCTGTGGTATTAATGGAAAATTCCTGTGTCCTGCAGGACTCCTTGGTTAGTTAGATTTTGTAGGGATCACTCCAGTGTGAATTACATATTGGAAGCTTTATCAATAGGAGTAACTGCTTAGGCTAGGGGAAGGAGAGAGTGACCATCCCAGCTTCTGGAAGCACAGACTGTTTTCCTAAGCAAATTGTGCCATGAGCTGGGTTCTCATTAAATATTCATCTGCTGGGCCACTCAGGGGCTTTGAGTGGCCTTCCAAAAGGTTATTAATGCACAGAGCAGATGGAGGCACAAAGAGTGTTTATTAAATTCAGGTTGCCTTTTGCCACTATGCTAATGCCAGCTGGATGGCAGTAAGAATTACCCTGACCCCTTCCCACACCTCAGCTGCCTGGGTTTAGTTTCCTTCTTATACCCCCTGACAAGACAATCATAAGATGAAGCAGCCTTGAAGTGGCTCTGACCTGGAGCATGGCCATAACATCATCCAAGACAGCGGGTCAGCCAGAGGAACCCACCTCTTCCCTCAAGCTTCTGTCCCAAATGCAGAAATTGGGCTCCTTTTCCTTTGTCCATTTGAAAATAAATCAAAACCTTTCATGGTGAAAAATGGGTGGAACAAACGGTTAGCAGTGCTTTTAGGAAAGCCTGGGCCAGTGTCTGTCTGTTGCAGCCACCACTAACCAGGACCCTTTTCTAGGCTGAGGAGTCCCTGAGCCAGTCCCTGATACTCCAGTCCAGCATACTCCCAGGTCACAGCAATCAGCTCTCTGGCTTTTGTTCAGTTTTAACACTGCTTTTTCTTCTTCCTCCAGGCTATGAAGGTCCTCTCCAAAAAGAAGCTCTTGAAGCAGTATGGATTTCCACGTGGGTATCTCACATTTAGAGGTCTGCCTGTTGTCCTCAGCCAGATCTCTCTGTAGAAACGTTGTGTGCAAGGACTGCAGGACTTGGCCTCCTGTGAAAGCTGCCCATGTAGTTGGGAGCTGGTTAAAATGCAGTGGGTGGTGAGGGGGCAGATACAGCCACAGGGAAATTCAACACACTCAGTAATGAGATTCCTGACTCTGATTTTTGTGAGTCTCTTTGAAGTGGTGACTCTTCCATGTTCACCATTTATGAAGCCTAATTAAGCCCTGGAAGTTAAGCAAGGTAGTCCCCCTCCTTTCAGAGCCTCTCCTACCCCTGGGATAGCACCTGGGTCCAGGCTGGGCCATGGGATGCCCCAGACCCATCTGGGAAGCTGGGAGCAGCTAGTCTGAATGGGACTTGGAGATCTCAGTTCCAGGTGGGAGACTGCAGTGCTTTGGGATGAGAACAAGGTGATGAGATCTTCCAGAATAGCTGGAGGTACCTGCAGAGGGGCTAGTGGCTGCTTAGTCTGTGTTCAGGTGCTGCTGCCAAATGAGGAACTCCTCACTGTGCTGTCACACTTGCAGGTCGGCCTCCTCCCAGAGGATCAAAAGCCTCCTCCGGAGAGCAGCCCAAACCCATGGCACCCCTGGACAGAGTCTATCAGGAAATAGCCATCCTAAAGAAGCTGGACCACATCAATATCGTTAAGCTGATAGAGGTGAGCTGCTCCTCCACCCTAAGTTATGCTGAAACAAGTCTGGTTTGTGTTGCAACAAGAGGATTTTTCTCCAGCTGCTCCTACTTCAGCCAGAATTGGTTTAAAATAGATGTTCAGAAATTTAGGCTAGTGATTCCAAGCAAAGTCGTACTGATTGTGTAGGACAAACTGCACTCACCCTGGGCTCTGGGCTGGTGCCCAGGAAAAGGCAGCTCACTGTGCTGGTAGAAATAGCAGTCAGCTTTGATCACTGAAACCTGTGGGCAGACAAGCCTGGGAAGGTGCACAAGTGCAAGGCTTTGATGCCATTTTCATTATTGACTGAGGTCAGGTTAGGACAAGCATTGGTAGGCTGTTTCTCCAAACATAGGCAGAAGCCCAGATTTTTCTGGAGACAGGAAAATCTGTGTCCTTCAAAACCCCACTCTCTGCAGGACTCTCTAAGTATTAGCCTAAGTTGTTCTCAGTGTTCTGCAGCTCAGCACAGTGTGCTGGGAGTGTTACTTGCTTAAAATCTTTTTTCCTGCTGTTTTTCACTTTTTTCCTCTTTCCCCTTATTTCTCTGTTATCTCTCAGGTCCTTGATGATCCTGCAGAGGACAACTTGTACATGGGTATGTGAGTCTCATAAGCTAACAGAACCATCTGGGCTTAGGCCTAGTGATGCAAGTGACACGTACCAGGACTCGGGGTCAATACGGGAGGAAACTTGTGCCAACTTCAGCAGACTTATTTTTTTCTGCAAAGTTAAACGCCTGTAAATGCAGCTGGGATGGAAAGGCCCCGTGCAGTAGGGTAAGGCAACCTTGTGTCAGTACAGCTGTGCACGTCTCTTTGCCGTGGGGACACTGAAAAGACCTGACAGCTGCTCTGCCCTCCCCTCTCTAGAGTTGATTCCAGTCCCAGAGCCAGGAGGGAAGGCAAGGGTGCAGGATGGTTTCCTTGTCCTCCTGGTATGAGACTTCTGTAGCCTGTGGATAGTGGTAGTGACTCCAGAGTCACTCCAGTCCTGCCTATGGGTGTTCCCTGTGACCCCTGCAGAGACACTGACCACCCTGCTGAGCCTCAGCACCTCCTAAGGGAGCAGCACTCCTGCCTTTGGTGGGGAAGCCATGCCTGACTGGGTGTTTATGCTGAAGGCGAGAGAATTCCACCCATTTTGTCTTCCTCTCCTCCAAACCCTGAAAGTGCCAGCCACAGCCTAACCCCCATTTGGGTAAAACATTGAGGGACGGACCTGGGAGGCCCTGAGGTGCCCTCTGAGATAGGCCAGAGGAGGGGCTGGCTGACCTTTTTACATCTCTGCTTCCCCAAACTGTTTCCTGATGAAGCAGGTTCAAAGGCTGCTCCTCATGAAATAATTATGGGACACTTTTGAAGCTGCTGTGACGGAGGACTCTGCTTAGCAAATGAAGCAATTTGCCTTTGAAAGGCCACTTTTCCTTCTGGGCTGAAGCCCCAGTGGCATCTGGCAGCATCTCAAAGTGATGGCACTTGTGGTGGGGAGGGTGCTTGAGGCTGTTGTTTGAAGGCCTGAATTCCTGGGGATGGAGGAAAGGGGAAAGATGAGGCAGAAACTGCAGAGAGAAAAACCTGTCAAACCTAAACCAAGCTGTACCTGTGGAGCGAGAGAACTGTCCCAGCAATAGCAGCAGGACAGGTGGGGAATCTCCTGGTCCCATTGGAGGTTGTGCTGGTCCCCGAGTGACGAGCAGTGGCCACGTCCCTGCTGTCCATGTTCCATCACCCCTTTCCTGTGCCTGGGATCCCGTGAGTAGTTCAGGCACATCAAGCTCCTGCCTCTGCAGTTCCCTTGGCAGAAGGAGAAGCTGTGGATGCTCAGCCCTGAACCTCCTGCGAGTGGGTTTGCTCCTTCCTGCTGCTGACCCAGCTGATGATAACTGCACCTGTCTCCTTCCCAAAATGCCCCCCAGTCCAAAGCAGATCTAGAGGAAGTGGTGTTTGCTGTTTGCCCGTGTCTGCTGGGATCAGGCTGTGCTGTGAGCACTTGGCTGTGTGGTCACTGGGAAAGGATGTGGGATGGGATGTCAGCAGGCACTGAGCAACCTGCAAAGATAGAGGGTGGTTGAATAATGAAATTCTTCCACGAGCTGCAGCTTCTTCAGAGCCTCTAGGGCAAGGTGAGCCAATTCAGGCTGTCCTGTTGTGTTTGTACCTTCAGAGGATCCCACTCCCCTGGTGCTTCGGGGAGGGGATCTGCTCAGATTTTTTGAGAGGTGCAAGAAATCCCCATATAATTCATGGGGAAAGAGCTCTCCTACTCTAGATAAAAGCAGATCCTTCTGTTTGCAGAACAGGGCAGAGCAGGATCAGAAAAACACTTTCCCCCAACCCCCTAATCAGACACACAAACTCATGTGCTCTGCAAACCTCAACTCACACCAGCAAGTCCTCTTCAGTTGCTCCCAGCAGGGAGTGTTTGGCTTTGACAGAGCTGTAGCTGTGCTGCTGATTGACACAGCAGAAATGGAGCAGCATGTTCTTACAGCATCTCCTTCGCTATCAGCAATTTAGCAGAAATATCACACCAAACACCCTCCCTTGGAGGTACAACAGGGCTCAAATCATCGAGGGCTGACACCCAGAGCAGCAGCACCGTGGCTGATAAACTAGCACCCGCTGTCTCCCTGTACGGAGCTGGCAGGAGGGGGAATATTTGTCTGTGCTGAAGAGATGAATATTTTCATTTTGCATCCTCTGGTGTCCTTGTCACGAGTGAGGGAAGAGAAATGAGTGAAGATAAATTGATTTTGCAGGTACGGGAATGGATGTGTTTTTGTAGGTGATGAATAACAAATAAGCCTGGGCTGCTCTTCTCATTCATTCATGGTTTATTTCCTTTTCTTGCAGTGTTTGACCTCATGAGGAAAGGGTAAGTAGCCCTCCTGGGATCCCTTCTGTTGAAAGTTTCGGTGTTCATCATCAACTTCCCATGTGAAATGGAGGTTTGATATGTCCAGTGGGGCAAACCCTGTCTGCAGGGGAGGCAAAACCCAGCTGTAGTTGCCTTTGCACTGCTACAGCCTGGAATGATGTGGTAAATAGAAATGGGCTGGGAAGACATGTCCTGGTGCCAGACTCTGATCTGGAAAACAGATTTTATGACAATTCCTCATCAGGTGCCTGGAAGAAAAGGTTTGAATAGGAATATTCTGCTGGGTTCCAGCCACATTGTGGCTTCCTCTGACACAAGGGGTGTGTGGTTGCATCAAGATTTACCTGCCACCTGCTGCCTTATTTTGCTCTCAGCACTAACCTCACATGGGAGGCTGTTCTGTTGGCACATTTCTTTTGCATAGTAGAAGAAGGGATAAGGTGGTGAGAGGTTCCTCACTGCTCTTTGCTACACCTGCACTGATTCTGCAGCTCTGCAGTCCCAGTGAGGTCATGATTGCTGTGCCCAGGATGGAGGAGATTCCCAAAGGGGTTATTTTTCTCTCTGGCTCCATGAAGAAGCTGCCAGCTCTGGTGGGTTGCTGGCAAGAGGCTCCCCAGTCTCCCTGGTGATCAGGCTGAGAGGAGGGAGCTCCTGCAGGAGAGGGAGCTCCTGTAAACAGCTGAGGCCAGGGAACCTGTGGCTCATCCAAGTGCAGCCTGGCTGCCTCTGGCAGGAGGCAATTAGAGTCCATTAGTGGCTCTGCCAGCCCTGCACTCACATTATTTCTCCCTCGTTTCAGCAACAGAAAAATGTGCATAAAAGAGGGAGGGAAGGCAGTGGCAGGAAAATGCAAGTGGGAGATGAAGGTCATCAATCAAATGGGCAGCAAGGGAGAAGAGGGAAATGCTGCAGGAAGGATTTGCTGCTGGGTGCTGAGGGGAAGAGCCACAGAGCCTGCTTTTGGCAATGGGCTGTTCTCTGCCAGGCTTTGGCTTGCCAGGATGGTGTCCCAGGAGCACTCACTCAAATCCAGCTCCAGTCAGTGGACGTATGTCCAAATGCAAAGCCAAGCGGCTGAGCACAGGCAGGATTAGCCCCCGGGACAGTGAAGTCCTTAGCTCCAGCCATTCATCCACAGGGGAACAGGAGATTCTGACTAGCTCTTACAGCCTCTTTGCCCTCAGCTTTCAGCAGGCACAGGCAGAAGAGGGGCTTTTAGAGGAGACTGTGCATCCCGCAGCACTGGCAGCATTCAAAGGAAAGGAGAGGAGAAGCTGACCAGGTAACCTTGCCTGTTCAGGGCTGAATGGCTGAGCTCTGGTGGTGGCTGAACTCTGAGCAGCTAAATAGGTTTTCAAAGCAGTTTAGCACAATGCACTGAAAATATTCCCATTTAACCTTTGAGCCAGTGGTTCCTGTCTAGACTCTGCCTCAGTGTAGACCAGCTGCACAGTGATATTGCGTCAGGACTGAGCCCCAGCAGGCAGGACATCCAGTGCACAGCAACGGGCCCTGGCCCCACTGCGCTGCCTGCGATCTCATGGGAGTGCTGGTGCTCGCAGCCATCAGCAGCTTTGGCAGGAAACCAAAAGCCAGGTCCAGCTTTGTTCTTCTCCCATTAGGATTGTCAGTGAATAGTGTTTGTCTCATTTTGTGCAGACATCAGCGGTTAATCCTGATGATGATGAGGGCTCTGCGGCTCATGCTAACTCAGGGACTATGCAAAGCCACTCATCACTAGCCAAGCTCACTCAGTAACCAAAGCATCACCATGTCCAGAAAGGATGGACACGCCTCCATCCTGTGTCACAGCACCCAGAGCCTTTTGGGAGCCTGGCCCTCAGTGCTAGGACATGGTGATGGAGAACATACTCCTGCAGCAAGGGGTGTTACTGCCATGCTGCAAAGCACTGAGCTGCTGTCCCTCTTCCCAACAGGCCTGTCATGGAGGTGCCCAGTGAGCAGCCCTTCAGCGAGGAGCAGGCTCGGCTCTACTTCCGAGACATCGTGCTGGGCATCGAGTACTGTGAGTACCCCAGCACCAGCAGTGCTTTGCAGAGGATGTGCCTCGGCCCCTGCATAGCTGGGGAGGGGCATCTTGACACTGGGGGGTGTTGGATGAGCCAGAGGTCCCCTCAGATTGCCTGTGATGGGGTTGCTGTTGAGGTGGCCCCACTCACCTCGGGTTTACCCATGAAGTGTCACAGAACCCTTAGAAAGGAGATTAGGGAAATAGTGCCTCTCTTTTTTCTTCCATTTATTTCTTTTTGGAGACTGTCTTTGAAGGCAATAGCAGAGCCAGAAAACGGGTGTTTGCAGTGTCATGGACTGAGTCAGTCAGTCAGCTTCAGCTGGAACAAATCCCTGTCTCCAGCTTAGCAGGGCAAGCACTGGCCATGGCATAGCTGGTGAGCAGCAAGGGGAGGGTGTCTGTCCTTGTCCACTCCCTTTGCAGAATCCATCTGAGTGACTCCCTGTCACTCAGGGCTGTGGGGTAACAAGAGTCCAGCACTGCTGTGCCCTCCCAGGGAGGTGGTGGATCAAGTGTGTTTCCGGGCTCTGCCCAGACTCCAGAGCAGGGTTCCTCTTTGTAGCCTGTTTGATTATCATCACCTTTTTTGGTGACACCTTATCCCCGTGGGGCTGAGGCCAGATTCACTGCTGAGTGCCTGTTCTACAGAGTACAGGGAGGCCATGATAGGTCTGTGAATGACAGCAGGGATTTTTCTGGCCCCACTGTCATTGACATGTCCCTGCTGGCACGAACCTGGCAGGGGTGAGCAAAGAGGGGTCCCTGAATTAAAGACACAAGGTGGAATGGTCTTAACCGAAAGGAGTTAATGCTTCTGTACCTCAGCTGCTGGTGAGCTGAGCTTGGCTCTGTGCCTGTTTGATCCTGGTGTCCTCCTTGCAAACAGCCTCTGTGAGTTCAGTGCTCACACCACCAGCTGCTTCCTCTGCACACTGATACACTAAAGAATTGCCTGTGGTGAATTTGGGGAGGAAGAGGCAGCACAGCTTTTGCAGAGGCCTTTCCCACCTTGCAGGTGTGATTGTTTTCCTGAGGAGACAGCAATATGTAGATAAGGGGATCCTGTTATTACCTTGTGTTTTGATTGCCAAACAGCTTTTGATTAGATCCATTAACAGTAGCTCATAAAGCCGCTCCTAAGTCTCTTTGGTTGGATGGGCTCTTGTGGATTAATAACTAGACAATCAGGAAAGTTGGAATACAGCTTTCACAACTGAGAAAAGTCACTAGTACAGTTAAACAGGAATCCATAGTGTGGGCTGGGTTGTTCAGTGTATTCCTAAATGACCAGAAAAAGGGTAGAGGACAATAAGAGAAATTGATGATGGTTCTGAGTTATTCAGGATAGTTGTTGTTAGAACTGACAGGGAAGACTGGCAGGAGAATGCCATGATAGCAAGTGATGGCATGATAAAATGACAGATAAAAATTCATGTTGCCGTCTGCAGGGTAATGCATGAGGGGAAGAAACAACACTGAAAATACCTACAATGTGATGGGCTCTAAATTATCTCTTCTCACTCAGGCTTTATTCTGGATAGTTCTCTTGAAAATGCCAGCCCATTACTTAGTGACATTCAACAAGGCTAACAAGATTTGGGGAATTATTTGGAATGAAAGAAAGAAGAAAGTAGAAAATATTATTATGCAGTTATTTGGATCTCTAAGAGCTCTTAGGTACAGACAAGGAGTATCCTGAATATTATGTGCAACTTGGCTCAGCCTGTCTTAGAAACAGCTCCCTAGAACTGAGGCCCAAGAAGGATGATCAGGGTGGTCCTGGAACGTCTTACGTACAGAGATATGACCAAAGCTCTTAAGACTGGAAAATTATCTTGGGGAGGGGTGCTATGGCAGAGGTTTATAAAATCCTAAGTGTCAGGGAAGTGCTGGACAGGAAATGAATCTTTTCTGTCTCTAAAAACACAATAACTAAGGGATAGCAAATAAAATAATCAGGTAGCCAGTTTAAACCAGAAGGAACCCCTCACCTGGCTTCAACCACTGAGAGAGAACAAGTCTCTGAGCATGATGGGCCTTGCTGAGGGGCAGAGGAACATGGTTTGCACGGTCTCAGTCCCTCTCCACATTGAAATGCAGCACCACCTCATTTTCTGTCTAAAACCAGCAGGGAATAAAATCAGTGTTTGCAAGTCTGACAGTCCAGAAGCTTCCAGGTGCTGCCAAAATTAGTCAGGTCACCCCGGAAAGTTGGTAGAAGTGAATATATGAATGGGAATCTCGAGGCTGTTTTTGAGTAGAGCTTGAAAGGTGAAGATGCAGCTTTTTATATTTCCATTAGCATTCAGATTGCAGCAGAGCCTATGTGCCTCAGCTGGGAAATCCAAGCTCTGTTGTGCTGGATGCTGCTGCAGGAACAGTTCCTGCTCAGAGAAAACTTTTGAGTTTAGTAGATAGGAAAAAAACCAAACAACCCAGCAAAGTGTGGGTAGTCTTAAGCAGAGGGAGTGAAATTCAACAATAAATTATAGGATGCCCAAAGCACTCCCAGCAACAGGAACAATAGGATGCTTTATTTTGGGCCATTGAGTAATCACTTATTTTATTAGCAAATGAAAGTTAAAAATGGTGTTCTCTCTGAACTGCTGGGTAAATGCATGGCAATTATTATATAATTAAGAGAAAAAGTGCACCGTTTGTGCATGCTGAAGGAAAAGTGTTGCCAGGCAATCCAGAGATTGCAAGGTAATTTTAATGTAAGCATCCATAATTGTTGTGTAATTTGGGAGGCTCAATAACCATGCAGCTGCTTGAAGCTCGCAGTCATCACAGCAGCAAATGCATCAATGCTGGTTGGATTTTATTAGGTTAGAAGTTGCAAACTGGATTCCTGTTGGAGCCTGAAAGGTGTTAATGGTGAGCAGGAAGGGGCTGCAGGAACCAAGGTGGGAGACGTGGGCTGACCTTTTAAATCACTGGTGGTGGCACGTGGTCCATGACCACTGTGTGTCTGTGGGGACTGGACTCACTGGTTTTTCATAGAGTTTGCCTGGGGTGGAGGCCTCCTGCAAGAGGGCTGGCTGTGGGGGGAGGTTTGGAGGGAGGCAGTGGTCCAGGTGACGAGAGCTGGTGGGAGGCCTGGCTTAGGCATGGTGGGAGGCAGGGACAGTGCCCTGGAGAGAGCCAGGAGCTCCTTGATCCAGGCAATGGCATGGTGCTGTCACCTGCTTTTGGCTGGGTTTCTGGGTTTAGTGTGTTTAATGCCAGGAGTGCACTGTGATACAAGCACAGTCCCAGCCTTGTTCACTGAGCAGTGAAGGAACAGGTTCAAGGCCTGAGAGTCAGGGAGATCTGCCCAGGGTCGAGTCTCCCTTCCTCTGGCCCCTGCAGTGCTGGAACTATATTTTGAGTTCAGGCGTGGTGATATTACTGATACATGTGCTCTGTTTTAGTGCCTGGGCTCTGGGGTGTGGGCTGTGCCAGGAGTTGTTGAAGCACATGCAAACTTTTGTTGGGTTCCTGGTGAAATGGGCCCTGCAAAGGAAAGGGATTTTGCTCTCACTTTCAAGACTTCCCCAGTACTGCTGGCCCTGCACACCCCCTCAGAACTGGGGAGGCAGGCTGGCCTCTGTGTGTTTAAGTACCACTGGAGTGGTAATTCCAGAGTGTGCTCAAGTGCTTTGGGTGGGAAAGTTTGCTGGATTATTTGAGTCATTAACTAAAGCATGTTCTTAAGCATCTCTGTGAATTAGGGATAAGCGCAGTTGCCTCCCTTTCCACTTGTAACTCCCCTCTAGTAGTGCTTGGCTGGGGTTATTTAAACTTCAGTTTCCCTTCTAGTAAGGCAAACTTCGCTTTCCTAGAGATACTCAGCAGAAATGGGTGTGCAGTCATCATGCTTCATCAAAAGACATGAGGAATATGCCAGGCAGGTATCCCCATTTGATTTTAGGATTGGGACGAGTATCTTCATTTAATAAGAGCCTGAGTAAGGAGTAAGAATAAGCAGTCGAAAGGGCTGTCTCAGCAGGAGCCTGGCTGTGACACAGGCCAGGAGCAGACACTCAGTGCAGAACATGCACGCAAGTGTGACCCAGGGGAAAACCCTGCTGACTTGCACAGTCCAGATGAAGCACAGTGACTGTCCCTGCTGCTGTGGAGCTGCAAGCTCAGTATTTGAGTCACGAGAAGCTAAAACAGTTTCTGTCTGTGTGGCTGAAGAGGAAAAAACCTTATTTCCTGCATTCTGTGTAGAAGTCCACAATTGTCCTCCTGTGACTGTGTCTAAGAGGGGGAACAGTTTTGGTCTCCCCTCTGCAGAGGAAGGCTTGTCTCCTCTGAGCTATGGGGTCAAAGGGAGGGTAATGACATACAGCTAAAGCCATTGGGAAATTACCTTTCCAGCAGCAGCTCTCTGCAGTAAGAACTGCAGTGACCCAGGGCCCCGCACGCTGAGCCTGGAGCCTTAACGAAGAGTCTGGCTTTTCAAAGCTGGCTTTTCTGAGATAACACTTAATCTACTTGGTCATCAATATGTGAATGTAATTTCCATTACCTTAAAAGGAAATTTAAGCAAATAAACCAGCAACTGAGCCAACAGAGGCTTGTGTCTTCTGAAGAATATCTAGCGCAGGGTAAGTCCAGGGTGGGTGCACTAAAGTGTCAGTGGTGCAGATGGTTTAATCTGGTCTGGCTCTTGGCAGAGGTGAGTTCCTCAGGTTGGTGTGGGTCAGTAGAGCTGGGATCCAAGTTTGTGGTGGAGCTGCTGCATGCTCTGCTGTGATTCCCAGCAAGCTGCTTGCTCCCATGTGGGAAATGGGGACCTGCCTCTTCTCTGCTCCTGCGTCTTGCCTGTACAAGTTTGGAGCTCCTCAAACAGAGCACGTTGAGGTGAGAGCTACAGCTGCAAGATTTTGGGTGTTATAAATGACACCACCAGGAGAAAAGAGGCTGGCTTGTGTTTTATGACACGCAGACAAGCTCTCCTTAGCTGATAAAAACCAAACAAAAAACCCTTTCATGAGCTGCAAGTGTTGCTGATACTAATCGATAAGGACTTTGTACAAGAGTGAGAGTAATTAGCTGATGGAGCAGATCAGAGAGATGTGCTGGAGCCTGTTAAGAAAGATCAGGCAGTTTGATTTTTGTTGTTGTCTGATGCAGTTCTGTGCCTGTGCTCGGGGTTGGAAGCAGCCCCTGGCACAGCCTATGCAGGTTGTTGTGTCAATTCCTGCTGCTTGTTGTACCCTGCTCCCCTCGTTCCCTGGGCTCCCTCGGACACGGGCGTGTGTGTGCAGCCATGGCAGGGAGCTCTGCAGGTCCCCTGTGACTGGTGATAAGGCTGTGCTTGTGGGGGCTGGAGGACAGGTGCAGAAGGACAGCCTTGGACGAGGCTACCTCTCTCCCTTCCCCGTCACCTCCTGCTGCAGTACCCACACTGCACCTTCTGCCAGGAGCACGGCGCTCAGCCGGGTGCTGAAGATGGAGCACAGAGGGAAGCTGAGCTGTTCCGAAGGGCTGGGTAGTGCTGAGGGTGTGGGACCCTCTTTGCAAAACCTGGGTTTAATCAACTTATCCAAGTGGCAGAGGCTTCATGGGTGCAGCAAGACAGCAGCAAAACAGTGGAGAGAGCTGACAGCACAGCTGGGATCCTCCCCCTGTCCCTGAGTGATCTGAGCAGGGGATGGGGTGTTCCCCTTGCACAGCCCACCACATCCCTGTCCTCCAGCCCTGCCTCAGCAGAGCACTGTGGATGAGTAGCAGTCTTGAGCTCTGGATGGTGGTGCAGCAGTTTCCTTGGGAGGGTGTTAAATCATTTCTTTGCTACAGGGGTGATGTGAGTGTAATACTAAACAGACTCTGCAGTAGCACCATATGGATTGCTTTTGCCCTTGAATGGGAATGGGATTCTGGTTTTAATCAAGCAGAATTCAGCACTGGCCACAGTAAATAGCAGGATGTGTCAGTGCATTGCAAAGTTTTATAAATATAATTTTTAAATGAGCTTTTAGCAAGTTTGTGTTAACCTGCTGGAGCTCCAAGGTTTCCAGAGGGGAATGCAGTGAAAAGCACCTTTTCTAAAAGGACTAAGGAACAACATCTCTTTCTAGCATTTCTATCTCTGCCCCCTCTGGGTCTTCACCCCCTGCTAGTGGATTTGTTGGCAGACAGTTCCCAGGCATTTGCCTCCTGAGTGAAAGGGAAAGGCTGTTTAGTCCTGGAATAGCCTGTGGGATCTGGAAATGAGGAGTGTTTGTGAAATGGCTGTTTTGTCCCACCAAGGGCAGCTCAGGGACTGAGCAGAAAGGAATTATGGGCTTGGCAGGGCTCTGCTGAGGAGCAGTGATGGAGCAGGGAGGCAATGGCAGAACTGTGGAGACCCAGATAGAAGTGTACAGATAGGAGCCAGCTGGCCCAGCAGCAGAGAACTTCCCCAAAATCTGCCCTTTTCTCCAGCCCCATCTACTGGACCACAGCTGGCTGCTAGTAGCAACTCAGTTCAAACACATTGTAGTGAAGAAACAAACAAACAAAAAGCCCTAAAAAGCCAGATTTTCAGGGAGACCTTTTATTTTAGGCAGCTGTTTCATATGGGCTTGAATTTGAACACCCAAGTGCAGGTTTGTGCCAGCTGCAGTAGGTGTAGCGTGCCTGCTAAAGCTCTGTCTGAAATCAAGAGGGACAGAGGAAGATGGAGCTTTCCCAAAGATTGCTCATGCGCTGAGAGCTCTGAATCCTCCTTTGAGGTTGCATTTCTGCAGCATCAGCCTTCAGCAGGCTGTTCTTAGGCAATAGTGCTCCATGCCCAAGTTCAGGAGGCAGACCAGACGTTTAGGCATCATTCCCTTGTTTCTGAGCACCCTGGAGCTCTAGGGCTTGACGAAGTCCAACTTCAGATATCCCTGGTCAGGCTTTCTAACACAAGTTGTGCTAAGATGTAGTACACCTGCCCTGCCTGCTTTGTTCATGGGGTGGCTGTGAGGATTAACAAACAAGTATTTCTAACACATTTGAGATCTTTGCCTGGATGATGCTCTAGGAATCCATGGGATTGTTATCCAGATGCAAATAGGCCTGAAATAGTGTTACCCTTCCACTGAAGAATGGGTCTAATAAAACCAAATTTAACAGAGCGCTGCATAATCAGACTTTGTCCTAAGGGCTCGGTGATATCTTGGGTGGTTTCGTTTTCATTATGAAGAAATACCAATCTATGCTCTGCATCAGGTCTGTCAGCACAGAAAGTGCAGGGTGTTTTGTAGCCCGGGGGGGTCATTCTGGTGAGCTGCTGATCCCTGCTTTAAGAGCAAAACCCTTTCCAGGTAAAAGCAACATGTGGAGCCATTTTGTCAGTTTGCCAAAGCAGCTTCAGCAAAGTGCTCTGCTTGGGCAGCTCAGCACCAATTTTAACCTGGGGAGGGGTGCAGGCAAGTGCATTTGCATGGGAATGAGTGTTTTTCAGCTGTTGGTGTGGCCTTGTGCATGGCCTGGGAGGGCAGCACCAATGGGGTGGTCCTTCCCAAGGCTTCCTGCATCCGGCAGCCACGTCCTGGTGGCTGGACTGGGTCTGAGGGCAGTCTCTGCCTGCTTTGTGACTCTTTCTGTACTGTCACAAGCAAAAAACTCAGAGCCTTGCTCTTTGAGCAGGACACAGAGCAGCTGGAAGTTCTCTCAAGGGCATGGATTCAGCTTGGAGGTCCCAGTTGCCCATGAAGGGAACTAAGGGGAGGTCATGAGTTGGTCTAAAATAGGAATAATCCCCAGACTCTCATGGAACATGTTTAAATGCAGCAATACATCATTATTTTGGTTATGTTTGTTTAAAGCACATTTAGGGGTTTTATTTATATGTTGACAGTGCTTTTCCTTCTCCACTGAGCCTGATGCAGCCCTGCTCCTCTCTGTGACACAATGTGTCCTTAATTCCAAGGACAGGACAAGTGTTTTGTTTCTGGGACCTCTGGTCCTGGCTTCTAGTGAACTAATGCTAATGATAGTGCCTTTCCTACCTGCTGCTCTTAAATCTCCTAAAGAGGATGAAGCTTGCTCCCAAATGCTTCAGGATGGTGAAATGAGAGGGTTAATTTAGGCTGGTAATTGTGTTAGACTGACTGTGGCTGTCCCCTGCTCCCCTTGGGGTGGGTCCTGTGCTCCTGTCCCTTCTGTACAGTCATTAACAGTCTGGAGGGTGTCATTAGTGGTAGGCTTTTATATCCCAGATGCTCAGCTCTCCCTCTGGAGGTCTGCAGGGATAACACCACCTTTTCTCTGTGTGCTGTACCGGAACTGCAGGTTGTGCTGATTTAACCAGCACCTTTTCCCCAAGACAGCTCTGTCCCTGGGCTCCTTTGGCAGCATGTGGCAGTGATGTGTGTCACTGCAGGCATCCAGGCAGCCTTTGGCCGGGCCTGCTGAGTTAATTGATCCATGCCTTTCTCCCTGCAATGTGCAAGAGGTCTGGCCTGGCAGCAGAAGTTGGCAGGTTGGGAAGTTTTTCCAAGTTTAGCTGTGTTGGCGTCCTGCAGGTGAGCAGTCCTGCTTCCTTCCTGCAGCTCCCAGACAAGCCAGCTTTTGTCTATTGCCTACAAGCAGACTTGGGAATGATTTTGGGGGAATATTTTACTGTGTGTTGTGCTGAATTGTACCAGTAGCAAGGCCCAGGAGAGGATAACCCTGTGCATTTTGAAGCCTGAAGCCAATTTTGGAAAGCTGTGCAGGGGAGGATGCCCTGGCAGGCTGGGACTTGGAGCTGTGTTTCTTCAGAGCAGAACAGGGATTTCAGGTTGCCTTCATCAGGTTAGCAGCTCCCCACCAAATCATTTCTTGACAGATGTGAGCACTTGCTCTTTCAGTTTTTATGGCTGTGGTGTTCATTTACACCAGCTGCTGCTCGGTGCACATCCCCTGTCCTTCTCCCTTCACGGCTATTGCCTCTGCACAAGGCAGCTGGACAGGGAAGGGGATTTGCAGATAGCAGAAATCCTTTCAGCCAGCTGGCAGGAGACTTTGGTTGCTGTCACTCACAGCAGCACGGTGTGTGGGTGGGACACTGCTCCCAGCACCGCCGCTCCAGACCTGCCCAGCCACCTCCGCTCTGCATCTGTCCCCTTCCCATCCCCGTCTGATATTATTTTAAATGGATGCCAGCTGTTCAAAAGCACCTGGGATGTGGCATTCCAGAGGCCAGGCTCGCTCCTGGGGTCCTCAGCCCTGCAGGAACTTGTGCTGAGTTTCTCCTCTGAGCACCCGAGGTCAGACTGTTGTTGCCCTCAGTGCACATCTGGAAACTCAAATATTCATTGGCCAAATGAGCCATTGTTTGGTGGCTTTGATTTTTGCAAAGGATGTGTTTCTAATCTCTTTGGTTTTTGTTTCTGACAAAGAACAGTCCCAGCAGTCAGCAGTGTCCAGACCTGCTGGGGACCAGCAGAGATGGGCACTGAGGAAACACAGGGCAGCTGGAAAACTGCCCACGGTGTTCCTCAACTTCCATTAGATGGTGCAGAGGCAGGGAATGTATTTTACAAAATACACAGTTATATGATAGAGAAAATGGTTTGTGGTTTTATTTTGTTTGTGTTTTTTTACTTTCCTGTAAGGAAGAAATAATAAAAAGCCTGGAGTGCCTGCTCGCCTTAATTTTCACAGACCAAGCTCCAGGGATGTACTCATGTGGTCCATGTTTGTTTTGGGGATTTTTTTTAGGAAAAAAAAAACTTGGGGAAAAAAAAAGCTTTGGGAATCTTAGCCCTGTGGTATCAGGCATGCCACCAGACACCTGCCTGAAAGGCAGCTCATCGTCCCTTGAAGGAAAACTTCACTCCACCCTCACTCTTATTTGCTCTCCCTGTATTACCGTAATGAAATGTCAGCTTGCCACCAGCTCTGCTGCTGAGCAGATGTCCCCTCCTAATTACTGTTGTTTTAGGGTTTCGGTGTTTATCCTGACTGTCTAAGCAGGGTGTTACAGCATTAACTGCCTCCCGTCACAGCCTGGCCACGCAGTTGCTGCACATCTGGAAGAAGATCTAAGTACTGGTGCTCTCCAACAAGCTTTTCTGCTGGATCTCCAGAGCAGCTCTTGAATGTGCCAGGAACAGCATCCCCCAACAGTGCTTTAAACTGTAGAGAGGGCCTTGCAGAAAAAATATCTGCAAATGTGATTTCCCCTCCCCAAGTGTGGCCTGCTGGAAAGTTGGCTTGAAAAGAGCAGAAAGTTAAATGAAGTTTGTTCATTCTTGGTCCTAAAGCACAAACTGGGGTGCTCCATAGGGCAGGCTGCCTTTGTGGCAGTGTGTTGGTCAGGTTTGTAAAGCAGGAAAGGGTTAGACCAGCATTTTCCTCCACCCAATGTGTATTTCCTAGGAGATATGAAAAGTGCTCATGGGGAGGTATAAAAACAAACATGCTCTGTTTGCAAGAAGGAAATGTGAAAACAGTGGTTGGAGCCAGGGGAGGAGCGAAGCCAGGGGGTCCTGGTCCTCTGGGAAGGGCAGGATTAGAGGATTTCCTCTTCCTCCTTCAGTAAAGTCCCCTGGGTTTTCTACAGTTCTTCTTTTGGGGTCATTTCATGTTCTGAAAGTTGGTGGTTTTTTTGTTTTTCAAGTTCTCCAAGTTCCTGAGAAATCGGCCACTTTCCTACAACTCCCTGCTTCACTCCGTGGCCTGGAAATGTCTTTCAACTGCAATATTGCACAAAAGGGGTGGTTTTTGTTGCTCTTTTCAGTGCATCTCAGCTTCCAAGCTTGCAAGGGTTTGTTTCATGTTTGATGTACAAGCACTTCAGCTGGTGCCCACGGTTGGCCTCACGGCGCTGAAACAGAGCTGGAGTGTTTGCTGGAGCCTCATGGAGTGAAGGGCCAGGTTTGGCCACAGCTCTGGGTGCAGGAGGGGTGGGAATGGCTGGGAGCTTTGTGCCAGGGTGGGGGTCTGGGGCAGTGCAAAGCAAGTTGAGGTTGTTTCTCTATTTGTGGGCTCCATTGAGAAGCTTGGCTATATAAAGAGTGCCTCTTTGGGGTGCTGGCACCAGCCAGCTGGGGATTGCTTCAAGCTTGGAGCTCCATTATTCCATCTTTTGAGCTGGAAATGCCCACTGATTTCTGAGCTCTTGGCTGAACTTGGCACTCAGCTACTCATCACCTGTTTCATGCTACCTGTGGTTCTGCCCCTTTTGATGAGCTTCACAGCACTGCAGTTTCAAAATAAATAAACTAAAAGTGAACCTCTTTATTTGGGTCCCGTAAACCTTTAATACAGCAGGTGGCCCAACCCATCAGCTGGTCTGATAGGGCCAAGCAAATCTGCAGGATGTGAGTGTTTTCCCTCTCCAGCAGCATTGCTTGTTCCCTCTGGTTGAGCTTTCCCTGAGTTCGTGTCTGTTCTTTGCTGAATTCCTAGATGTATTTCTGAGATTTGTGTCCCAGTGAGGTACCTAAAAGGAATGCCTGTAGGAAATGGCCCTCCTGCTCCATTATATTCCACCTCCAGCAGCAGCTGGGAGTGTGGTGCCCAAGCTTGCACCTTTATTTTCACCCTCCTGGAAAGGTTTCCCCTGGGTGTGTTGGCTGCCGTGGCAGACCGTGCTCCTGTTTTTGGGTGTTTTTTTCAGTGCACTACCAGAAGATCATCCACCGGGACATCAAGCCTTCCAACTTGCTCTTGGGAGATGATGGCCACGTCAAAATCGCTGATTTTGGTGTTAGCAATCAGTTTGAAGGGAATGATGCCCAGCTTTCCAGCACGGCAGGGACACCAGCCTTCATGGCACCAGAGGCTATCTCACCGACTGGCAAAAGTTTCAGTGGCAAGGTAGGTCTTTGCTCACAGCTGGCATCTTCTGGGACCCCCAGGCATGGCACAAAGGGCAGTGCCACACTTGCATCCTGACTGTGGTACAAATTAGGGTTGTCATTTAGTAAAACTGAGGCTCTAATTCTGTCCAGTCCAGGCAAAACTCACATTGGTTGTTCTGTGCAGTGGGCAGATGCTTTGCTGTGGACCCCTGCCTAGGCAGAAGCCATGCTAAGCCCTTTCCCTGCCCAAAGGGAAAGGAGGAAGCCTTTGATTCCCTTCCAAAATAATCAAGAGGCACAGGGGGCTGCTGAGCACCAAGGTCATATTTGATTCCCTGAAAGTGAGAGGCACTGCCGAGGGTGGGGATGCAGACACAGGCATAGGGTCTAACGGGGAGTTTTTTGTCTGGAAAGCTTTTGAGGTTCAGCCCTGAATGGTGTCATTTCCTGTAAGAAGGGGTTGCTTGCTGGTCATAGCGGGGCAAGGGAGGAATGCCTGGCCCAGCACAGCCCTCATTCCTCAGGTGGGCAACGGGTGCCCTTAGGAGCCCAACTTCAAAGTGACATAGAAAATGTTAAATCCATACAAACAGCGTTTTCTGAATTGGTGGGAAAATCCAGCTCACTCGAATCATCTGTGTTGCCTCTCCTTTACTGCCTGTTCGTGCTCTCTTCCAGGCACTGGATGTGTGGGCCATGGGAATCACCCTGTACTGCTTTGTTTACGGGAAGGTAAGCTGCCTTCCAGCTGCTGGAGCCCTGCACCGCACTGTCTGCCTGGCTTTTGACTCATTCCTTTCCAAATAAAGGCAAATATTAGAGACAAAGACCTACCTTCTGCAAGCTCACAAACCCCCTGCAGATCAGAAGGGGCTGACACTGTGATCTGTGGAAAGGATCATTTCCAGTGTTGGTCCCTGAATGCAGAGCCATTGTTTGTGCTACAAACCCAAAGCAGGATCAGCAGCACCACCAGCAGTTTGTGGGGGGTTTATCCACACTGCCTGCATTTAGAAATGAGCCAGAGTATGGATAGAGACGTAGGATTGATCCCAAACTGCTGCAGCACTTTAGGAACCAGATTACAGAAAGCTCTGTCTGCCAAAGCTGAGTTAGGACTGATGAGGGTCCGGTTTGGCACAGGCAGCTCTTCAGTGCTGCCCTCTGCACACTCCATGTCCTGTCGTGGCTTTTCCCTCACCTGTGGCCAGAAACCCCATGTCCCAGCCATGCTCTCCTAGGATGAGCAGTAGAGCAGGCTGTGCAGTGTCTGTGGGCAGGAATGTTACCTGAACCTCTGTCCAAGCACAGACCGCTGCAGATCCCACCACACAGGCACCAGGCATCCAGCTCTGGGGTAAGAAGTGGCCAGGGAAGGTGGCAGAGGCAGTTCATGGTCACCTGGCAGGCTGGATGAAGGAGGGTGTTCCAGTCCAGTTATGTATTCCCTAGATGCCTCTGCTGTTCTGAATTTATTTTTTAATAAGGAATGCATCGAGTTATTGTGTGTGGAGAGATTGTATTTATTTCTATCTCTGTGTAAATTCGGGGGGGTTACAGAGGGTGTACTTGTGTTACATGAATGACAAATGCCTGAATGATGCCAGGATCTTGGACAACTGGAAAATCTCTTGTTGGTTTTACAGTGCCCTTTTATAGATGAATATATTCTGGGTCTTCATAACAGGATCAAGACCAAGCCTGTGGAGTTCCCAGAAGAGTGAGTAAACTTTACTCTGCTACTGTAAAATAAAGTTCAGCTTTCAGCATTATTCTCTGTGTGGCACAAATGCCAGTGGGTCACCACGGGGGGATGGACACGAGTGGGTGAGGTGCTCTGTGTTCTCCTAGGTCCTTCATGTGGGTTTTATGCTGGTGATGTTGTTGAGGTGCTACAAGTGCCTCTGCTCTTCCTCTGTCCTTGCTGTGCAGACAGGGACTAAAGGAAGTGGTTCTTTGGAAGTGAAGGGATTCCAGGATCTAGGAAGTTCTGCCCCACCTACTTGACCCTGGAGATGCTGGATGCATGGTTTGGTTGGGGTTTTGTTTCTCCCCATGCAGCAGCCACCAGAATGATTCAATGTATTCATTTTCAAAAAAAGCAATGTGGTGATAAACCTCGGTCTTGGTCTAAGTAAACACATCCCTCTCTTGTGGACTTCCCATGGAGCCAGGGGAAGTGTCTCAGGGAAGCATGCTTGTCCGGAGATGTGCAACCACGGCTCAGCGAATCCCACTCCTCCAGCACACCCCAGGAAAACATGGGTTTGTCTTCTGCACTGGCAGAGAGGGGCCAGTTACGAAACAAGCAGGAATTACTTTACCTGTGTGCTGTTGAGGGGCTGCTCCCATCCTGCTTTGGTCAGTGAAGAAAACCCTGTGGGGCACAGTGGCAGTGCTGGGATGGTCGGGTGGGGTGGCCAGCTGTGGTCACAGCATGTGCTCAGCAGTGCAGGGGACAAGCCAAGGCCACTCATGTGGCATTTGAGCAGTGGAAGTTCACTATTGAGGTGATGAGAGTCTGTGGTGTTGTCAGAGAGTCTGGCAGGAGGTGATGACACTCCCCACATGCTCAGTCACGCTGGCCCGATGGTCACCATGCCTGTATCTTCAAGTGCTGGCCACTCCTCAGCATTTCCTCCAGCTTCAGGCCTTTCGTGACCTTCTGTTGGTGAAGAATTTGTTTCCCCTCGTTCCTGTCAGATGAAGTATCCAGAGCTGGACTCTTCGTTTTCCTTCCCAAATCCACACAGTAGTCAGGCAAAGAATTCCTGGCCTAATCGTTCTAATAAAAATGTATCAATAAAATTACTTAAAGCAAGCACAAAGAAATGAAAACTCTGATGTTTTCATGTGGTATTAGACATGTGGTAATGTGATGCACGTGTGGTATTAGACAGGAAGGGAGGTATGTTGTCAGGCAGCCTGTGGTATGTGCATGTATCCAACATCTATGGCAAGGCAAGACTGTTTTGTGAGCTGCTCACTGAATGTTCACATTACAGTGAAGGGCTGAGCCTCTGCCTGGGCAGTCCAAGACTTCCTTCTGATTCCACAGAAAGCAATGGATACTCAGGGTGCCCTCTTAGACATCTGCCTCAGCTGGGCTGACTGAGCCCTGGCTCCAGGGGCTGCATTAATTAGCCCTGCCCTGATGAGGAGGTACAGCCACTGCAGACAGCTCAGCCACCTCTGCCCAGGTGGAGCCCACACAGGACTGGAGCTCCAAGGACCTGGGGGTCAGGCCACTTGTTAGATGGCACACACAGACCCCAGTGTGGGTATGGAGCAATTCTGCAGGACCAGAAGACCAGGCCTGAGGCTTTAGGAGCGCAAAGGCTGGTCATGCTCCACTGCCATATCCCCACCTGCAGTTGGAACAGGACTTTGTCTCAACAGCACTGCAGCCGAGAAAACCCAGACCTGTTTATGTTCCCCTGGCAGTTTTCTCCCTTGCTCAGGGCTGGCAAAACTCCCACCCCTCCCTCAGCCACCATGTATTTGGGTTAGCAGTCGGCTTACAAGTGACTGTTCCCATCTGCCTCTGCAGTAAGTTATTAACATTTAATGGGCTAACTGGGTTGTGCTGAGATCCTTTCCTTCATTCAGGCATTTCCTTCAGCGATAATTGGGCTGCATGATTTATGCAGATTCCTCAGTGACCTGTTCTTTCAGTCTAAAAAAAGCTGCACCCCTGATTAGGTTGTTGGAGGAGCTGAGGGTTACTGGGTGTTGACAGCTGTCCAAACCACATCTATTTGTTAGAGGCAGCAACAGAGACATGGAATTCACTGGAGTGGATCCACCCTGACCTCCCACAGAATTAGCACCTCTCTATAGTGAGGAGTATTTTGCTTTCAATTTATTTCACCATGGCTACAAAAGACACACTCCTGTTTGCAGACAGCCCATGGAAACTCATTGCCTGTTTCCTGACAACCTTTAGGACAGATGGATCTGACTGTACCGGCATCACCATCCTATCCCTTCCCTTAGAGACACCAGGATAAATATTTATGCCACGGGAGTTCTCATTCATGTCACTGAGTCCTTGGCGTGACACGAGGTAAATGGGCTTAGCTCACACCCTGAGGATCCTGGCATGACTAAAAAGCAAGCTGAAGTTTCTGTTCAGACATGTGTTAGCAGAGTCAGAAGCTCTGCCTAGTCCCTCCTGGCAAAGCCCAGGACAGTGTTCCCTGACCTGCGGGCACCCTGTAAAGAGATCTGTGGTGCTGGCAACCCTCCCGAAGGGATGCTGAGCTCTGTGCTTGGCATTTTCCTGAGAGCTCTTACAGGACTATGGCTGTGAGAAATCTCAGACAGCACAGGCTTTCCAAATGAAAAATGCCGTCAGGCACAGTGTTCACACTGGAGAGAAGGGAAGGCAGAGACAAGGTGGTGTCATCTGTTACCTGGCCATAACTCCCCTGAAACTTGGTGATCCTGTTTATGGGGATTTTCCTTGTGATTTTAATCCTGTGTTGCATAGAAATCAATCTGGTGCCCAGAATTGTTGAGTGATTTTATATTCTATTTATTGTATTTTAAGTAAAGCTGTTGACACTTCAGCACAGAATTGATTTTTAAGTATTTTTAAAATGCCATCTCACTTGCATCAGTGTGGTGTCTGCAAGGAATCTGTTTGTTCTGACCTGCTAAATGCACTATCACTGCCCATGGCTGTTCCTCTGGAGTTCATCTCAAGAGCAGCACCATTCTTTCCATTCTCACTGAAATTGTCACCCGAGTCTCTCAGGACTCATCCTGTTGTTCCCCTTGTCTGGGCTGTATTGCCTGTGTACAGCAGACCCTTGATGCAACTCTGAAGTGTTTAGACTTCAAACTGAACCCCCTTTCTGCCTGCGAACAAGCAGCATTTCCTTGTGGTTGTTTGTAAAGGTCTCATAGCCAAAGTCCAAATAAAATACTCATGAATTATTAAACAGCAGCTCTGTTTTCATCAGACTGAAATATCCCTTGCTGTGATGTGGTTTTCATTTTGGTTTGTGATAGTTTATTCCCTTCTCTGCTTGAGGAGGAGGGTGCAGAGGAGGTGGGCACAGCACCTGGTTCTCACCACTGTTTTCAGTCTCAAATCCAGCCTTCCTGGGGAGTGACATTTTATGCTGTTAAGTTCCATCTCCGTGAAGAAACACAGTTCTTCAAGAGTCATTTCTGACACAGACTTTCAACTGCTTAATGCAATCCAGTCACATGCTGGCATTTTACTGCAGTAGCACTTCGATCATCCAGATCTAGTGTGTTTTAAAGGCATCTCCTGCATCATTAACCACAGGAGTCATTGCAGCCTTTTGGCTGCAGGACCAAGGGCTCCTGTGTCAATAGAGTGGCCTCTAGGTTTAGGCACTCTCACATTTAGATCTTGGAAATAGTGGTAAAAAATTGCATGTATTTCTCTTATTTGCATTTTTTTATTCCCTCCTTTTGTTACCCCAAGGCTGAGCTTTGCAGGTAGGGAATACTGAGCTACAGGCTGCCTGCAATCAGTGTTCTGGATGCAATTTAAATAACACAACTTGGAAGCTTATCTGGGAACTTGAATGTCAGATGGGGATGTTTCATCCAGCACACAGTTGCTCATGATGCAGGTTCAGCAAATCAAACTGTGCCCCTCTTGATTCACAGAGTTCAACTCCAGTTCTGCTCTCAGGAGCACTTTGTTGTTCCAGAATCTCCCGTCAGAAATTCCCCTCTGGTGTGCTGTCTTTAAAAATGTCCTTGGACCCATTCACCTGATCCCTCATCCAGCATTTTGAGTGTGTGCTCTTGTGTTAGTGGGCAGAACAGGATAACCAAGCCCTGCAACAGTGATTGTGGTGCCTTCCTTTTTTAAGCCAGGTTTGCGGAGAAAATATCTCCTGAGCAGAGCAGATTCTCCACCAAGTAACTGCAGTAAGAACTGTGCATTGCTGCACTTGCAATTCCCTTGTTAACTGTGTGCTGCCGTTTTCTTCACTCAGAGCACAGATAAGTGACGAGCTCAAGGAACTGATACTGCGCATGCTCGATAAAAATCCAGAAACAAGGATAACAGTCCCTGAAATAAAGGTAAATTGGACCTTGATATTAGAGTTTTTAGTCTCAGCTGATTTTGTGTTCTGTGGTACCTTCTAATGTGGCAGAGCTGTTCCCAGTGTTTGTTTTGGGAGCTCTCTCTGGCACCCTCCCTCGGAAAGGGAGAGCACTCATTTTGCAGGCACAGCTCCATCTCTGCTTCTTGCTTGGGGAATATTGACAAAAGCTTTCTTGTTTACTTATTTAAATTAAAATTACTCAAAAGCTGGCTGATCTCAGTGAATCCCTGGGAGAATCAGCATTGTCAGGGGAGCTGCTAGCTGCAGAGCCTGTGCTGGCAGTGTTGGATGTTCATTCCAGGGACTGGATGTGTGTTCCTCCTCTGGTCCTTGTGTGGTCAGTGGCCTCAAGACAGCACATTTGTTTTTATCACCATTATTTGGGAGATGTTTAATAATAGAAAACGAACAGGCCTGGCAGAGCACAGTGCTTCACAGGCTGTGGTTTCATTCTGGGTTTGCATGGACTTGCTGTCCTCCTGTCGCCCCTCACCAAGGCTTTAGACCTGCTGGAGGATCTCAAAATTTCCAGAGAGATCCATCAGCATGCTCTGCTTTGCTTTGTCCCAAGCCAGCTCACCAAAGCTGACAGTTGAAAGGCTGAGCTTCAGGAAAAAATTGTGACACCCATTTCCTCCATGCCCAGGAGGGCAAAGCCAGGTTTGGAGCTGTATTTGTGGGATTTCACTTGACAGCTCTTGCAGGCACACTGTAAGACACTGTGAGTAGAAGAGCAGAGCTGAGTGCTGGCCCTTGTCCCTGGCTGTGCACAGAAGATGATTGGTGTGCTTGGGGACTTGCCTTGGATGCTGACAGAGAACATGTCTCCAGTGCCAGGCTGGGCTCTGTGCTCAGCCCATGCCCTCGGACAGGGCTTTCTTCCTGTTCACAGCAAAGAAACCATCCCATGACAGGCAGCAGGAAAAGGGGTCCTTGCTGTGCTGCATGCAAGAGAAAAAGATGAAAATGCTCCAGATAACTCAGGCTTTCAAAGTGTTTCAAACTTGATTCAGAGAGTGCCGTGGTGCTGGTTGGTGGCAGCGGGTGTGACAGCACTGAGCCAGACTGCAGCCATTTCCAAGGAAGCTGGTTAAAAATCATCTCTGGCAGTGGGAAATGGAGCAGTACTGACAGCTGCCCCTGCAGTGAGCCCTGTGTGCCCGTTTCTGTCCCAGCCCAGAGCTGTGTGTGTCCCCTGTGCAGGTGCACCCGTGGCTGAGCAGGGGCGGTGCGGAGCCGCTGCCGCTGGAGGAGGAGCACTGCTCCGTGGTGGAGGTCACCGAGGAGGAGGTCAAGAACTCCGTGAAGACCATCCCCAGCCTGCCAGCCGTGGTAGGTGTGAAATACACCACATCCTCGGAGCAGGGGGCTGTGCTGAAGCCTTCAGCTGGTGGAGGAGGTTTGGAGAGGGTACACGTATGTTCCTGGCATGAAATCTTTTGACCCAGTGTGAGCTTCTTGTGTCTGCGTTCTGCAGCAGCCTGACTCTCTCAAGCAGCTGTTCTGTGGGTTCCTTTGCTTCATGCTCTTTGCTGTAGTCTGTAAAATGCCAGCTGAATTATTAAAGAAGCTGTTGTTACTCCTTTGAACTGGCTTCCAGGAGTCAGTCCTGCTGTTCTCACTGGTCTGTTCTCTTCCTCAAAGATCCTAGTGAAGGCCATGCTAAGGAAACGCTCCTTTGGGAATCCCTTCGAGGTCCAGACGAGGCGGGAAGAGAGATCCATGTCTGCTCCAGGGAACCTGCTGATGTAGGTACCTACAGCCATGCCCGGCTCTGCGGCACGGGCAGGGCCAAGGTGTGTGGGCAGGGAGGGTGGGGGAAGCAGTTTGCAAATCTTTTCTGTAGCACTGAAAGATAAAACTCCCTTCTGCATCAAACACTGGAGATAAAATCTACCTCAAGTCCTCTCGGATTGAAATACAGTATATTACTGCAGCCTAAAAACTCTTCTGTAGATGCAGTTCTCTCTGTAAGATGGGTTTGGCCTAAACACATGTGAGGTGCTAAACTTGAGTCTGTTTTCTCACCTGTTAGTTTATAATATGCTGGGATCAAAGATCCATTAGAGATTGGTGAACTAAAATAAGTTTAATTAGGGTCTAGTACAGATATATATTGGAGGGTTTAATTCTTCTCTCCTTTCTATGGACAACAGAAATGGTACCAGATGAGCAGTTTATGTGGGGTTTTTAACTCAAAATGAGATGATGGGACTTGACCTGTGGTCTGGGGCCCAAATCTGGGCAGAGACACCATGGTCAGACAAAAGAGAACACTTTGAAATTGCTTTTCCACTTGAGAACACATACAGTATTTTTTCACACATTTTTGTGCCAGTTAATGAAATAGTGGAACACATTGCAAGGGGGTATTTTGGAGGTTGGTATAAATTACTATATTGGGATTAAAAAGGGAATAGAGATCTTGATGACTAATGGATTCATCAACAGTTTTTAACCATGATGGTGTGTACAGGGATGGGGAGAGAATTCTTCTGTCCTTTACTTGGTTCTTACTCTTTCTCGCTCATTTTTGTCACTGATTCTTTTCAGAGCCAGGATTCTGGGCCATCAGTCCAGTAAATAACAGCTGGACCAGTAGCTTCATCTGGGACAATTATTTTTATATAAATAAAGTTCTCACCCCACAGGATCTGTAAGGCTGTGGCTGACAGCAAAGCTGCGTTGTCCCAAAATTATTCTTTTCCACCCAGAATCCCAGTGCCATTCCTAGCAGAATCCCACAAGGGTGTGCTGAGTCTCACTGCACCATTGACAACACAATTAGAGGAGTCTCTCTGTCTCTCACAGGTGTGTAGGGATTTAAGGGCTCAGCTCAATTAAGGATGATAATATTTTGGGTCCCCAGCTGTGTACTGGAGGCTTTAGTGAAGACTTTGCCTTGGAGTCCATGGCCAGGCACCAGTTTGACATTTAAACACCCTGTACCTGAGTGCTGCTGTGTGACACATCTGGAGCACGGCAGCCACAGCTCCTTTGCCAGCTCAGCACAAGGGACTTGCCCTGATTTGTTTCTCTTGGTTCAGTGCCTTCCAAATTAGTTATTGCTGATTGGACACACGTCCCTACCCATATCTTCACTATCTTTCCTGGTCACTGCATTGCATTGCTCTGAGATGGGGAAACATTTACTAAATTTGAAGAAAAATGTATTTTATTCTTCCCACTGTTCCAGACAGGCAGCTCGGACCAAGGCAGGATTTCTTTTCAAACCCTGCTTGAATTGATATTTCAAGGTGGTCACCCTGAGCCTGTTTCCAAAAGGGACCTGTTCCCTTCCACCTTCATTTGAGATGCTTGAAAACTCACCCAGGTGGTGGGAAAACTCCTTGACCCTTGATGCTGGTTCCTGCCTGGAGCTGGGTGCTTTAGTATCTGCTCAGAAAAAACAAAGTTCATTTGATCTCAGGTAGCTGTGGAGCTTCTGATCAGCCACATTATCAATGTCTTATCCTTTATAAAATATTCTTAGGCCCTCAAGATGAGCTGTAAGCCTCCACTTTCGTCTCCTTTTTAAGGTTGCTAGTCAGATTCTTCTCAGCTCATTCAAACCCAGCATCTTTCCTTATCTCAGCTCATTCTAGCCCTGTGTTTTATTCAGGCTCCTTGTACAGCCCAAAAGGTTTATTTTTTAAAGCAGTGTGTAATTTCCACTGTTGTGCTGCGGTGTCCAGTGCCCTTAGTTTACACAACCATGCCAGGCCAGGGATGGAGCTGCAGCTGTGCTGGGCTGGCCTCTGCTGAGCTGTGTGAGCACTTAGAAATACCCAAAGTCAATGTGAATATGCCAGTTCTCCACTGCACTAATCCCTGTGCTTAATTTCTCAGTCTCATGCCATCAGTGCCAATTTTTGGCAGTAACAATTGACTTCATCCTAAATTATTTCATGCACAACTGGAGCTTTGAGAACCCATATCAAAACTGTTGTTTAAAAGAAAGATGCTTGCCAAGTCTCTCCAACAAATGGTGTTGTATATTAAACACTGCAGCAGGGATGCTCCCTTTAAGGCATGTGGATTATTATTTCAGAGTTTGGAAAATGCTTTACTGACTGAATCTAATGAAAATAACTTCAAATTTAAATAGATTTGTTGGATCTAATGACATTGATTTCAAGTGAACCATAGCTAAATGGGAAATGTTCATTGTTCAGTGAGTTATCTCTTGATGACAGTGTTATTTCCACAGGGAAACAGAGTAGACACCAAGCTCATCCACTTCTTAATTCATAGTGGGTTGTTCCCCAGAGAAACCACCCTTAATACACATATAAAGCTTAACATCAGTGCCAGCGTTATGAATAGAGCTGTGTTAGTTAAAATAAGTTTCAAGTGAGTCTGGATTTCTGTAAATTTTTAGGGTCTTGCAGGAGCAGATAATATTGCTGTAGTAAGGCTCTGCAGAGTTTCTGCATGTCCATCACCCTTGTAGCTGGCCAGGGGACCCCAAAAGTGGGACATGCCAGGAAAGCAGTGCCTGCAGCCGTCACTGTGCTCTGGACATGTGGCTGCCCCTGAGGAGCTGAGAGAAAAATGAGCCACACATTCCCAAGCTGTCCTCCACAGAGCTCCTCCTGCCTGTGTCAGTGTCTTTAGAGGGACATAAATCGGCTTTTGCAATGTTGCATGTCCTTCTAGTTGTAGGTAGGAAATAACTTGTTGTGTTTCTGTGGAAGAAAAAAGGAAAGCAATTAGAATACTCCAGTTTCGCATTCAATTTATTTAATTAGGCTGTATGTGAAATTGCCAGAGCCTCGCTCACTGCTGCTTTAAGCATCTTACATCTGTGCCATTTCTGAGGATATACTCTGTAGGAAATCCTCTGGCAGCTGAGCTGAGCTCTGTTACCAGAGCTTTCTGGTATTTGATGCCTAATTGATGACTCTTAAAATGGAGCTGTCCTTCAAGCTCACTCTTTGGGATTTGGAGAGGAGAAAACTAAATCATGTGGCTGAATCTTTCTTTAATTTCTCCCTGCATTACCTACACAGCGTGCTGGGCTCTGTTCCTGGAAATGCTCTGTGCAGATGTCTGCAGTTGGAGGAGGCGTTCCTGTTGTAGCCTTGGTGCCTTTAGAGGACACCATTAAGACACCACTGATATGAAACAGTTCTTAAGTTAGTACTGGGAGAAGAGAAAGCTTTTTTAGCATTCTTTAGACTTGGAAGAAGCGAATCCTCTCCTGGCTGTTATTTATTGCTGTGTTTATCAGCACTGAGCAGTTTAAAAGGCAGATGCTCAGTGCAGACACGCACAGCAGGTGGAGGGGAACTAAAATGAAGATGCCTCATTTGGCAGTCCTTGTTTTGCACACCTAGAATGGTGTGAGTGCTGCCAGCTGTCACCTCACTCTGTCAGCTGGGCAGTGGCCAGGTGGCACTGGATCCTGCCTTTCATGCAGGATCCCCCAGAGAGGCAGTGATTCATGGAGTCTTACAGATCCTGCAGACCATGGCCAGGTTCAAGCCCATCATTAATATGATCTTTTCTAATTTTCCAGCTCCAGAGTATTTTTTAAGTCCAGTTCAGCATTCACAGCTAAGTTCTGGGTTTCTGGTAGCAGTTTTTGCTGCATTTCTTCTGCCTGACTCATTGAGTCAGCACTGGCTTCACCACATTTTATTGCTCTCATTTATTGCAACTACTACCTATCAAATTAATTGCTGTGTTTTGACAGACCCAATTTACTTTCCCATTATGGCTGCTATTACTATTGATGAAATGTGGCTGTCAGCTCCTCTGTGGGGGATCAGTTGGTATTTAAAAAGCCTACCCTGTTTCCAGCCTTCCCAAAAAGAGACCAAAAGGGCTGTCACTGCCCTTAGGGCCGTGTTATCCATGTAGGTTAGGCATGAGGAAGCCAAGGGAGAAAAGGAGGTAAAAAAAGTGGCTGGCCCAGGTCTCCAAGCAGAAACAGCTTCTCCCAAAGGGAGAACTGCATGTTTTGTGGGAAGAGCCGTGCCCCACGTGCAGGTAGGTATCCTCACAGGACCAAGAACTTTCCTCTGGAATGACCCACCATCAGCAGGTCCCTCCCCTGAGGGGCCCAGTGCTCCTGTGGCTCTGGCCCATTGCAGAGATGCTGATAGGACACAAAAGCCCAGAGGTGCCAAGTGACACGGCCCAGGGAAGCACAGCTGGACATCAGCGGTGTGCTGGAAGCCACCTGGAGCTTTCAGCAGTGGTAGGGGCTGGAGTGGGTTTGTACCAGTGCTACCAGTGCCTGTCCTCATCTGTCCTTCAGGTAAATGTGGCTAATGCTCCATCCTCATTCCACTCTGCTCTCTAGGCTGCTCAGGCACAGAAATATAAGCTCCTTCACCTGCTGCCATTGTCTTCATGATCACTTTCTTCCTTTGTCTCATTGTTTTGCTCTCAGGGACAGATTCCTCTTAAACACATCTGTATATTTGCATCCATCTCTAAGGTAATTCCATGTCTGTGTTTACCCTGGGTGCTGTAGAAACCTGTGTCCCCTCCTCAGCCTGTGTGATTTGTGTGGTAGTGAGAGCACTGGGCTCCATCCTTCCTTCCTGTAGGAGCAGTTTTACCGCAGTCATTCTGTGTGTGTGATGACTAATGTTTATGTATGCTTTTTATTATTACTTCTATTTGTAATTCTTTGGCGTTTCAGATGCTTTTAGGGAGGGAGGGGTGAAAAAAGCCAGTTGGGTTTTAGCAGGAACTGGTGCTCAGCCTGTTTGTAAAGGGAATAGCTATGGAATTTGGGAAAGGCTGAGCTTTGTAATTTGAGTTTAATATTTAGTGGTTATGCAAAAGAAAGGGCTGGGGCCACCTCTGCTCCAGATGCTCCACCACTCCCTTGCGCTTCTGCCCCTGGTGCAGTGCTGGGAGGGCTCTGGGCAGACCAAAATTGGTTGCTCCATGTGACCACCCCACCCCACCTCAGCCAGGACTTCACCAAAACATGGTCACTTGTCCAACCACTTGCACAGACCCTTCTAGGAAGTGTTGGTCCAGTTAATTCTGTTAAATAACGAAATAACATTAATGCAAACCATGACCAGCTGCTTACAGACACCTCAGTGGGAAGTGCTAAGATCCAGTGGTTAGGCAGGACACAGCCTCCAGCCAGGCTGGGGAGATCTGGGCTGAGAGACTGGGAAACAACCACACATCTCTAAATACCTTTGGGAGCAGCTCCAGCACTCCGGAGACTCTGCCTGGCCTGGTTTATTGCTCTGAGACAAATGGATGAGCCAGAGCCGGGATGTCGCCCGCTCTGAGTGAGGAAGGACTTGCAGAAATTCTCCAAAAATAGCCAGGAGAAGGCAGGCGGAGGCAGATGGGGACTGACGTGGCGCCGGCAGGGACAGCTGGTGCCACCGCCTCCTGCTGCTGCACTTTCCATAGAGAGGAAGGGACTTCAGCAGCCTGGATGAGGGCAGATTGTTGCATTGGATGGGAACTCAGTGGAGGAATGAAGCACTTGCCAGGGGTGTGTGTGTTTGCTGTGTAGGTTGTCCCACGCCACCCCTGTCCCGTGCTCCTGTGTTTGGGAGGGCAGTGCAGGGAGGCTCATTCCTTGCTGGACATGAAACACGTGTGAATGGCCAGTGGCTGTGATCCCCCACAGCTGCTGCGGGTCACAGCCATGTACTCTCCTGGGTGATTGCACAGAGCAGGCTTTGCTCCCCTGTGGCTTAAAAAATGTAGGAGAAATAGAGTCTTATTTCTTACCAAGAGTTATTTACTGGAAGTTCCCATCCAGCCTCAGGCCTCACAGCACGAGCCAGGCTCCTGTGCAGACATGGAGCTCTGGTACCGGATCTCTGCTGCTTCACGGCAGCCGCAGCTTTTTGGGTGGTGTTTGCCACCGTGAGGGTCCTCTCACCCTGACATGGGGTGCTGGGAGAGGCAGAGGCTGCTCAGAGTGGTGGGACAGCATTGAAGATCCCTGACAGGAGCGGGATCAGCAAGATGTGCCAGGCAGGGAGCCAGGCTGTGCCAAGCTGCCACGGAACAGAGCCTCTGCTGCTAAATGAGGTGATCAATCATTTGAAGAGGGGGATGACAGGCACTGAAGACAGGGCTGTTCCTCAGCCTCCCCTGCAGAGAAATGGCCCATAGGGTCAAGGTCAGGTTTATTGCAGGGCTTTGCTGAAGTGGAGGGAGAAGGGAACATGATCTTTGATCATTTCTGGTTTCTTCAAAAGTCAGGTTAGACCTGTGTGTACTTTGTGTTGTTCCCAGCCAGGAAATACCCCCAGAGCCCCCAACCCACACCCCCCAAACACTGTGTGCTCCAGGCACATGCAGCTGCACTGACACTCCACTGCCCAGCTGGCTTGTCCATGCAGGTTCCACAGAATGCACTGGGCACGGGTTGCCCAGAGAAGCTGTGGCTGCCCCTGGCTCCCTGGAAGTATTCAAGGACAGGCTGGACGGGGCTCAGAGCAACCTGGCATAGTGGAAGGTGTCCCTGCCCATGGCAGGGGGTGGAACAACATGATCTTCAAGGTCTCCTTCCAACCCAAACCATTCCATGATTCCGTGATACAGGTAGAGTGGTGTGAGTGAGGCTGGACACCTGGGAGACACAACTGCTTGGAGATGATCACCTCCTTTGTGTTGTGGATATCTTTATGATGGAGAAATGGGTGTTTTAGGTGAAGTCATCTGCCTGCAATCAGTTTCTGCTGTGGGTGGCACCTGGAGGTGTCCCCTTTTCTCCATCCAGTCACGGTGACAGTCACATGCTGTCTGGGGGTGGCTGGGCTGGGGGGAGGTGTTGCTCCTTGAGGATGCCCTGGAGTGCAGTACAGCTCAAGCCTTCTAATGAGAAAACTTCAAAAGTTAGGAGTAGGAGGAAAAAGCTGAAGTTATCATAGTGAATGTGCAATGCAAGTAAGTTACCTTGGCTGAGATTCTAGGGCTGCTGCTCTCAGCTTTTGGGAACTGCTGTTTAGGGGACCAAGCAAACTCATAGAAACTGAAATCACACAGTTTTTGTGTAAGACAAACTGGGTTCTGGTAGAAAGATTTCATTTTACTGCCATTTACAGCAGGGCTTTGGAGAAGCAGTTGTGGGATCAACCCAACCCTCTGATCCTTATAAAAAAGTCAGATTAAAGGAGAGCAAGCCAGAACTCTCTGAATGCAATGGAAACTGTGCTACTGGTCTGCAAGACTTTCCCCTAGAACCAGATACCTCCTCGTGGAGAAGGGCATTCAGGGAAGTGGAGAGCTCAGTTTTTGGGTGCAGAGGTCAAGCGGGTGTCCAGGCACAAGCTGCACATCACTGCAGGGCATCGAGCTGGGATATTGCCGAGGTGTTTACGTGGTACCAGCACAACCGGCTGGTTCGTTGCTATTCCCTGTTGATATTGCTGACCTGGGTTGGAAGAAACACCCCTGCCTTGCTCTGTGCCTACAATCTCTTTATTTCCTTGCCACCCCTGTAGAACACAAGGGAGCAGAGAAGCAGCCAGGGACCCGGAGCTGCCGGACGTGTGCGAGGACGAGGCCGCGTCCTGAGGCTGCCCAGCTGCTGCGGGCTGGCCGCGCACGAGCCGCCGCCGTCGTGCCCATCGTGGTGTCGTGTAGCACATCGCCCTCATCACCCAGCCCGGGGCCTGCACAGCAAAAACAGAACCAGACAAAACCCACCTGAAACGGACCAAGCCAGAAAGTCAGGCAGGAGGATCAGAGCAGCGCCGAGGAGCAGAGCGAGCCCTGGGGCAGCACGGCCGCGTTCCTTGGGCAAGGTGTCCGTGGCTCCTGTGCGTGTGCCTTGCTCTCCACTTGTGCTTCACCTCGGGGCTCTGTCGGGGGTCTTGGCCGAGGAATGGGGGTTCGTTTGTCTTGAGGGTCCTTTTCCCCCAGAGACTTTTTCCTTGCGTTTTTGCATTCTCTACTTCAAGCATCAGGAAAAAAAAATGGCATCGGAGCCAGGTTTTATATCAGAGGGCAACTGCTTTATTTAATACACAGGTAAAGCACTTGTGTCCATCAGGAGTCCTGCTCCTGGTGTGGAGTTGATGGCAAAATGTCTATGGATATCAGTTAAACGAGGATGAGATCTTGCTGCTGGAGTGAACACTGTCCCTCCCTATGCCTTTCTTTCTCCTTCTTCCCTTTTCCTCTTACCCCTCAGTTTTGCACATTCTCAGTCCTGCCCCCAGCCATGGATTTAGTCAGGGCAGTGCTGTAAAGCAGAGGAGTTACATGAGATTCCCTGGATGTGCAATGATCCTTGGAGTGTCACAGAGCTCTGGAGCATGGGGATATGCTGCTACACAGAACAGCTTAGTGCTCCAGGGACATCTGCCAGGGCTGCTCCTCCCAAAGAGCTGGGAATGTACCCCATCAGCTGCACCCAGTCCTGCACCCATGGACCTTGTTCTCCAGCTGAAAAGAGTGGCAGGTTTGGGGTTCATTTTATTTCATTTCCTTCCCTTCACTCATCTCTTGTGTACCTGATGCTTTTAAACTTTAATTTGCTGAAAATGACCCAAACTGGGAGGGGTTCCTAGGATGGAAATGTTGGTGGAGGGTTTTTAGAAAGCTACAGAGCACAAGTATCTTTTGATTTTTTTTTAAAGGCTTTAATTTTAAATTTTATTTTAAGACTATGATTTTTATGCATGGGCTGATGCTGCTATTTTATCCATAGATTGCTTCTAAACTTGGAGTTAGAAGCTTCATCTCAACAGTTTGACAACACGTAAGAGATTGCACTTAAAAAGGCAAATACAAAAAGGCAAATACAGCCATTTCTGTGGCTGTTGACTGTACAGACTGCGTGGATAATCAGGAATTCCACTCTTCCATTCAGAGAGTAAAAACCAGTGACATTCATCTGTCAAAATATATGTCATTATTTTCCCTTGAGCTTTATGGGGTCTGAATGTGCCCCTGGGAAGCCCATGGGATTGGAATCTTATTTTATAGTACTTAAAGAAAGGGCATGATTAAATTTGGTTCCTACATAATCATCTTAGTGTCTGGTTTTAGGTTAATCCTGAGGACTTGGGACTTTGTTCCCTCATTTTTGTGCAGGGGGACGTGTACGAGGGGTGTTGGTAGTGACTGGTATATCCTGGTGTTCCTGTTCTGTTTGCTGCTATCTAATTTGGTGGTTCCCAACATTTCATAGCTGAGCTTTGCTGCCAGTGCCTTTTGTCTGTCCCCAGCCTGTCACCTCCCCTCACTCATCCTCAGCCACCTCAGTGAGATGCCCAGCAGACACCAGCTGGGCTCTTCCTCACATCTCACCTGTAAATATTGGCAAAATGGGAAATAGCATTGCAGCTTCTGCCTTTAACGAAGGAGGCCTTTAATGCTGAAAGCTGGCAATGGTGTTGGATCCTGTAAAGGTTACTGCTGTGGGCCTGAGCTCTGCACTGCTGCATCCAGGTGCTAAATCCTGCCTGTTTGTGTCTGCACCAGCTGTGAGCTCAGCATCCCCTGAGGAATGGCCCTGCACCAGGGGCATGCCCTGATCCTTCCCCCAGCCTGGGACACAGGACCTTCTGCTTGGATCCTGCTGCCTTGTAATGAAGATTTAAGTACCTAGACGTAGGGACTGAAAAGTCTGAGGGCACAGGGGGTTTTGCAAATGAGAAAGATTGTCCAGGTGGAACCACTGCCTATGGAAGGGAGAGTCTCTGGATACAAGCTGGTCTGTGCTGGGGTGCCACCAGCTCCTGCTGCACACCAGGGGCCAAGCTGGGCAAACTGTCCTCCAGTTTGTGGAAAAAACTACTTTCTCCAACTGGTGTCCCCAGGACAGGGCCAGGGAGTGACCTTTGAACAAGGACACATCTTAGGAACCTGCCCTACCCCAGGCAGAAAAGGGAGTTCTGGTAATCCTCATCCCTGTGGGACTTCTGAAGTCTAAGCAGTACCTGGGTTGTGCTCAAAGAGCTCTAAGAATGCAAACATGGGGTTAGTTACTGTATTTTTAATCTGTGGCAAGAATACTTTGCTAATCCAGGCAGTTTGGGTTGTTTTAGTGATGCCCAGGGGATGGGAGCTGGTGGGGCAAGGCTGCAGGAAGGCTGTTCTCAGCCTCGGTTAATGCAACCAAACAAACGATGTTACAAACGAACTCTATATCATGTTCCTTCAGTGGTACCTAAATCATCGCTTCACTTTTGGAGGGGAATGGATGTTTTTTATGATTATCTCAAAATCTACTTTGAAATATTTGCCCTTGCAGCTAAAAGAAATCCTTCTGGAGCTGTTCCCAGAGGTCCAAGAACCAACGCCTTGAGTTGTACAGCTGAGCTCTGAGCTCGTGTCACACCTTGTTTCTTCAGCAAATCTGCCAGCAGTCTTTCCTTTATACCCCAGAAACCACCCCTATTGTGTCACAAACAGCAGCCTGGAAACTTGCATGAAATGAGATGGAAAAGGTGCCCTGGCAGCAGGAGAAACAGTCAGATAGGCAAAAATAGGCTCTACTTCTCAGCTGCAAGGAAATCCTTGTTCATGTGCATTTTAGAGCAGCTCTGAGCAACGCTGGTTCTGCTCTGAAGAAAGGAAGAGACTGAAGAGAGGGGATTTATTTGAGAATAAACATCCCTGGCAAGGCAGCACTCTTAGCTCTTGAGTAAAATCGTTCTCTTTAGCTGGATGGGTAAATATTTGTCTGCTCCTCTCTGTGATGGAGGGGATGGGGTTCAGTGTGGGCTCTGCAGAGCAGCGAGCAGAGCTGGTGTGGCACACTCGTGCTTTGGTGTGTGCTCTGTGTTTTTCCCCTCCACATCCTCACCTGTGGTGTTCTGGAGCACTGGGATGTTCTGGCCTGTGTTAGCTGGGCTCAGAGTCCCAAGGAGGGCTCCTCTTTCCCCCAGCACCATTGCTTCTGGTCAAGTTTTCCAGACTCTTCCAGCTTGAGGATGATTTCCTTAAAAGAAATTTCTCATTTGGGGGAATAGCACATCTCTTTGATCTCCAGGAGATAGCTTTCCATGTCTTGCTCAATTAATGGCTCTAGCCCTTTGGTTTTGGGGGGTAGTGCTAAGTAAAAATGCTGGTCAAGTCTCTTCTGTCCTGCACTGAGGAATGCACAGTCCATGTCTTTAACCCTTTGGGCAGGAATGTGCTGCTGAGAATGTCACATTTGCAAATAGATGATGTTTTCAGCATCAGGGCTGCTGGTGGGAAAGCTGACTTTGTATACGGCTGCAACCAGAGGGAGCCTGGTGGGGGACAGTGTAGCTGCTCCACGCAAAACAAACTATGGCTCGATAGAACAACTTCCAGGGTGGGATTTCATTCCTTATTTATTGCCAGACTTGCAGGGAGGAGCTGCTGAGAGAAATTTCGTGTTCCTTCAGCACAACTCTGCGTCCTGAAGCCATCGGCAGCGCTGCCATGGGGGAATTTCTCCGTTTGTGGCGTATGGCTGGGAGCTCTTTTGCTCTCCCCTGCTCAGTGCTTTCCCTCCCATCTTGCCCAAAAACCCCAGGAGCTTTGTCCCACCAACCCAGGGGCTTTGTCCCAGCCCCTTAGAGGCCCAGGCTCCCCCAGGGATGGGGATCTCAGTAAATTTCCCAAGGCAGGAGGGCTGTGCTGGGGGATGCCACTGAGAGCCCGAGCACCTCTGGTGTGCAACAGAGAGACTGGAAAGCAGAGAGGGGAGGGTTTGTGTGGCAACAGAACTTGGTTTAGGTGCCAAACTTCTCTGCTTTAGCAGGGCCCATTTGCAGTGGAATTTGCTGAGCAAAGCAGTGCAAGGCACTCCTTACTGGCCCAGATCCTCCTACACAAATCCATGCTCGGCTCAAGTCCCTCCCAGGCTGGATTAACCTAGATTATGCCATGACCCTGTTGCTCTGCATGCAGCCTTCCGTGGGATGAGGGAAGGAAAGCAGCTCATCAGTCACTGCCTTGCTCCTTCCCTTCCTGAAAAAAAGCCATGTACACTCAGAGCTGCTGCTGGCAGAGCCCAGACCCTCCGTCAGTATCCACAAGCCATCAATCAAAGCATTCCCAAAAAATGGTGTAAATTCAAGAAAACATGAATTGCAACTCTTGAGGGTGTCATACAGATCCTCTGTGCCGTAATTTTGCTGCTCTTTCTGATTTCTAGGCCTGTTCTGTTGGTATTTCAGTCTCTCGTTGCACTTGATGTTGAACCTCTGCCCCTGTATGTGCTCTGCTATGATTCCAGCATGATGTAAATGCACTCAGTACTGTGACAGCACGTGGCTGTTGCACTGTAAATATGTACCATGAAGAGAGAGGCTATTTTTTGCATGCTTTTGTACTGTAGAACTGACGAGAAAATGACAATAAATTCCACAGAGATGACCCTGGGTGTAAGTGCAGTTCCTAAGGCAGCACTGGCTGCTGGCTCTTGGGTGTTCTCTGCTGCTCCACCCCTCTCTGTGCTGTAGCTGTGGCAGAGGGGCTTGGAGGGATTCCTTTCATCACCCATTCCCTGCTGGGCTTTTCCTGGATGGAGAAGCTCGGGGGTGACATATCCCTAGCTATTCCAGCCTGCTGCAATGGGGCTGGTGAAACTGTCTTGCCTTCATTCCATTTGCTTCCAAAGAAGAGTGCCATTTCCTTCGCAGAGGGGCTGGGGCTGGCCTGGGTTGGAGCTCACTCGGCACGGTTCTGGAAACCCCAGCAAATCCTGGGCTTAACTGGTGCCATGGGGCAGGACTGGCTGAGCCTGCCCTGCTCCAGGCATTTTCCTCCAGGAGAGGCAGCCAGAGGCACCAAGCTCCTCTCATTATTGCAGAAAAAAATTTAAAAACAGGTGAAGGCATCTGCCTCAGCCCTGACAATGATGTTGCAAGGCTGAGAGAGTTGGTGGTGTTCAGCCTGGAGAACACAAGGCTCCAGAGAGATCTTAGTGCCCCTTCCAGTGCCTAAAGGGGCTTCAACAGAGCTGGAGAGGAACTTTGGGCAAGGGCCTGGAGTGACAGGCCGAGGGGGAATGGCCTAGTGGGCTAGAACTGTGGGGCACAAGAAAAAGTTTTTTCAAATCTCTTAATGGGAAAAGGCAGTGTAGAAATAACGTTGTCCACTTCCAGGGGGTGGATGGTAACCTCACAAAACAGGGAGAGACAAGGCTGAGGTGTTTCAAGCATTCTTTGCCTCCATCTTCAACACTCCTCCCTCCCTTCCCAGTGGAAAGCGTGCATTGTCCCATGGGACACTGCAGAGTCCTGGAGGAGGGCAAGCCCTGCTCAGCAGCGACCAAAGCACCCCTGTTCTTTGCCTCCATCTTCAACACTCCTCCCTCCCTTCCCAGTGGAAAGCGTGCATTGTCCCATGGGACACTGCAGAGTCCTGGAGGAGGGCAAGCCCTGCTCAGCAGCGACCAAAGCACCCCTGTGTGATCCACAGCATTCCCATCCTGAATCCAAAGTCAGCACGTGCCAGCTCTTGGGAAGAAAGGAGCCCTATCCCAGTCAAAAGCAGAGCAGGGGGAGCACCATGAGAGCTCCTTGGGAAATGCTGATTTCTTTAGAACTGAGGCTCTGCAGAGGCTGGTGAGCTGCTAACAGAAACCTCTTGCTGGCCCTCGACAGCCAGCTCCGGAGAGCTCCCCGGAGATGGGGGAACTCTGCCTCCCTTTGTCTCTGGAGGATCTTCTCAGGCCCAGAGCAGAGAGCGTTTCCAGTTGGCATTGCCACAGCGTCCTGGGAGCCACGGGTTGGACACTGGTGGCACCAAGGATCCTTCCTGATGTGCCACTTGCTCCAGGGAACGCTTCACTGCAATGGGCTGAGCTGCCATTTTCACTTCCAGGCTTTTTCGGGCCATGAGCACCCTCAGGGCTGAGAGCCGGTTCGGCTGCTCCCCGAGGCGGGCGGGGCTGTGACGGCACAAAGGGGCTGACCAGGGCTGCGGTGTCACACGGTGCCCTGGCCCCAGCCCTGTGACAGCAGCGCTGCGCATCCCAGCATGTGCAGTGCAAATCATTCCAACGCCCATGGTTCTTTACCAGACTTTTCCCATATTGCTACATAAAAACCCCAAAGAAATTCTCCTTCATTGCTTCTGTGTTACACAATGCTTAGGCTCCGATCTATTCCCTGTGAGGGTGGGGAGGCCCTGGCACAGGGTGCCCAGAGCAGCTGTGGCTGCCCCATCCCTGGAACTGTCCAAGGCCACGATGGACGGGGCTTGGAGCAGCCTGGGGTTGTGGAAGGTGTCCTGCCCATGACGGGGTGTGGGACTGGATGAGTTTAAAATCCCTTCCAACCCAAACCATTCTGGGATTCTGTGTTCTGCCCAAACACACAATGGGCCCCAATAGCTGCCAATGCCAAACCCACCTGTTAATTGATGGATAAATAAATTCCTGGCAACCGCCACCACCACGAAAGGAAGGAAAAGGGCTCTGTGAGAGGGACCGGCAGAGGTTGAGGTTGAAATGGGGACATTGAGGGTTCCTTTCTGCACAAGCACTCTTCCTGGATAGATGCTGTTGCCCACTCCAGATGGATTCATACCCCCAGCATTTTGTCAGGGAGTGAATAAAATACTGAGGGCAGATAATTGCTGGTTCCCTGGGAATGCAGTGTCCTGGTGAGGTCACATTGCTGCCACTGTGGTACATCCAGCCCCAGCGTGCTCAGTGACATGTCCCAGGCCAGTAAATGCCCCTGAGCTCGTGGTCATTTAGGACCTTGCTGAGGACTCAATTTGGGGTTGGATCCAGCCAGGCTTGAAAGCTGCTCCCCCTAATTTTCTTGTAAGTGGGCTACGTATCAAACCAGATTTCTAGAGCAGTAAATTATAATTTAGTGCTGATTATAATATTCATTAAGAGCTGCTGTCTGCTGTAGTGTTACACCAAATACTAATTATTAGAAATTAAGGTGACAGGAGGGAATAATATTCTGAATTGTGTAAGTGGAAGTAATAAGAGCCCAGGAGGGATAAGCAGACAAAGCAACAGGAGAATTTCCTTTCTACAGGGAAATCAGAGGTGAGAGAATCCCCAGTAGCACAGCACTGGGAGGCACAGCTGCCCAGAAAGGGTGTCTGGGCAGGGGACAAAATTAATCAGAGCTACAAAAACACCAAGCAGAGGGGTCACAGCTGTGGGACCATTGGGTTCAAAGTGTTCAGTTTTGGGGCATCGCCACCTGGCAGGATCCATCCAGTGGATTGACCTCCAATGGCTCTGTCTTGCCTCGATGTTATTTTTCTAGTTTGTTTGCTTGGTTTATTTTTTTTATTCCTCTTCAAGCTGAAATTAAATTCCTACAATGATTTTGTAGCAACCTAGTCTAGTGAAAGGTGTCTCTGCTCATGGCAGGGAATAGACAATCTTTAAGGTCCCTTCCCATGCAAACCCAACTGCAGCAGGGGTGAGATGGATGCAGGGCAGAAAGAACAGCCAGGGAAGCAGCCAAAGCCATGCAGGGCTGTGTGAGGAACATAGTTTTTCCAGTCCCCAGCAAAGGAGAATCATAAACTTCACCCTTTATTGTTCTATGCTGCTCCACACCAAGCACAGCTGTCTCCAAGGCCTCCCTCCAGCAGAACCTCTTTAATCACACTCCCTCTCTCCTATGGTTTCATTAGGGGGAAAAAATAATCTCATACGTGAAAGTGATTCCTTTGTTGCCAGACATTTCCAGGTTTTCCATTTTCTCCTCCTTGAGTAGGAAAAAGCCATTTACCATGTTCTTTTCTAAAGCAGTTTCCAGGGAGGTCCAGCAAACACGGCCAGGAGCCACCAGCGGCCAAGCCCCGACAGAGTTTCTTCACTTGAGTAAACCAATGTTTTGCCACTAATGGGAGCTGAGTGACCATTTTCCGTGCCCTATTTATTTTATTGCCAGGGCTGGGGGCAGGGGAGGCAGCACCAGGGCAGCTCTCTGGAAATCCCACCGAGGACTTGGAGTGTTCACTCTCATCCCATTTTATGGTGTGTGATGTGCAAACACATTAGGGAAGAGCTGCTGCTCTCCAGCTGGAACAAGTCACAGTGCCTGTCTCTCTCTCTGTCCATCTCTACTATTTTTTATTTGGAGTTTCTACTGGGTTGTTTCAGGATGGGGGATGCTCTTGCTCAGTTTGTGCCAGCCAAAATCCCCGTGGAAGAAAATTTTTTGCCACAACAGGGGGTTTTTTCATCATTAGAATGAAAAAGTATTGTTTTTCCCTGCCCTGTTGATCCCTTCAGCCTCGCTGTGGGATGAGAACAAGGATGGGAGCCCTGAGCCACCGTGGGATGGCAAAGGCAGGAGCTGACCCACCACCAGCTTGAGGTGAAGCAATTAAAGCTTGTGGCTGCCACCAGCATTTCCTGCCTGTAATTAAGGCTTTTAATGAGGAGGCATATGGTAACCCCCTCCTCCCCCAGGCATTTTGCCAGGTGTGGGTTTATTAACAGCTGCTAATTACACCATTATTCAGCATCTAAGTCAAGGAGGGCTGCACCATGTGCTCTAACTGCCTGTGAACGCTGCCAAAAATTTCTTAGTTTAAATTTTCTGTTTTCCCCTTATACAGGGAGCCGAACCCCCGGGAGTTTGTAGGACAAACCAGTCCCCCTGGGACACAGGGCCAGCACCTTCCCCACTTTACCTGACCCCTCTCCATGCACAGGGCCTGCAAATCATCTGCACTTCCTCCTCCTCACAGCCTGAACATGCTTTTATTCCCAGGGGTGAGTTTTGCTGGAAGCCTGATAGTCCCAGGAGCTTTAGAGCGGCTCAAAGCCATTCTCCATCTGATGGAGTATCCAGCTACCAGGGCATCCCCAGCCCCATGGATCCTCAGGGCTCCTGCATGTCCTGGACCAGGAGGGCATTATCCCAGCAGGAAAACCAGTGGCTTTGTTCCTTCCCCTCAGACCTCAGCTCTGCTGCTGGGGTGTTCATTGGGCCAAGTGCTTTACAGCAAGGCTCTTTCTCCTACAAAAGGCTCTTGGAAATGTTTTACCAACAGCTGGTTACAGTTTTTACATTGGGTATTATGAAGTACCTTGCTCCCAGCCTGGGGCTCTGAATATTCTGGCTCCATGCAGGTATTGGGAGAAAATGAGCATTAAAATCATCCATCTGGAAGTTCTCCCCCTCCTTTCCAAGCCAGTCCTAGGCCCTGCTCCTGCAGCAGCCTGGTGCTACCCTGTCTGTGCCTGCCTTGTCACCACTGGGACCTGTCCATGGCCACGGACACGCTGGATCTGCCCCTGAGAGCGATGGAAGCCTGGGGAGAGCGGGACAAGGACAGATGGAGAGGCCACTGGGGATGGACTCAGGGTATGTCAAGCTGCTCATGAGGGTCTGAACCTGCAGAGACCCCACAAACACATGGACACGATTTGGAGTTGGGAATGCCTCACCAATACCGTTGGATCCAGCAGCTGTGGACGTGGCACTTGAGGACATGGTGAGTGGTGGCCGTGGCAGCGCTGGGGGAACTGCTGGACTTGATGCTCAGAGGGCATCTCCAAGCCAAAGAATTCCGTGATTCCATGAGCTGCCACAGCTTGCTGCCCAAGGGCACTGCTCTTGCACTGGAGCATCAGGATATAATTTATAGTAAAATATTTAATTACGGTGACTGGAGTGCTGGAAGCGCATGTGGCAGGATGGCATTTCTGGGAGCAGGTGGGAAGAGGGGTTGAAAGGAGGGCCCGAGGCTGATATGGGTTAAACCCACACCAGGAGGGTGGGATGGTCAGTCTCACGTTTATTTGTGGACACATTTCCCTGGTTGGTAACACAGCAGCACATCAAAATGTGAGCCAGGGCTCAGGGAGTGGGTCAGGCACAGCCCAGGACAACCATCACGCCCAGCATTCCCCACCACTCCAGCTGGGAAGGATGCACTGGGGAGAACCCTGGCCTGGTAGTGAAATTGTGTCTGGCTGGGAGAGGAGAAACGTGTGAAAATGGGAGTAATTCCTTTTTAAAGGAAAATACAGCGTTGGGGTGTATAAACTCTGTAGGGTCCAGCTTTCTGCAAACCTGTGTATGATTACTCCTGGCAGAGAACACCCAGGAAAAGCGTCTCCTGTTTACTAAGGATAAAACAACTGATTCATCTGAGGAAACACGATAATTCTTGGTGTCCAGGAAAGTTACACTGAGTTGGAAAACAGACCAACCTCCTGTGGAGCCGAGCCCTGGGCCGGGCTGCTGGTGCCCTCTGCTGCCAAGTGACATTTTCCACATCTTAACTCTCAGCTCAGGGAAGAAAGAATTCCAAACTGTATTTTATGTTTTCAATACACTTTTTTATTACTGCAGTCACCTTTAAATGATTCACAGGGTTAATGACTTTTAAACCTCTATGCTAGTAAAGTAGAAATTAATATTGATATTTAAATATAGGACTAAACAGGAGATAAAAAATGCAGTGGAAAGATGCACAGACTGTCAGGGATTTTGAATTCAGTACAGAGAGAATAAGGTTAATTAAGACACAAGAGCTTATCAGTCTTCACAACATTTTTACAGGAAAATCTGATTAAACATTAATAAAAGGAACTTTGCTATTTAGTAGAAAAAGGACACTGGACATCAAAAAAAACCCCAAAAAACATATATATAAAGCAACAAAAGGTGAAGCAGGGCAAAGTGATTTAAGTACTCATTTCCTCCAGTGGTTTCTGCTCTGTGGAGCAGCAACGCTGTGCTGAGAGAAACACAAGCACAGGCGGAGTGGTGAGGAACCCTGAGATTCCAGAAACTGGGCTGAAATTTGGTTTGATGCCAACAGATCTCACCAGCACCTTATCAACACCATCAGTGTCATCCTTCTCCCCGCCCTTCCTCCTTGCTGGCTTTCCAAACACAGTGAAAGGTGCCATACCCAGGGCCAGGCAGCTCCTTGGGAATTGGCAAAGTCCCCAAGTCCTCACTGACCCCTGCACCGGCCTCAGGCTGGAAACCACCTACACATTCCTACAAGTCTTAATGAGGCTTTGTTTTAACGACCCTTAAAACGGGCAAGTTCTACATTGTGTTCAAAGGTAACATTCAGTGGCCAGGAAGGTACTTTCAAACGCCGGTTATCCAACCCAAAACTTACGAAGATGACAATCTGAGTTACATTTTACAGGCTTTTCTCCCCTTCCTGCCCTAGGGAGGTGCAAACTGGCACAGTTCAAGAGCTTTTAGTCCAGATCTTGGCAGGATGAGTGGAGTAAGGGAAAGATACGCCCCTGTAATTTTAAGCAAGCTCTCTGTATGCCTCTTCTGTTGCCTTTTCAGAATTTCCATTACATTAACTAATCATGCTGCTTCATTTTTTTGCTCTTCTCCTCAATATCTTTCAGCACATCCTGCAATTTCTTAATGCTCTGTGTCAGGAGGGCAAAGCTTTCCTTGAAGTTGCCGGCCCCGTGCTCCCTGCAGATGTTCTCAAGCCCATCAAAGCACCGCAAAACCTTCTCCAGCTCGGCCTTGACAACCTTCTGCTCCTCCAGCTCTGCTCGCAGCGCCTGCTCCGCGGCCGCCTCTGCCCTGCACTGCTGCTGCAGCTGCTGCAGCTCATCCTGCAGCGCCTGGAATTCCTCCTTGCTGTACGGATACTGCTCCTGCACCCTGTCCTCGGGCAGCAGCACGTTCTTAGGGATGTTCAGCACCAGCTGCAGCAGCACTTCTTCCATTTTAGCGAAGAGTTTATCGAAGTGTTCCTTCATGAAGAGCAGGAATTTCTCGGTGCATTTCCGGATCTGGGAAGGGCTGATTTTGCAGCCGGGAATGCCGTCCAGCTTTTTCAGCATCACGCCCTCCACCACCAGCATCATTTCGAAGAGGTAGTCCTGGAAGGCGATGTAGACGCGCAGCATACACGTCTGGGGCGTGAACCCGAAGAACTGCGTCTCGTAGGCCATGGGATCCACCGACATTGCGGCGGGGTGGCCGGGGCGGCCGGGCCGCGAGGAGAAGCAGGGTCTCACAGGACTCCCCGGCGTTACCCGAGGCAGCGGGGCCGCTCCTCCCGCTCGGGTTCGCGGGCCGAGCGCGGGGCCCGGGGCCGGTGCCCGAGGACGCGGCCGGAGCCCGG
>VXAZ01002362.1:1050097-1065417 GCA_013399875.1 Gymnorhina tibicen | reverse complement strand
GCAGAGCGGTGGGAGGGCGCTGCGGTTCAGCCAATGGGAGCGCGGAGCGTCGGGCGGGCCCGGAGGCGGGCGGGCCGGGGCGGGGCGGGGCCGCCAAGATGGCGTACCAGACGTTCCGGCAGGAGTACCTGCAGGTACCGCCCGTGACCCGGGCCTACACCACCGCCTGCGTCCTCACCACCGCCGCCGTGGTCAGTGCGCCGCCGCGGGAGGGAGGGAGATCGGGAGGGGATGGGCGCGGGGTAGCCGTGGAAGGGGAGCCCTCAGGCATCGCCCTCGCCCAGAGCCGGATCTGGAGCCCCGAGGACTCCCAGAGGGAGGGGATCCCCGAAACCGGCCCCGGGGAGGTGCAAAGTACTAATAAATAACAACAACGTGAGAGAGTTGTTGTATTGAGGCTCCCACTTGCCAGAAAACTCACGGTGCTTAGTGAGGACTTGCTAGGCTCTTTTTGGTACACAGGAATGGGTTGCTGGTTTGGGTGTGTATTTTTTTTTTTCTTGTATTGATCCTTTCAAAATGTTCTCTTCTTTTTCAGCAATTAGAACTTATCACGCCCTTCCAACTGTATTTCAACCCTGAGTTAATATTTAAGCACTTTCAAGTAAGTCTGTTTTGAAGCACGGGAGGTTTTAAACTGCTGTAGAGTTTGTAAGTGCTTGTCTTCTCAAAACAGTGTACTTTTTGTATTAGAAATACACTTTTTAAAAGCTTCTGAAGCCAGACTGCAGACCACTGTACCTTAAAATAGGTCTTAGTTTCGTTTTCTGTAATGGAGATTTCAGTTTCACTGTTACTTGCTTATCTTTTTAGACAATAAAAATAAGCTGTCATGTTTAAAGTCCTTGTATTTGTCTTATTTCCAGATATGGAGGTTAATCACAAACTACTTATTCTTTGGACCAGTTGGCTTTAATTTTTTATTTAACATGATCTTTTTGTATCCTTCACCAAGTTGTGTTGGTTCCCTTGGCGAGCAGAGCTCCAGAGTGCAGAAATGTTGCTGTATCTGCACACAGGAAAGGTTGAGTTCCTGGGAATTCAGCAATGCCAACTTCACTGGTGTCATGAATGCGCTTCAAGGGGGTCTCCTTCTGAAGTGGTCAGGAATTTTGCCAGTTGACTTTTGTGGTGTTAAGAATTTGTATAAGCCTGATCCTTCAGGTTGGTGCTGACCTGGTGCAGAGAAAATTCCAGGTAACTTTTTTGTCTCGTGGGTCACCCTCTCTGCTGAAGTATCCTGAAAGAGCCAATTGATGCAGTAAATTGATAAAAAACTGTTAAGCTGATGTAGAATTGAATAGTTTTCTGCTTGGATCTGTCTTTAAACTCATTTGCAATGGAATTTTCCTGACCTGTGGCCTCAGATACCGGTACTGCCGCATGCTCGAGGAAGGCTCTTTCCGGGGTCGGACGGCAGATTTTGTATTTATGTTCCTTTTTGGAGGACTTTTAATGACTGTATCCTTTTTGTTGTAATTCCAAGCTCCTTTAGTAAAGCTAAAGATGTGTGAATGAGAACAGAAACCATGTTGTTACTGTTACCTTAGTATAGTTTGCTGCACAAGGAGTACCGATACTTTTTAGGGTGGTTTTGAATACTTTGGGATTATTGCTGGTTTTTCAGGTTTTTTTCTGCTTGATCATGGACGTGAGGTTATCGGGGGACTGCTCAAGTGTGGGATCATGCTCAGGTTGTCTATGAAGAATTAATTTATACTTTAATGAGATTATTCATGCTGCAGGTACCCCGAATCCTGCTGTAGTTGTTGGATTTGATGGACAGTAATTTGATGTACTTGCACCGGGGAAAGTGGAGTTACCAGCTGTGTGGAAAACATAGAATTACAAATTAAGCTGTAAAATTCTTGACCTCACAAGTGTTTCCTTAATGACCCATGCCAGCTTTTTGGGCTGTTTGTGAACTTGGTGTTCCTGGGCCAGGCATTCACCATCATGCTGGTGTACGTCTGGAGCCGCAGGAATCCCTACGTCCGCATGAACTTCTTTGGTCTCCTCATCTTCCAAGCCCCATTTCTACCCTGGGTATTGATGGGCTTTTCACTGCTTTTGGGGAACTCCATCATTGTGGATCTCCTGGGTGAGCAATGGCAGCAATCACGAGGATCTGTTCCTCCTCATGTGTTACATGAAACAGAAAATACGGATAAATCCAAGGGCTAAATGCCCTAATGCTTGGTGCTAGTTCTTCTGGTATATTTATACCAGGCTTTTCTGATTGCTAACCATTGTAGCATGTTTTGTGCTGTGATAAGGATGGAAAGAGCTTCTGGTGTTTTGGCTTTTATTGCTTGGAATCAGCCCTGATGCATTGTCTGACCGTAGCATCAGTCTATGGAAATAAAATAGTTTATATTACTCTTTTATCAACTCTAATAGAGCCAAAACATCAGTATTTTTAAAAATACTAACAAGCTTTTTATCTGCTGTTTGCTTTCTTCCTTAGGTTTTGTATTTCTGTATCATCATATTTTCTGTGAAAGAACCAATGTGTGTTGTTTTCCTGAAAAGTCTAGTGTAAAGCATTTGAGAGTTGTAAAGGAGAAGTATTGAAAAATCACCGTTTGGCTTTTGTTTCTATACCAGGCATTGCTGTTGGGCATATATATTTTTTCTTAGAGGATGTCTTTCCCAATCAGCCTGGTGGTGGGAGGCTCCTGAGAACACCGTCTGTCCTGTGAGTATTGGTGTCTGCTTTGGAAGAGACCTGGAAGGAGTGCTTGTTTGGAAAAGTCTTTGCAATCCAGTCACATCAGCTTCTGGTGGATGGGGCAGAGACAGAATTGGGGGAAGTCTGTACTTGCTTTCTTGTTGCCAAACAAGGAGCTGGCATTTGTGTAAGTAGGAACCAACTTAACTGAGAGAAGAACTAAAGGATTTTTACCTTTGGTTTCTCTGATAACACTTGTCAGGCTTTGCTGACAGCTTTTTTTGGTGGCACCAAAGCTGTGTCCCCTGATGCGTGTGAACGGTGACTGAGGTATAACATAAAGAAATCTAATGGTTTTTTTCTTCTGTAAGTCATCCTCGCTTCACTTTTTTGGGAAAAAAACCCTTCAGTGTTTATAGTATTGAGTGGTGCTGCTCCCACTCAGTTCTCTCTTGTGTGGAGGCTCTAATCCCCTGTGGTGCTCTCCCAGAACAGCTCTGATGGATTTTCACAGAGTCATAGACTGTCCTGAAGATGTCTGTTATAGAATATTTATCTCATAAATAGCAGAAGATGAACCTCATCAGTCTTGATTTGGGATTTCCTTCCTGGTGGCTCCAAACTGGAATGCAAGACTTGGGCATAAATCCCACTCCCTGGCCAAGCTGTTCTTGAGGGAGGACACTATTCCATGCGCAGCATGTGAGCAGTCTTGATCTTGCTGTGAAACGTGTATTTTAAAGGACGCCCATCCTTTGTGTTTTCCAGGAAAGCGATATTTGACACGCCGGCGGATGACCCAAATTACAACCCCTTGCCAGAGGAGCGGCCGGGGGGATTTGCGTGGGGAGAGGGGCAGCGCCTCGGGGGATAATCAGGGCCTGTGCCAAAACCCAGCCATCCCTGGGAGAGACTGGCCTGGATCCAGTCCCACGGGGGGACTCTCCTTCCCCAGCGCGGAGAGGATTCTTTGACAGCTCTATGGTTTGGAATACAAGCACTTTATGACATGGCAGTCTCACCCGAGACACTTCCAGCGTCTCTCCCAGTCAGGGAATTCATTGTGCTGGACATAATCTAAATCCAGCGGAGCCAAAAATTTAAAACTGGAAACCATTTCCTGTTAACTTCAGTTAACAAGGCCACACAAGTACTTGTTTAAAGTGATTTCTAAAGCATTTTTTTCAAGTTATTTGATACATGAAACTCTATGGGAAACTTTACAGGGGACAAACCCAACTTCTTGGGTTTTAGCTCATTTTTTTATTCTTGGATAAAACAACTGCAAGATGATTGAAAGGCTAAGTCACTATTTCAATGGCAAAAGGTTTTTTTATCTGAGGTGCTGCTGTCTCCGGTCGTCTTTGAATTGCAAGGAAACAACGTGCAGCATAATGGAGCTTTTCACTCTGCCAGTTGACTTTTTGGAATGTTCTGCAGGCCGAGGCTACATTTTGGTGGTTTTTTCCCCCAAGGACTGTGTGTTCAGGTGCCCAGTTTTGAGACTGGTGGTTAAATAGGTGTGCCTGCAAAATCCGCCCCCATGTGCCCTCCGCCGTTACTGAATGACCTGCAGCACTAGGGACGAAACTTGTCTGGAGTCAGGACTCAAATGATGATGAGTTGAATAAAATGTCTTGTGGACCCTTTTTGGTTAATCCTCTGTATAATCCTGTAGTCTTGAGGCAGCAGGTGAAAAAGCAGAGGCTGGAAAAAGCAAGTCCTTGAAGAGACAGGGATAACTGAAGCTTTTTTCACAAGTGTCTCAGAACTGCAGGACACAGGATTATCCTGTCTGCTCAGGATGTGACATCCGTGGTCTGTGGATGAAATTTCTTGTGGGAGGGCTGTGTCCAACGCAGGCCAGTGACACTGAGGGGGATTTAGCTTAAAGCTACATTGATTATAAACATCTCTGAGGGGCCACATAGGAATTTGGAGCTCAATTCAGCTCATCATGGTCAGTTGTTCTTAAATTGCCATAGAAAGTACTGGGTAGGTTTTTATTGATTATATCATAGTAGATAAAGAGAGTTAAAGGAGCATCTTCATTTGAAATTTTAGAGAATGGGCTCACCCATGACACTTGATTATCTCATTTAGTCTCAGATTTTGTTTTTAAAAACTGGCTACAGGTTTTAATTTTTTTAATTTATAGTTCAGGAGAGGAATGTGTGGGGATCTCAGGGGAAATGCTTTGTCCACAAGCAGTATGTTAGATTCTGATAAACAAAATGTGTGAGGTAATTTGTATCTGCATTTTAAACTGTTAAAGTATAAAAGCTTACAGGAGCTTTGGGGGGTTTTACAGATTTTTTGGTCTGTTTTGGGGGGTGGTTTTGATTGTTTCTAGAACAGACTTTTAGTGCTCCTAAAGATCAAGAATGAAAGTGTTTTGGACAATATTGCTTCAGCATAGGTTATGAGGCAAGAATTAGATCAAAACCTTATTTTTGAGGTTTTTTTTTAGTTCAGTGTTTGAGAACCTCTCCGTAGCTTGTTGGTGGGACAAGTCATGAATGGGAACTGTCCCATCCCTGCCTGCAGCCGGCTCTCTGCCCTCCTTGGCTGGATTTCGCTGCCGTTTGGGGTCCGTGATTTTTTCCGACCCTCCCCGGAGTCGGGAGCACTGCAAATGGCGGTGGTGTCGGGACTACAACTCCCAGGATGCTCCTCGCTGCGGCCGCGCGGTGGCGTCATCAGTGCGCCAGGGAGCCCGTAGAGCGCGGCCTCGGCGGGCCGGGCCGGGAGCGGACGGAGCCCCGGGACAGCCCCGGCGGGACGGGACAGCGAGGGGCGATGGCTCAGGACAACGAGGGACCTCCGGCCAAGCGGTTCAGGGCGGCGCCCCCCGGCACGCAGCCCCAGAGCGCCGCGCCGCCCGCACACGTGCAGCGCCGCTCCCTGCCCATCTCCGGAGCCCGCGGGCCGCTGCTGGCCCGGCTCCGCCGCCTCGACAGCGCCGTCCTCATCGGTGAGTGCCGGGCCGGGCCAGGCCGCGTCCCACCGAGTGGCGTGGGCTGGGAAAAGCTGTCCAGAAACGGTTTGGGTGTAAATCTGAAATGTGGTGAACTAGGAATAGAATGATTTTCGTGCTTTGGCTGGTTAAGTAAGCCGGGAACTTCGTTCTTGTGGGGAAGGCAAAAGTATTTCCGTCTCCTTTTGCTGTCTGCCTGGAGTTTAGTCAAAGCCAGATGGCAAAACTCTCCTCTTCAGAAGAGTCTCCTCAGTTACATTTTCAGAGTTTTTCACTGATTTTATTATGCTTTCTGTGAGTCCAAACTAATAACCTTTTTGTCAGACTTCCAGGAGCTGAAGACATACAACTTCCCACCTGGTAGTCTAAAGACTTGCCATTTATTGGAATTAAATTAAAAATGCTATGTATCTCACTCCTATTAATGTCACGCCACACACACTTCACCTCCAGAGAGGCTGGAATATGTTTCTAAACCAGAGCGTGGCTGGAGAGCACCTGGGCAGAGGGAGCTCTGCAGAGGAGTGGCCCAGCAGCAAGAGGAGGGCGCTGGGTTTTGTCTCTGACCTGCCACTGCTTTGTGGTGGGAAATTTTCTCCCTGTCTTCAGCTTCCCCATCCTGAAATAAGGCTAAAAGTTAACATAAAATAACGATTTTGACTATGCTATAAAAGGCGGAGGGGGGAAAAACCCTATTCCCTTAATGTTCCTTAGGAGAAACGGGCTCAGGGAAGACCACTCAGCTCCCTCAGTACCTGTATGAAGTAGGAATTGGCCACCCTGGCGTCATCGCTGTGACCCAGCCCCGCAGGGTAGCAGCTGTCACCCTGGCTGCCAGAGTCGCCGAGGAGAAGAGAACGGAACTGGGGAGGCTGGTAGGTTGATGTACAGATTAATTTTGGTTTAGTGCTGCAGTGGGGATGGGGCCCGCTCAGGCTTTAGTGTGTAGGATAATAACCAGCCATAGGGGTTATAGTTTTAATCCCATAATTAGTTTCGGGTGCCACAATTAACAAGGATGTAAAGCTGTTAGAGAGTGCTCACAGGAGTGACATGAAGATGGTGAAGGGTCAGGAGGAGCCACATAATAGGAATGGCTGAGATTACTTGGTCTGTTCAGCTGGAGAAGTGGAGAATTTGGTCAAACCTCACCAAGGTCTGCAGCTTCCTCCTGAGGGGCAGCTCCAATTTTTGCTCTCTGTGACTGGGGACAGGACTTGAGGGAACGGCTGGAGCTGTCTCGGGAGGTGTAGGTTGGATATCAGTGAAAGTTTCTTCCCCCAGACGGTGCTGGGGCACTGGCCAGGCTCCCCAGGGAATGGGCACAGCCCCAAGGCTGCCAGAGCTCCAGGACAACGCTCTCAAGCACAGGGTGGGATTGTTGGGGTGTCTGTGCAGGGCCAGGAGCTGGACTGGATGATCCCTGTGGGTTCCTTCCAGCTCAGGATATTCTGTGATTCTATGATTAAGTGAATGGAGAAGAATGGCTCCTTACCTGCCCTGTGACAGGGTGGGCGTGGTCTGTGGTATTGTACTTCTTGATTATTATCTGAGTTCTTCCATTTGAAAAAATACTGATTCATGAATAAAACAAGAAATATTGTGCTCTCTTCCATTGCTCCCTGTATCAGAAGTCACTGTCAAGGAGAGCAGAGTTCTGAATCTCTGCAGGTCTGTGGGAGAAAAGCAGAGGAGAAAGACTTCCCCTGCATAAAATCTTCGGGGAGCCTGGAATAATTTCTAGCAGGGGGGAAGGAAAGGAAACTTGGGGGACATTTGTGATGAACTTCTAGTTAGGAAGAAGCCAACTAGAGATGTTGAGAGTACCCTTTGGGTGGCTTACTAGATTTTGAAGATGAACTGCTCGCAGGCAGCAGATAAACTGCTCTGCTTTCCAGAGCTCCCGTGCACTTCTGGTTGGCTCTGTCCAATGCAGTGACCAGGGGCTTTGTAGTCCTTCCTTGTGGCACGACGACAGTGAGAAATGCCAGTCTTTGTGCCCTGTAATCCCTGTGTGATCCCTTCCCCAGGTTGGCTACACCGTGCGCTTCGATGATTGTTCGTGTGCCGAGACCAGGATCCGGTTCCTGACGGACGGGATGCTGCTCCGCGAGGCCATCGGGGACCCTCTGCTGCACAAGTACAGCGTGGTCATCCTGGACGAGGCCCACGAGAGGACCATCCACACTGACGTGCTCTTCGGAGTGGTCAAAGCTGCACAAAAGAAGCGAAAGGAACGGGGCCTGCGGCCACTGAAAGTGTGTTCATCTGGGATGGCAGCGAAGGGCAGGGTGGGGCTGGGCTCTGAATGCTCTGAGCATCTCCTGGGGCCTTCCAAAGTGTTTGGAATTTCAGCCTTAACCATTTTTCTGTTCCTGAAAAGTCCCTTTAAATCTGAATAGTTAAGGGTGTCCGGCTTATGATGTATGGGCCTGATATGACACCTCTGAACAAGGTATCTGGTCACCTCCATGATACCTTTTTTCCACAAAAGCTCCTTGGGTATGAGCTGTGGACTAGACAGAGTGCTGGGGAGGTTTTGGCACTGCTGCTGAGAGCACTCCGGGTGCTGAGCTCTGGCTGGTGGGACAGCTGTGGGAGATGCTCATTCCCAGGAAGGGCACTGCACGTGGGATGGGTGGACATTCAGGAATTTGTGTGAAAGCACATTGGCTTTGCTGGAGGGGCCTGGCAGGGTCCTTGCGTGGCCTCATTCCACACACCAGCTCGTTCTATCACACCAGCAGTTTCTGCTTGTGTTAAAAAGCTGATGGCTTTAACAAGGGGGAATCACTCTCTTCTGTCCCAAACCCCGTGAGCTTTTCTGAGCATGGTTCTCAGGATCCAGAAGCTGACTTTTGGCTAGTCCTGACTTGTCAGTGTCCAGCTGGATGGATGCTGCAGTGCTGACCCATCCTGTGCTCCCTTTGAAGGTGATCATCATGTCAGCCACGATGGATGTTGACCTGTTCTCCCAGTATTTCAGTGGAGCTCCTGTCATCTACCTGGAAGGCCGGCAGCATCCCATTGAGATCTTCTACACCAAGGAGCGGCAGAGCGACTACCTGCAGGCAGCACTGGTGTCCATCTTCCAAATCCACCAGGTATGGGGGTCTCTCTGTATTTGTGTCCCTCTGGGGTCAGGGATTGGTGTTTTGTGCCTGGATGTTTGACTGCCAAACACCTGGATTGTTGTGTTGTTTCATTAAACTGCATTTAGTGCTTTGAAGTTGCTGCTGCTGTTGGGATTTGGGTCCTGTACACCCAGGCTGGAGCTGAAAGGAGACTGCTAAGCAAAGCTCTGTGATGTCAGCTCATGCTTAAAACCTGAATGTTCCCCTCACATGAGTTCTCTGTGCCTGGATGCTTGCTGACTGTGTCTGCCTGTCCTGGACAGTTATTTGAGGACACGGTAATTCCTCCATCCTTTTAACACTGGAGCCCTCAAAATGTGATTTACTCTTTGCCTCTGGTGAATCCATTGGGAATTGTGGCTGTTGCATACCTTGCACCACATGTGTGTCTTTTCTTTCTTCTTTGCCTGCTTCACTGACTTGCTGCCACATCTTATTACTATCTCAGTTCTTCTTTCTTATCCAAACCCTCCTAATTTGCTTTTTCCTCTGGCTCCAGGAAGCGCCCGCGTGCCAGGACATCCTGGTGTTCCTGACTGGTCAGGAAGAAATTGAAGCAATGACCAAAACCTGTCGAGACGTTGCCCAGCATCTCCCCGAGGGCTGCCCACGGATGACAGTGCTGCCCCTTTATGCTTCTCTGCCCCACTCCCAACAACTCCGTGCCTTTAAACCTACCCCTGAGGTGAGAGAATGGGATGGGTGAACAGGAGCAGTTTGTTTGCTTCCGTGAGTCTTTGGAATGTGGAATTTAAGGGGCTAAAGCAGCCTGTACTGACAGTAAGCAGTAGTCTCCATTGGCTTTGGGCTGAGTGGTTCCAGTGTGATGTAAGACACTGCAACTGTGGTGGTTTTAACAGATGCATCCAGTAAGTCATGTGGGATCACAAAAAGGAAGGATTAGAGGGAGTGAAAAGGGCACAGGAACTGAAATTTCCCCCATTTCATAGGAATTTTTTGTCCATACCACAAAAAAGCTACAGCAGCTAATGGGGGAAATACTAAGAAAGCTGAAAACCTGGGAATGTTTATCAGGGCCATAAGAAAAGGAATTTCTGCTGCCTCAGTCTCTTTTGTACCTACTCAGCAGATAAATAAGAACACAAATGTTGTGCCAGAAATGAAACCAAAATTGTTGAAAGATAAATTGAGAACAGCTGTTCTGGTATTTTGTTGCAAGTGCAGGCACATGTTTTAGAAGCTGATTAGAAACTGGAGATTACCTTAGTTTCTGAGAGCTGGCATAGGATGCACAGTGTGTGTTCACAATGTGGGGCAGGGCTTGGCCCACTACTGGCCAAAAGCAGCAGAATTTCTGTGTTGCAGCTGCTCTGAGGTGGCCTTGGCCTGGGTTTGATTTGTCCTTCCTCCCAGGGCTGTCGCAAAGTGATCCTCTCCACCAACATCGCAGAAACCTCCATCACCATTGCGGGAATAAAATTCGTTGTGGACACAGGCATGGTCAAAGCCAAGAAGTACAGCCCTGGTGAGGAATTCTGAGGAGGAACAGGGCCAAGATGGGGTTTAGCTTTGTAGAAGTTACTGGATACCCTAAGCCCCACTGAAAGAGGATTTCAAACACCCTCTGTGCTGTTTAAATTAATGTCCCAGGTTTTGGGTGTGGTGTTTGGGTGGTGTTTTTATGGGTGTTTTTGAGTATCAGCCATGAGGGGGTAAAAATCTGTCCAGTGTGAATCTTCTCTTCATGGACACAGCATGGGATAGTTCACTGTGCTTCAGGGTGCTGAACCAAGTGAGCTCTGAGCAGTATTTGAATGGCAAACCCTGGAAATTCTTAGTGTTAATCCTCCATGTTTTCCGAAGCTGTGCCTAACACAGGCACTGACTGAGGTGATGCTTTTCCATGCCCAGAAACTGGCCTGGAAGTGCTGGCAGTGCAGCAGGTGTCCAAGGCCCAGGCTTGGCAGCGCACAGGGAGAGCAGGGAGACAGGAGAGTGGCATCTGCTACCGGCTCTACACAGAGGAGGACTTCGAGAAGTTCGATGAAATGACAACACCTGAGATACAGAGGTGAGGACAGACCCTTCACACTCCTTGCCACACCTCTTGAACAGCTGGAGCTGTGGGAGGAACTGAGCAGCAAAACTGGATCTAGGGGCTGATGGGGTGACTTAAGAAAAATGGAAGTGTGGGGACTAAACAGAAAAACTGGGAAACGTTTGCTCAGGCTGGACAGTTGGGCACTGAGTCTCCAGACACGTAAGGCAGTAGTTCTCCTGACTGTCCTCCAGATCTTGGACTTGCCTCTTCCTGGTTTAGGAAGTAAGGCTTCACCAGCAGCATCAGACTAGTCTCTGTCAAGTTGCAGCACAGGTCTAAGACTCTATCTCAGCCTCTATGAAAACAAGAATAAAATAAAAGAAGAGAACTATGTCACTTGTTTTTTCTGCCTATGCAGGTGTAACCTGGCCAGCGTGGTGCTTCAGCTCCTGGCCCTGAAAATTCCCAACGTGCTCACCTTTGACTTCATGTCCAAACCATCTCCTGGTAAGTGGCTACAAAGGCAGCCTTGGGGAAAAAGAGCAGGGAGCAGTCTTGAGTCATAAAGTACATGAAGGTGTGCCCTGACTGCCAAGAGAAGCCGGAGTAAATTGGGAAAGGTGCCTGTTCTCCTGGATAGAGGAGGATAAACCACATTTTGGGACCCTGATTTCTCTAAATGGAAAGTACTTGTCCCTGTGGCCAGGGGAGGGAGGCAGTAATGGAACCAGCTGATCCTTCACATCCCTCAGTGGGAGGCAGGAGGCTTCACAGACCATTGTCCTTGTTTTGGCAGATGCTATTCAAGCAGCAGTTGATCAGCTGGACCTGCTGGGAGCTGTGACACAAAAGGAAGGTCAGCTTGTCCTGACACCCCTGGGAAAGAAAATGGCAGCCTTTCCACTGGATCCAAAGTTCTCCAAGGTAAAAACTGCAGAAAAATTAACTTTTTTTAATCTCACGTACTCACCTCTATACCACTGGTGTTTCTCTTTCAAACTTCTTAAACAAGGTGTGAAATTTGGGGTGTTTGCAGCTGTACTGGTATATTTGCTGTACATTAATATACATAATTTACAGCCCTTGTACTGGATTGCTTGTCATTTGCTGTTTAATTCGGGGAAGTTTTTTAAAAGAGAATTTCTTTCCTCTGGCACTTCTGAAAGTGATCAAGGCAAATTTCCTTGCAATTTTCAGGATTGTTTAGCAGGTCCATGAAGTGTCTGTTGCTGTAGTTGGTGTCAGTTACTGTGTTTGTACTGGTTATGCACTGGTCAGTCTCAGGAAGGAGCCTGGCAGCTGCTGTTAAAGGTGCTTGGTGAGCCCATTGGAGGATTTACAGCTGTTCCTAGGCCCAGATGTTTATGAGATTGTCCTAAGCAATGTTTGGGCAAGTTCCTGGGCTGCCAGGCAGCAGAAAGGTCTGCCCAGCTGAAGTGGATTTGGTGGACTAAAGGTAAGTTTTGTTGTGTCTGTGCAGGCCATCCTCGTGTCCCCCAAGTTCCACTGTGCAGAGGAGATCCTGACCATCGTGTCCCTGTTGTCGGTGGACAGTGTCCTGCACAACCCCCCTGCCCAGCGGGATGAGGTGCAGGCTATCAGGAAGAAATTCATCTCCAGTGAGGGGGATCATCTGACCCTGCTCAACGTGTACAGGGCCTACAAGAACGTCAATGGGCACAAGGTGGGATGATCTGAGGGTGCCAGGGCTGTCTGAGCTCATGGGGTGAGGAGTTTTTAGCAGAGAGCAGAGTGACACCTGCATCTTCCGTGGCTGGTGCCACAGGCATCCTCCAACGCAGAGAGAAAAGAGGGCTCTTCCTTTACAACTGGGGAATTGGAGGAAGTTCAGGTAACAAAGGTTCCTGCAGAAAGCTCTAGCAAAGCTGGTCATCAAAACTCTGTGGGGCCAGTTCTGTAATCACAGCTAGGTCTCTTCCTTCCCTGGTTCCAGCTGGAAACAGGAGGGAGTGGGAGAGTGTTGAGACTTGATGGTAAATACCTGGGCATGCTCTGTGACGGGATTCATTGGAAAAAAACTGAGCATATTTAAAAGCAGATCTGGATTTATCCTACCCTATCAACCCCTCAGACTGATTTGTGGATCTGTGGACTCATGCACCCCATTCCTTGCAGCACCTGTCATTCTTACCTGATTTGTTTTCACCACCTGTGGGATAGCAAGTGCTGTTCTGCAGCATGTAGGGGCCTTGCAGAGCAGCTCTGAGGGGGAAAAGAACCACCACATGCTGTTTCTTAGCACTGTGGGAGGGAATCTAGTCATAGGGGAGTAAAGGGGGCTAGAAATATGACCAGGAAAGGGGTCAGCACCTTTTCTCCGAGGCAGATTGTATGGGAGATTCTGCTTTTCATGGTATCCAAAGGCGGTTGTGTTCCTGGGGTGAAGAAATATCCCCTTCCAACTCCTGGTGTCTCTGCTGCAGGGATGGTGCAGAGAGAACTTTATCAACAGCAGGAACATGAAGCTGATGGCAGAAGTCAGAGCTCAGCTCAGGGACATTTGTGTAAAGGTAACTTGCTGCCATATTCTATTTCTCTGTTTCACCTGTTGGTATTTTCCTGTTTGTCCCCAAACTGATATTACTTTGCACCGAGTCCCAGGAATGAGAAAATGTGGGGTTGTTTTCAGTCTCCTATAAATAGCTGGGTAAAATTCCTGACTGTGCAGTTACATCCCAGAATCTTAAAGCTGCAGGGCTTAGTGGTCAAGGAGAAATGGAAGCCTCTGAGAAGGCTTCTCAGGGAGGGGACAGGTTTTGCTAAGGGTTTTTCCTGCTCTAGTGCAGGTGGGGACTGTGCTGTGTGTGCCACAGAGTGCCTTCAGCCTCAGCAGCCTGTGCTGGCTGGCTTCTTCATAGAGTCAGGCATTCAGCGTGGCTGCAGCTTTCCCTTAGTGCTGTTCCTGCTGGGCACAGCGTGGGAGCTGCTGCTGAACCCCTGGCAGTCTCTAGTGGCATGGGAGCCACTGTGTGGGGTATCATCTGTGAATGCTGGTTGGCCTAAAACTCACTTCCAGAAGGAGAGTGATGATCCATTTTGTTGGCTCTTAGTCTGGGTTAGTCTAGCATCCACTCTAGCTGAATTCCCAGTGGTCCCCAGGCATTCTGACACAGGAAAACCCCCCAGGATTTCTGAAGAGAGCTCCGTGAAACGGGGCTGTGTCCCCACGAGGGTGCAGGTTGTGCTTGCTCACTCCCATGTCTCGCAGCTGTCGATGCCGCTCGAGTCCTCGCGCGGGGACACCGCGAGCGTCCGGCGCTGCCTGGCTCACAGCCTGTTCATGAACGCGGCCGAGCTGCGGCCCGACGGCACCTACGGCACCGTGGACTCGCACCAGGTGGTCGCCATCCACCCGTCCTCGGTGCTGTTCCAGTGCAAGCCGGCCTGCGTGGTGTACAACGGGCTGCTGCGCACCAACAAGTGCTACATGCGCGACCTGTGCGTGGTGGACGCAGAGTGGCTGCACGAGGCCGCGCCCGACTACTTCCGCAGGAAGCTCCGGACAGCCAAGAACTGACCTGTGGATGTTGGACCGGCTGGCTCAGGGGGTTCAGCTTCACCTTAAAAGACTTATTTTTTTAATGAATGTATGTATAACCACATTTTATATAGGCAGGATAATTTACGTGTGCTTAAGGAAGGGGAGGGGTATTTATTTGGGCTGGATTTATATACTTTTTCCAGAATAAAGAAGTGATGGTGAAAATCCAGATCTCGCGCGTTGTTTTGTGAGGCACAGAACCAATGATCATGGGACAGTCCAGGACCAGTCCTGGTGTTTTCAGTTCTCATGGGAGTGTGTTCATTGTCAGCAGTCTGGGCTTAAAGATAAGATGTGAAGGTGGCACAGTGAATCTGTGCTTGTGCAGAATGGACTCTGCCATTTACATGTGCAGTGCTCAGCTGCATGGAGTTGGGAGTTAAAATTCTGGTCCTTTGAGGGGGTGGTATCAATCTGATGGGGTGGTGTGGATGCTCTACTGCTCCAGCCTTGCAGTGAGCAGCAAATAGGCCTTCTGTGCTTCTCCTCAATACTGGGCACTAGTGCCAGCTTTTGGACAAAGGGAAGGGTTACTGCCAGGAAACATTGCCTTAGTCAGTCTTTCCTCTAAAATACACATTGCTCAAGGAGCAAAAAAAATCCCCAAACATTCATTTTTTCTTTTTCTGAGGCTGCCATGTTCTGGCCTGAACACTGGCAGTCCTAATTAGGAGTGGGATGATGTCTGGGATAAAACCTGTGCCTGTCTCCCACATTCCTAAAGCTCCCTTTGTGCCTTCACCCTCGCAGGGGTCTATACCGGTGCTCTGTCCGTGCCATCCCTGCCCATTCCATTGTCGGGGATCCAGGAACCGAGGAGCCCGTTGGCACGCTCCATCCTTCCGGGGCCGGGACTCGAACCCGGGGATCGGCCGAGGCGGGGCGCGAACCCTGGGCCGCGGGGCCCGCGCGGGGCCCGCCGGGGCCGGAAGCGGAGCGCGGTTCCGGGGCGGGGAGTGCTCGCCCGCCGCTCC
>VXAZ01002362.1:817684-1041521 GCA_013399875.1 Gymnorhina tibicen | reverse complement strand
ATAGGTGTGATGGGGCCGTGAGGGGATGAAGGAGCCGTGAGGGGATGGGGGACTATGTGGAGAGGGCGGGGGGAGATGTGAGGGGATGCGAGGTGTGAGGGGAGGAGGGCCGTGGTGGGCGCGGGGCTGAGGGGGTCTGCTCCCTGAAGGCCCCTGGGCGGTTCGTCATCCCCCAGCCCGCCCTGGTGGGTCTTTACCCAAGGAAAGTGGGTCTTTCCCACTGCTTTGTGCCATTGAGCCCGGTTGTGCCTCATTCCGTGCTGTGTAAATCACCATCCAAAATAAAGATGAGCTGTACTTCCGTGAGCGCTTTGAATGGCTTGTGCTTCCCTGTAACTTTTGTTTTCAGACCCTTCTGTGCATAAACCCGCCCCTTTTCGAGGTGCACCAGACGCTGCTGAGCCCTGCCCAGCACCATGTGGCGCTCATTGGTACCAAGGGGCTCATGGTGCTGGAGCTGCCCAAACGCTGGGGCAAGAATTCCGAGTTTGAAGGTGGGAAATCCACGGTGAACTGTAGGTGGGTGAGACCTCAGGTGGTTAATGACACCCTTGTCCTGCCACTCTTCCTCCACAGCCTCCCATTCTTGGGGTTAGACAGATACAGAAGACACTGGTGGAAGGTATGGGTTGTGTTGGGGTTGTGGGGCGGTCACAAATGAAATTATTTTGGCTCAAGTACTTGCTGATTATCAAATGACCTTCCAAGCTTGTTGCAATTGCTGAGGAGCAAGATGCTCCTCTAGTATTCTCTGGCCTTTCACAGAGTCATGGAATGGTTTGAGTTGGAAGAGACCTTAAAGGTCAGCAAGTTCCAACTCCTGCCATGGACAGGGACACCTTCCACTAGACCAGGTTGCTCTAAGCCCTGTCCAGCCTGGTCTTGGACACTTCCAGAGATGGGGCAGCTTCTCTGGTGTCTTTCAGCTGTGGCAGCTAAAAGCAGATGTCCAGGGGAGAATAACAAAGAGTTCAAGTTATAGCTGCCTCTCCAACTTTCAGAATAGTACAGATAAAGACTTTGAAACCTTTTCATTGTGTCTCTAGCTCCTCTTGCCCCCACTTCCCTTTAGAAGTAGCTTGTGTGTTTCTGGTTGATGCCTTGAGTGGCTACCTAGAAACAGAGACCAGACAGGAGTAAGGGAATAAAGGGAGGTATTTATTTGAAAGGCCTTCAAAGGTACACCCTGGGGAGCCAGAGGCTACTTCCAAAATGGACCCCAAGATGGACGACGAGTCAGGAGTTCTTCACACTTTTATAGGTTTGGTCCATTTGCATAGCAGCATAAATTCACCAATTAAAACTTTAGCTAATGATGTAGTTTCTTCAATTTCTCCACCTCTTTAGAGGCCCTAGTTGACACTTTTTGGGCCTAGGCCAGTCTGAGTGTCCTTGAATAGCAAGCTCGGAGAAGCTTTGTTGTGTCTATCTGGCCTAAGAGAGCAGCTAACAAGCTACAAGAAACGTCAGAGTTACACACTAGGCAATACAGGATTTGAAAAATGTAAAAGCTAAAACCTAAGGCATCATGGTCACAGTGCAAGTTTCTGCTCTGTATTCCAGCACCATTCCTATTGCGGAACGGTTCTTCACCAGCTCGACATCCCTGACTTTAAAGCATGCGGCCTGGTACCCCTGCGACACCTTGGAGCCCCACATTGTGCTCTTGACATCAGATAACACCATAAGGTAAAACCTATTGGTGGCTGATTATCTGAAGTGGATTTTTTTTGTCATATCCAGTCTTGACTTGTCATGTCCAGTCTTGATCTGTCACTAGATATTTGCATCCTGCCATTCTTACCAGAGTTAGCAATAACAAAACAGGATGGGAGGAATTTCAGACTGAGAGCAGCTGATGTTCCTGCATCAGCAGGGAATGTGCAGCACTGTCAGCAGAATGAACATGGCTGCTGTTTCTTTCCTCCAGGTTTTACAGTCTGAAGGTGCCTCAGACACCCATCAAAGTGATTGCGCTTTCGGACACCGAGGAGGAGACTTTTACAATCAAAAAAGGGTTGGTGTGGCTTCTTGTATTTTGAAATGCTTTTGCAGAATAAGCTCAGTATTCTCAGTTGTGTTTTTAAAGAATAAGTGATAAATCTGCCTGAAAATCTGATATGAATTCTTCAGTGCTAGTGCTTCTTCATAGCACAGTACCTGCACTTTTCTTTTCCTTTTCTCTCTCCTTCTCTTTCTTTCTCTCTCTCTCTCTCCTTTTTTTGCCCTTTTTCTTTCTCCTTTCGTCTCCCTCTCCTCTCCCCCATCCTTCTAAAAGAAAGTGGTGACAAACTGTACAGTCAAGTTTTGTCAGAGCAGCAGTTTGAAAACACATGTTGACTTTAAGATGGGGTTAAGAAGGGGTTTTTGAGAGAGGAATGTAGAAAATAGATCATCTTTTTATTTCCCTCTTGGTTTGGTTGGAAAGGAAAATCTTGCACCACAGAGTGACATGCCTCACAAGGAAGGACCAGAATACCTCTTGTATCCTCTGAAGCTGTGGGGGCACTGCAGAACCCGATGTGCCGAGAAGGATGTCACTTACACCCTTTTGTTGCTGGCAGTGGCACGTGGCAGGGCACTGCTGGCCGGGGGTTTGGCGGGAATTTGGCAGCACATCCCTCAGGACCGTGTTAAACATTGTGCTCTCAGTCCTTGCTGACCCCAGCTCCTGTTCTGCCCTGTCCCAGGAGAGCCTACACAGCATCCCTGGGGGAGACGGCTGTGGCCTTCGACTTCGGGCCGCAGGTGCCGGTGCCAAAGCATGTCCTGGGCCAGCGTGGCAGCGAGGAGGTGCTGGGCTACCCCTTGTACATTCTGTATGAGAATGGAGAGACCTTCCTCACCTACATCAGCCTGCTCCAGAGGTAGGGTCTTACGCTCAGGGCTCATGGGGTGCTTGGGTGTTTGTACAGTGCTAGGGTGAGAGAGTCCTCTGTGGGCTGAGTTGTTATATTGCAGCCTGTTCTGTCTCTGTGGCAGTGCTAACAGCCTGGAATCCAAAACCAGTGTGTTGTCCTTTCTCATCCAGATATTATGGGTGCAGTTTCCACTGCCGAGAATCCACTGTGCATTATTTACTATGAGAAATCTGATATGAAGACACAGGGCTGTAAAAAGATCAGTCGGTCTAAGGCTGTTAAGTGTATTTTGTGGCCTTCAGTTCCCAGCACAGACATCCTTAGCTTTGGATGAGGCTCACTGGGCCAGGGGCATCTTAGGAAAAGAAGTATTTGAAGAGCATAGAGGGTTCACAGGCATGTTCTGCAATGAAAAGTCAGGACGATTAATCGAGAATTTAAACATGATAGAAGAAGGAATTACTTTAGCCAACTGAGAAGATGGTGCAAGACAAACAAGTCAGATACTGTGTAGCTGAATATTAAAGTGTGGTACTTGGGTTAGAAACAGCACTGTGTGCCTCTGCGCTGAGCAGATCTGTCTGCAGGCAGTCAGATGACCTTAGTCCATTTAAAGTTCTGCCCAGAGAAATGCCACAACACAAAATGTGAAGTGCGAGAAACCAGTTGAGTAATAATTACATTGTGCTTTCCTTGAGTACTTTGTGTTCGTGTATGAAAACGTTTCCTCATGAATTTTTGCAGTGTAGCTTTGGTTGCTTTCAAAGCATAAAATATTATAATGAACTCCAATTTCCCCCTGAGATCTCCAGCAAGGAGCTGCAGGTCAGGCTCGTAATCTGCAGAAGTCTAATGGGACTCAGAACTCCAAGCCATTGGGTTGTTTGACAGCCATGGGAGAACCCTTGCAGACCTAGTGCTGTGAACAAACCCATCTTCCTTGCAGCATTGGCAGCCTCGGGAAGCTGCTGGGCCCCCTGCCCATGCACCCGGCTGCCGAGGACAACTACGGCTACGACGCCTGTGCCGTGCTGTGCCTGCCCTGTGTTCCAAACATCCTGGTCATTGCCACCGAGTCGGGGATGCTCTATCACTGCGTGGTGCTGGATGGAGAAGAGGATGATGAGCAGGTACCTTGTCTTGGTTTGGTTTTTTTCTGTAGGCATTTTTGTTTGTTTAATCCAAGTTCCTGGCTGCAAAGTGGCAGGATGCCTGGAAGTGTGTGCCAAGCACCAAAGGTGCGTTCTTTTGGAATGAGTGAAGTCTTCCTCCTGTTTCAGCCAGTCCCTGTGGCTCTCTGACACTTTTATTTTAAATCTCAGTCCTGTGTACCCTGACAGTAGATTAGTTTTTGATCAAACTTACTATGATCTAATTTAAAGAGGATTTTCTGAGAAACCCTGGGTTTGAGTTATTTTTTTTAAGTAAACTTAAAGTACATTTCTTGACAATTAAAACTCTTGCCGTGTAACTCTTGATGCTGTTTATGTTGGCATTCCTATTTAAATGATGTCTCACTGAAGAACTCAATGCTCTTTACAGTCAGAAAAGTCCTGGGATCCAAGATCTGATCTTATTCCTTCCCTATACGTGTTTGAATGTGTTGAGCTGGAACTTGCACTGAAACTGGCAACAGGAGACGAAGAAGATCCTTTGGAGTCTGACTTCTCTTGCCCAATCAAGCTGCACCAAGGTAGGGTTGTTGTTCAGCTTGTGGCTTTTTATTCCGTGCATTTAGGATCCAGCTATTTGTACGTTCTCATCAGTGTCAGACAAACAGGGGGATTAGAGTAAGGATTTGCCTGATGCCCTCAATAAAGCTGTGAAAGGAGCAAGCCTTGGAGGGGCTCCAGTGTTGGCTCAAGGGCAGACTACACGTGGTCACACAGTACTAAATCCTGTCAGCTGAGGGTTATAAAGGAGAAGTTGCTGCATCTGGGCTGACCTGGGAGTGTGAGGGAGTGCTGTGGGGAGGGTGAACCTGAGGGAAGGACCTGCTTATCCCACGGAATTGTGGGCAGGATGAAATGTTCAGGTGTTTGGGAACAAGCAGCTTGTCAGAATGCTGGTCTGCTAGTTTTAATAATCTGCCGCTGAAAACCGATCTGATTGATACAGATGTGGAGCGATAGGAAGGGTTCGAAACAACTCACCAGTATTTTAGACTCTTAACACATATAGCTCTGTTTCTGGTACTTGCATTAAGATGTTAAAGCTGACTGGACACCAAGTTGATGCACAGGATCAGCAGTGCAGGTGTGAAGGATGAGTTTTTCTCAGTTCAGTGCCATCTCTTACATTTTCTGCTTCAATTTCAGATCCCAAGTGTCCTTCTAGATACCACTGCACACACGAAGCTGGTGTCCACAGTGTGGGCTTGACATGGATCAATAAACTGCACAAATTCCTTAGTTCAGGTGAGTGAGGGAAGGGAGGAACAGCTGAACATCTGCCAGTAACAGGCTGGTGGATGCAGGTAGCACTGAATCCCTCACCCTGCAAAGTGGATCTGATGCATCTTGACACATCTCTTTGTAGATGAGGAAGACAAAGACAGTTTACAAGAGCTGGGAGCAGAACAGAAGTGCTTTGTTGAACATATTCTTTGTACAAAACCACTGCCATGCAGGTAAAAAACCAAACCCTTTCTCAATTGCTTTCAAATCAGGGAGTTGCTGTGGAAAATATTTATGATTTGTCATCTTTTGCTGCATTCTTGCCATTAAAGTAATAAAGTAAACTCAAAAGAATTCAAATAATACTACTAAGCAATTTGTGTATCAGGATTCTTCATGCACAGTTAAGGTAGTAGCTTAAATTATTGTGTTACTGTCTGAAAATCATCTGTCAGACCAGCAGAAATTTTCATTTTCATTTACCTGACCTTGGAGCATTTCCAAAAGAGTGAACGTGCACAACTTCAGGAATAAAGAACTTTCCTGACTGGGTACTTTTTGTGTTCTTCCCTTCAGGCAGCCTGCTCCAATTAGAGGATTTTGGATCGTTTCTGACGTCCTGGGGCCCACAATGATTTGCATCACCAACACCTATGAGTGCATTACAAGGCCTCTCTTGTACGTGGTTCTCAGTTGAAGTCCATGACTGCAGGGAAAGGACCAAAAAAGGATATTCCTATTTTTCAATTACTCTTTGATTGTTTCACCCCAGGCTTCTGCACCTCTTAGGACACACAATGAAGTTTTGCTTTCTGAACACTCCCTGGCTGAGCACTGAAGTGTTATTATAGTAGTTATCTACTGCTGATAAGGTGTTTGTAGGGGATATAATTAATCAGATCTCTTTAGTGAGTATTAGGACAAAAAAGTGTTCTTGATGGTATTGTTGAGGTTTTACAGTGGTGTGGATATTCTTAATGGGCTACGGAGGTTATGTGTGCATGAACGGGGAAAAAAGAAGTAGGATTTTAGTTTGTGCTTCCAGTTACTTTCTCTGGAGGTGGTGGCAAAGATAGAGAGTGGTGTAAGTTTGCATTTGCACAATGAAATGAACACCTTGAGGGGAGGACTCTGTTTTCAGCTTGTCTTTTGCAGGACACTGTTTAATGTAGGACAGGTACCATCAGCAGAGCCAGTGTTAACATCAGGTTCTCCTGCAGACCTTTTATTTATTTCACTGTTTCCACACAGGAGGACAGTGACCGGGCAGGGTGCTTTGTGAAGAAGGTCATGCTGCTGTTGCAGTGCCTGCTTGCCTTGTTCTGGAACTTTCTTCTCCTTAAGCCAAAGGATTTTTATGATTTTTGCTAGTTTGAGCCATGACCCGTGGGGATGTGAGCTGTACCAACCCTGCTAGGGCTGGATTTACCACAAAACTGAGACAGCTCCTTTTAGAACCCCCTGCAGTAACCCAGGAATTCCCCAGTGGATGAGCTCCTCACTTTCAGTACCAGTTAAGCTCTGACCTGGTTTCAGTTTGCCTGGTCTGACTGTATTCTCCCCTCTGCTGTTGTGCGGTAGAAGCACTGTCCATCCTGCCTCCCCTCCCCTGCTGTGCACCAGAGAGGACAAGGACCTGGCCGTGTCCCCCCTGCGCATCGTGGCCGAGTCGGAGCATTCCTTTGAGAAGCACATCCAGGGCATCCTGCAGCGCAGCTCTGCCAACCCCCTGCATCTCAAGTAAGCAGATGGGTCTTCCTGGGGCACCTCAAATGGGAACACTTGGGAACAGTGGGTGTTGACCAGCTCCTGTTTGAACAGCACCTTGCCTTGGGCATGGCAGTGCTGGGGCACAGCTCCTGCCACTGATGGTGCCTCTGTCCATGTGGGAATGGCATCCAGTCCAGTGATGGTGCAGGCTGGGAGGGGATCACCTGGCTCCAGTCTCCTGCTCAAAGCAGGGCTGCCTTCAGCTGATGAGGTGCTCATTGCTCGGCCCATTGGGTTTGGAGTGTCTTAAGCTACCTTGGGATTTCCTCATGTAAGAAAAATGATTTCTAGCAAAGGGATTTCATTGTAATCCTTCACTTTTGTAACAGACCCCCCTGAGCCCTTACCATAAACAATGGAAGTGGTTTAGCCTTTCAAAGGAACATGTTCGTAAGATTGCAAAAATCTCTCTCTTAAGATCTGCAGATAAAGATGCTGCTCCTCCCCCTGAAGAATGCCTTCAGCTCCTCAGCAGAGCCACCCAGGTGTTCAGAGAGGAATATATACTGAAACAAGACCTGGCAAAAGAGGAAATTCAGCAAAGGTAATGCAAAACTCTCATAAAAATGTGCTGGCCAATGTCTCTGTGACACAGCAGCACTAAGTACTGAGCAGTCACCCTCCTCTGTGGGGCTAATCCCGGTGAATGAGTAAATGTACTAAATGTAAAACTAATAATGAATACCAGAACTTAAAACTGAGTTATCAGGAAAAGCAGGGATGAGTGTAATACTTGATCTCTGTAGTGGCTCACAGGAAGAAAAAAAAGATAAACACACACACACAAAATACTTTTCTCTTGGTGTTGTTTGCCTGCCTGGGCCTGTGGGTGGCAGGAAATCTGACAAAGGAAAATTGCCTTAAGTCTTTGGTGCTTCAAATCAGTCAGTTATTTACACTATACAGTTAGGACAAAATGGGAGTTTTTTCTCACCCCTGCCCCTTTTCACTGTCTTCAGTTCTTCCCACTCCCAGCATTTTCTGTGTGGTGTAAATCCTGATTCACCTGGTTGCAAGTGGTTTGATTTTTTATGTATGTGTTTACTTCAGAGTGAAGTTGCTGTGGGGGCAGAAAAAGAAACAACTGGAGGATCTGAATTACTGTCGAGAGGAGAGGTGAGTAGAACCTGTCTCCTTTATCAAACCTCAGGAATGATGCACCTGTGGTGGCTGGGACAAGGCTCTGTGTGAAACAGGTGACAAGTGAAGGCATTCCCAGCCCTCCTCCAGCTGGCTTCTCCAGCTTCCTTGGCCTATGTCCACACCCTGGCCTGTCCTGTGTAAATGTGAAATCAAGGACTGTTTCTCCCTCGCCTTAAGGAAAAGTCTGCGGGAAATGGCTGAGCGCTTGGCTGACAAGTATGAGGAAGCCAAAGAGAAGCAAGAAGACATCATGAACAGGTGAGTGCACACGGGGCTCTGTTTCACCTCACTCCACTTGATGTTAAGCAAAGTTTGCAGGTGTGGTAGAACAGAGTGGGCAGTAGCTGCTGCACTGGTTTGTTCCAAGACTGGGCTTCTGAAATTCCCTGTGTTGGGGCTCGGGGTGATTTGTCTGCAGGCCCAGCCTGAGCCAGCCCCGTGTTCAGAAGTGCCACTTGAGACCAGCTGGAAGGGGAAAGTGAAGCTCCTGAGACTTGGGAAGTGTGGCCAAAGCACCAGGCTGCAGGTGTTTGAGCAGAGCCAGGTACCAGGGAGGTTAACTCAGAGACATTTCTTGCTTTCAAGGATGAAGAAAGTCCTTCGGAGTTTCCACTCTCAGCTTCCTGTTCTATCTGACACTGAAAAAGATATGAAGAAGGAACTGCAGACAATCCATGACCAGCTGCAGCACCTGAGCAATGCTATCAGACAGGTGGGAGGAGGAATGACCTGGCTGGGAGGTTACTGACAGCTCCTCACTCAGTGCTGACAGACGAGTCCTGCCAACAACGTGATGCTGTACTTAATTAGCAACAATGCACTAAAGGGGCTTTGGGCCCTTGTTGGTAATACAGACAGAGCCTTTGCACACTCTGTAAGCCCTCAGAGAGCTCCCCCTTCCTCAGCCTGGCAGGGACATTTCTTCTCTTTGTGGGAAGTGCAAAAGCAGGCAGATTTGTAATTAACAAGCTTTCACTGTGGCAAGCAGGACCAGCACTGACTGGGGCCTTCTTTTTTCTCAACTCGCAGGTGAAAATGAAAAAGGAATACCAACAGAAACAGATGGAGAAGGGGCGAAGCCCCCGCAAACCCAGCATCAGCCTCAGTGCCTACCAGAGCAAGTGCATCCAAGCTGTCCTGAGAGAGGAGTAAGTGCGGGCTGGGCTGCTCCCAGAGAAGCCGGGCCCTGGCACTCACATTCAGTTCAGGTGTCTCAGGTGTCGTTTAAGCCGTGCTGCAGGCGGGGCTGAGGCAGTGGCTGGGGAGAGGGGCTGAAGCACAGGACGCGCAGTTCTTGACAGCAGCACTTTAAGCAGATGTATTGAAGTGCTTTTTGTCCCAGGCTCCCAGGGCAGTCTGTATCCAGCCTGGGATTAGAGACTGGCTCCCGTTCCCTGCTTCTGCCATCTGAAGTGTTTCCCTTCCTGCTTAGTTCTGCACCGCTGGGACCTGCAGACGTTTGACTTGGGTTATTTTTTCTTGAAGGGGAGAACACATCCGGGAGATGGTGAAACAGATCAACGACATCAGGAGCCACGTGAACTTCTGACGTGTCCCTGGGGAGGACCCTGCAGCGAGAGGCTGGATGAGCTTGACGTGTCCCTGGTATTCCCCCTTGTATATTTACCATTTGTATGTTGAACAATACATCTTTTGCTTATTTTGTAAAGAACTGTGAAATAAAATACTTTTGATAAGACTCCTCACATGCTGTGGTTTTTGCTTTTCTCATGCAAAGGGGATGTGCTGCAGGTGTTTTATATTCAGGGTGTTAGACGGTAATAGTTGCAGCTGCCTCAGGAGCGAGGGATTGCTGGTCCCTGGGGTGATCCTGGGATAGTCTCCCACCCTTGCTCCATGAGGGGTTCCCTGGGGGGGGGTCTGGGGCAGGAGGCAGAGGAGAAAGACCAGAGCAGTGCACACACATGCTTCAGCAGCTTTTTTTAATTTGGAACACTTTCTCCATAAAGGACACACCTTCAGTACAGTTAACAAATGGTTACACTGGAATCCTGGAGACAGCAGAATTCTACACCCACGATTGCACAGGACACCAACGGCTTGGCTCACTGGAATGCAGTATTGACTTCCAAACAGTTTGCCTTTTGCAAAAGATGGCTCTGGAGTCCCTCTTGACATTACAAGGCCAATTCAGTCTCTGCTGTAGACAGACTCTAGTGAACAATAAACTATTGTCCCCCCCCCTCCCCCTAGAAAAGGCGCCGTGGTGAAGCTCAGGGGGGACAGGAGTTACTGCACTGCTAAAACGTGGCACAGCAGGGGGGGCCGGGGGCGCTGCTGGGGAGGGACCAGGGTACCAGACATGCTGCAGGAACACTTTGTACAGGTTAAGACTATACAGCTACAGGAATGCAGACAGAACTCGACCTGGGCCCTGTTACAGCCTCCAGCAACAGCTCAGCCCCTGTCACAGCTGAGCAGGTGACACTACCTGAGCCAGGAGAACCCACCCCGGCCCCAGCCATGCTCCACAACACCCGGAACTGGAAGGAAGAGCATTTGTTTTCTCATGTTCATGAGCAGTAACACCATCATCCATCATCCAGTGAGTATCTACACCAAGAACTTTTTCTACACTTCATTTACAGTCTTTTAAATTTGCTCTGCAAATTTGGCACACACAGTCTTGTTTTGCTTTTAAAGGCCCCTTTAAGTTCAGCAGAAGCTCAGTTGCTGCTGCTGAAGCTTTGCTGTCCTTGCCCATGAGGGACAGCAGTTCGTAGGATGCACATCTCCCACCGCTTCTGTGAACAGCCAGGGTTCCAATTTCAAACTAAATTGTTTAAAAGTCTGACATTAGAGCAGTTGGTGAAAAAAGTGACTCGTGTTCCAACACTAAAATGGTCACACCTGGTACTGAGACAGGAGCACAGGTGTTCGGGCACATGATGGAACAGGGTGGTGAAAAGGAAAACAACCGTGCAAGAACTGCCTGCCCGTCCTCTCCAAACCAAAGAAGTTCCCTCAGGGACTGGTGCAGTGCCTGGTTCACAAACAAGGAAAAGCCCACAGTGCACAGCCCCAGGCCTTGCAGATCTGAGTTTGGGAACAGCGCCACGGGTGCTGGGGCTATGAAGGAGCCCAAACCACTCACCCCGCTCACCTCCTTCCTGTCAGGCTGCAGCCTTGACCTCACCCTGACACCACCACACCTGGGGAGAGCTGTGTCAGTGAGCCATAAAAACACACCCAGGAAAAGCCACCCAGCCCTGGGCTACCTGAAACCCTCTGACCCAGCCACAGGCAGGGGTGTTCAGAGCAGACAGGGCTGCTGAGAGCAGGCCAGACCTGGGACCAGTAAGGGATGCTGAAGGCCAGGAACAGCCCCTTCCCCTGCTCTCTCGCACTGGGACCAGCCAGAAACAACCAAAAAATATTTTACTGTGAAAGACTTCAAGGTGCAGTTCCTCAAGTGCTCAGCTTGCTGAAGAGGGTACAGGATGTCGTGTAGTTTTGCCATACAAGAGGTTCCCTTACACCTCCTGCACAGGAAAAGTAGTCACCAGTTAACAGTAACTAACTCTGTAACCAGTTACACATTTGTTTTTGGGAAGGCAGGGTGGGAACAGAGAAAAAAGCTTTCCTTTCTGTTCTGCAGCTCCTACTAAAGGCCTGTAGTTTTGTCTCCAAAGTTTACCCAACCATTGGAAAACTGAATGAAAAACATCTGGTCCTGGATTTATGCATCAGGACTCGGCTGCTGTCAGCCACAGTTCAGCAAATAGTGAGAAAGGTTAAAAAATCCCTAATCTGGTAATAGCCAAATACTAAAGACCCAAGCCACACTTCAATGTCACCTTTATGTGAAAGTAAGTGTCATCTTTAGACATGACAGCTCTGCCCTCTGTTAGTCTAGTCATTACTAACGTGGGAAAAATTACTTTTGGGTATCAGGATTACAAAGGGAATTAATTGCTAGGGTGAATAAAATGCTTTAATTCTTGTAATGAGTGGCAATGAATTGAGCTTCTATGATGCTTTTTTGGCTGTTTTTAAGGCATTCCTCTTCAAAACCCTTGGTTCTGACTTTATGTCGGTAGCAGGATATACACTGCTAAAAATAGGATCTAAGCACTTTAAAATATAGTCATGTGCAGTGCAGTTTGGAGCATTTTCTGTCACCTTCGAAGGTGATGAAGAAAAGCAGATCTCCAGCCAAGTATGTGAAGAAAAAACAGCAAGGAATGGAGGAAAAACTAAGAAGGTTTGGACAGTGGGATCTGCTCCTTCAGCCTCCTTTTAACTGAGTTGTAAGTTCAAGAATTGGGTTTGTACCACCAGGATCACCAACACCTGCAACTGTTCAGGAATTCATCCAGCTGCATGCATGGAACTCCACCAGTGGAGGAGGAGGAGGAGGAATGCTCATGTTACCCCTGGACATTTATAGAACAAGAAACCCAAACCTGGCAACTGAGTGATCACAAGAATTTCCTGTCTCTGCTGCCACACTACTCAGTGTAATTGAACTGTCTGGGAGCAGAACCAGGGCACAGCACAGGAGCCACCTCTGAGCAGTGCCAGGACACCAAAGAGCTGCACTGTCCCCTCCAAGCTGCAGCAGCACAATACTGCGGCTCCTGCACGTCTGTGCCCTGGCTGGGAGGGACTGGGAGTGGTTCCCTGTTTGCCAACACGAGGCTGACCCAGCAGAGGGGTCAGGCCCATGGCTTCGTTCTGCCCTCGACACCTTCCCCAGAGAGCTCCTGCTTTCACACCTGGGGTCAGCTCCAGAGCAGAGCACAGCTGCACCGCCTGAGGCCGATGCTCAGACATGCACACGACTTTTACCAGCTTTTTTCTGTTTGGGTTTTTTGTTTGTTTGCTTGTTTTTTGGTTTGTTTTTTTCCACAGAGAAGGGATTCCAGGCACTGCTCAGCTTTAGAGATGAGAAACAACCGGTTGTAGCTCCATATTCTAAATTACATTTGTGAAAAGAGATTACAAAACAGTGCATTTCTTGTGCTTTTCTTTCAGTATCTGAATTTAACAGAAAAAATGGCAAGGAGCTAAATTCTCAGTACAGTTTTCTTTTTTTTTTTTGGATTAGCATTTCTCTGTTCAGGAGATACACAGCTCACTCATATCCACATTTCAGCAGCATTCAGATTCTTCACAGAGCCAATGGTTTTTAAAAAAAAAGTACTGAGTTATGAAATAAGATCAATATCCAGTGTCCTGCTAATAAAGTCATATTTTAATATAAAATATTCATACAGCATACTCTACACCTCATTCTCTCTGCTAGCTGAATACTGTTACTGACTATTCAAACAGAAAAACTTCAACCACTTTGCTCTTCAACGTTTTGGAGGGACAATACAGTTTCCAGCAGCTACTTTGATCACAGTAGTGGGGGAAAGGACAGAGGGAAAGACAGGGGTATATGTTCCAAAACTCTATATTAGGTTACGAAGTCGGCTGAAAGAGGGAAGTTTTTCAGAATGTAAGGACTGATCCCACTCAGTGGAACACGAAACACTGCACTCATTAGTGTTTCCATTAGAAAGTTCTCCTTCCTACACTACAAGTCAACCTTGTGCTCTCTTCCTGCCCAGTACGAAACCTTTTTCCCCTCTAGAAACAAAACTTAAGTGATTGCTCCCCTCTGTTGTCTTCTGCTCTCTCGGTTAGAGTTAAATAATAATTAATGTTGCTATAAAGATGAGTTAAAAACCCCAGACGCAGCCTTGGAGCCCATCAGGGTGTCATGTTTCAGGGAGCTGATTAATGTCCGTCAGTTTTGTGTCGTTCAGGATTGCACGGATTCTCTCCAGGGAATCTGCCTGCCGGATCCGCTCCAGCTGCACCTGCAGGGAACCAACAGAGGCACCGCAGTCAGCAAAGGGTGCAAGAGCTCAGACCCAGACCCAAAGGGAGCCCCCGAGGGATCAAACATCACCAGAGGCTGAGGAAATGCAAGGTGTGAAGCAGCAGAAGCGTAATCTGGGCCCGAGAATGGGAGGAAGGAAGACAAGAGGCAGTTGTGATTTTACAATAAAGCCTCACTTCCTGGGGGGCTCCAGCCATCACCATCTCTCTGTGTTTTGTCTCGTGCAGTCACTGACACTGTACTGGCAAACTGGAGATGTGCAAAGTAAACCTTCCCAGGAAGAATGTAAAGGAGCCAACATGTGCCTTGGAGCCTCTCAAGATCACATCCAAAATGCTCTTGGAGCAAACATGCCATTTCCAAACTCACTCCTTGCTTTGCTGATAATCTAGATTAAGACATTTCCTAAATGCTGAAAAAGGGCCCAGCAGAACTGTGGTGAAATCAAAGCAAAGAGAGCACAATTGATTTCTTTATCACACTCAAACTTTCACATTCTTTGCAATAGGATCTGGGCTTTCAGTTATAAATTCCCAACTAGCATTTAATTGGTTTTCAGCCCTTCCTCTGAAATCCTGATAACTAATTTGGCCAGTGGACCCCTCGCACAAGGGGTACCTGACCAGGCTCTCAATGACAAGGCCAGGGAAGGGAATAACCCTGCCAAGAAACCACAATCCTCCTTTGATGGTCATCTCACACTGTGCACAGCGCACATGGCACGAACCATTGCTTCCGCTGGAGCACAAACTGATGTGCAATAACTGCTTAGGGCAGAAAGAAAACACAAAACACAGAGCTACAATTCTTACTGAGCTCATATTGAAGGTTTACTAAACTCTCTGCAAGTTGTGGAAGAGTCCACCACACGTCTTCAAAGTGGTGGCCATGTTTGCTCTAAGAGCTGCATAAACCAGTGCCTGCAGTACTTTAAAAAACAGTGGATGGTGACAAACAAGAAGCAACTTCCCCAGGCAGGACAACTCAATAGTCTCCTTTGTCCTACCAACTCCTCCAGACACAGACAGAGCCAGAGGGGGCAGATCTCTATTATCCACCCAGCTAAACTGTGTCTAGTAAACAAATCTCCCACATTCTGGGGTTAATTTTCCTGATTGCCTGACTCAGAAAATGTGTAGTTTGAATTCTGCTGGATGTCACTGAGGGCCTGGCCAAGAACTCCAAGGAGATGGGGCTGAAATTCTGCACCTCCTCTGTGAGCAAAGTTGGAACATAAAGGGGGTGCAAACTCTGGAAACACAGACCCTGAAGGTGAGCCCAGCCCAAGCACAGACAGTCCCTCTGCACACACAAACTGCAGGTTCCTCCATGCTCTCCGCAGGAGAGAACAGCCTGACAAACCAGAATCAGCCTCAGGGACACCCCTCACAAAACTCCTCCCTTCAGCCACCTCTTGGCATCTCACATCAACCACAGGTTCCACTTGGTGGAGGAAATACAAGGATAACAACAGTGACAATAGCAAGGACAAGATTTTTAGGATGTATAAACAGAAAGCAGTAACTGTAACACGAAGAACCATTTCATCTATTCATGTCAAACAGTACCAGTGCCTTACTTTGTCCTCAAATATTTGCACCTGAATGATTTGCTATGAAAATACCACATTGGAAACATCAGGAGATGGACAAGGAAAAACAGGTCTGGAAGAGCCATCATTTATGGCTCTATACAGTTTCTTTCAGCACAATAACTGAAAATTGGCTGGAACCAAGTAAGCAGAATAGAACCCCAGCAGCTTTAATAATAATATCATATTAGGAATACCTGATCAGTTTATTGCACTAACAAATTCTAAAATAGATCATAAATACCAACATAAGAAAACTTAACAACTGCTATTTCTTATTTAACACAGCTCTGGAGAAATAATGAAACTAAAGTAGCCCCTCACACATTGATTGGACTCTTACCTGAAGTGTCTGAGAAAGCTTTACAAAGTCTCTCTGCACCTGTTCACTGACATCTAATTCAGTCTGCAGCCGCTGAGCTTTGTTCTTCTCTTCAAACACCAGCTGCTCAAGGTTGGCCTGAGGAGGAAAAGATTCCTTATGCTTGAACTGAATAAAAATCAGCAGCTTGTATAAACTGATTAAAGCATGGTACCAGAGCAAAGCAGCACAGTATTCACAGGGTCTTAGCAACAAACTACACCAGTCTTTCCACACCTCAGTTTTCCAAAGTGCAAAATCAGGGGCTAATACCCATGAACAGGTGCCAACAGACTGGTCAAAGCATGAAAAAGCCCAAAGTCTTTGAACAGCACCACGACCAGGGATCTCAAAATACAAAGGCAGGGTTCTGAGTTTTAGTGAAGTAAGTTCATGGTAAGGGCGGTAATTTGCTGCTGGCAGTGTAACTGTCTCGGTGTCTGGAGTTTTAGTCAAAAAAGTGTTCGGGGAAAGGGCATAAAAAACCAAAACCACAACAAGAGAGGGCAGAGAGTGAGTGCTCAGACCACAATTAATTCACTTCAGTGCTGAAGTAGAGCCCCTTCCTACAGCAACCACAAAAAGCCATTGCTTCAAAAGCATCAAAGCATTCAGCCCAAGGTTTGGTTATCAGGACACTCTCCACAGGCAGGAATGTTACTGAGGCTTAACAGGAGGGCAATCCAAGGCATATTCAAGTCAGCAGCAATTCAGACCCACCACTTTACAAATCCCAGTGAAAACAGGGGTGAGGATTTAAACCACATCCAGAGGACATCATTTCTCTGCCAGTTTCTTACCAACATTCAAAAGCTTCTTTTTTTCATTCTTAGGTAGTGCCACATTCTCTGACACAGCTGCTCATCACAAAAGATGCAGATACACTTCACATCCAGACATCATAGCTACCTTTGCTGCAGTCTCCTTCTTCAGCTGTTCTTCTAGAGTGTTCTTTGCCTCCTGCAGACTCTCCAACTGCTGCAGGTTTTCCTGCGAAGAACTTTCCAACTGTATAATAATAATAATAATAATAAAAAAAATTAACTACACTTCCTAACATTTCCATCTCCCACAGTCCTTCCATAAGGAAGTCTAACTATCTTTCTGGGACTCAGAAATAATCTCTTTCAGGGGCAGAGAAAACACCTGAATAACATCTCTTTCTCTCCACTTATTTATTTTTGGAGTTGGAGAGAAATGTCCAAACCTGACATTTAGGCCAGTGTTAGGTAGCCTACTATTAGTTAGGAATTACTTAATCCAATATTTAGGTTACAGATTAACAAAACAGATCAAACACCTTTTAAGGAACAGAACTATGAATGTGTCCTGCTCCTACACTGGCATCAATACAGGAAAGAAAAAAAAACCCCTTTATTAAAAAAATCCCACATCACCAAAACCACAAGTCCCACAGTGAAAGGGCTTCTTACCTGTTCCTTTTCCACTTTTATTCTTTCCAGTTCAGCTTTTAAACTGGAAATGGAAGCTGAAAAACAAGAATATTAAAGCTTAAATACAAGAAACAGGGGAAACTGTTCATACCCTGTTTACTTCTGATAATATTTAAAGGAGAATTAAGCTCGTGTTACATCAAAGGTACCTCAAAAGCAAACAAATAATTGTACTTTTATTTTCAGCTGCACAGCTCTGGTGTCTCTGCTATCAAAAGTGGACAGTATTTAGAATTCAGATAAGCCTACTACAAAATCAAGTCTTCGTGCATCTTATTAATTTCTAATATTCCTATTTTGAGACTGTTTTGCCCCTGCTCACCTATTTCCTCTTTGCAATTCTCTATTTCCAGCTGTAGAGTTTCTTCTATATTTTCTTTCAAATATTGTTCAGCTTGGATCTGTTCTTTCAAGAACAGGATCTCTGCCTTCAGCTTCTCCTCGAGGTGATCTGCTGCTGTCCTCACACTGATGATGTCTTCCCGGTACTTCAGGATCAGCTCACGGAGCTCCTGGATCAAGGATTAGCAGAGATGTGCATTCCCACACCCCCAGCACTGGGGTATCTGCACAAGGACAAAGCTGTGCTGCCCCAGGGTCTGTCCCAGCATCCCAGACCCTGCTTCCAGCAAGATGTTACAGTCACAGTTGGCTTGGCCACAGCAAATGAAAACAGGGCAAGATTCACATCCCCACAGGTTTGTGATGCTCCCCTGCCCTCCAGCCTCACCAAATCTTTTAAGCTTAAAGCAAAGGAGTGGCCATGAAAGGGATGATAAGGCTTATCATTTTTCAAGGCTTTGGATTATTGCTGGTCTTAACTGGACAGAAGAGATTGACTTCACTTGAATTACTGAATCAATCCAGTGGGGCCCTGGTGACTGAACACTTGTGTGCCCAGCTGGAAAATACAGCTTGAACTGGCTGCACTGGGCCAAACTCGCACTCCACTGACCACAGAGCAGCTGTCAGGCCACACTTAACTGGTTTTACAATCCATCCACACCCTGAAGCAGGCATGGCACAGGGGGATCACACTCATTCACAGACTTACAGGGTTAAAATCCCAATTACTGCTCTTTGTGCTATTTGAGACAGCTTTTTGATAAAGAATAATATTCCAGTGAGATCAAGTCACAAGCACTGTTGGTGTTAATGATTTAAAAATGTTTTACCTCTGCTGCTTCTGGCAGAATGAAATCTTCAGCCTGCTGTAAGGACACATGCAAGCTGTGTTTTCCTTGAAGACTTTCATTATCTTTTTGCAGTCTCACCAACTCTTCTGAAACCTGCTCCCTTGACTGTGTCAGGACAGCCTCCAATGCAAAGAAAAGCATAAATTCACACTTAGGGTCTTGCTCAGATCTCTTCCGCCCCATTTACTTCCACTGCTTTCAAAAGTCTGGTGAACTGATATTCTTTGTAAAGAAGGAGAAGGGACACAAAATGATGGTGTGGATCAACACAACCAGTTCCCTCTTGCCTGGCTTATGCACCACAAATAAAGGCAAGGGCAAGTTTCAGTGTCCAAGCAGAGAGGAGGAAACCAGTGATTAATACAGTTTTGTTCAGTCTCCCACTTTCCTCCTGTTTTTATCCATTAGCTGGCTGTGCTCAGGGAGGGGAAGGAGGGTGGGAATCACATGTGCTTTCAGGAGCTGGCAGGGATGTTTATTAACAGCACCTCAGCACTCAGCTGTAAGAGCAGGTTATCCAAAAACCTGAAACATTCACCCTGAAACTTTCCATGGTGGGTGTCTGCCTCCCACTGTCCTCCGAGGAAAGCATTAGAACAGCCGATCCCACGGAAAGAAAAAGGATGAAGAGGATGTGGCTTTGCTTGCATTACCAAAGAAAAAACATCCAGTGAACTCTTCCAAGAGGAATGGAAATGGAGAACCAGGAGCAATGGCAGGAGCTGTGTTATAGGGGGCAGCAGGAGAAACAGACTCAGATCAACACTTTCTGAATCTCCTGCACGTCCATCAGATGTGCTCTCCCGCAGAGTACCTGACAGAGCATCTCTACCAGCAATGTCCTGATGTCCTACACACAATCCCAGAACCCAAAAATGCAATGCTGGGGTCCATGAGGATGAATTCTCTTGGTCCCCCACAAATGCTGTGCCAGGGAGGAAAAAAGAAGAGACTTGATTCTGATATAGAAGGGAATGAATTGCTCTAAGGAAGTCAAAATTAGTTCTAGAACATGAGGTCCTCTTCCTATTCTCTGGCTTAATTCCAACAAGATGCTCAAAAACAGTTTTAAAAAACTAAGTTCCTGTACATATCTCTCCCTGGGTGTTAGGGCTGATATTTTAAGTCCAACCTGCAACAACACTGATCATTCATCTCTAAAACTCGAGAAAATATTCACTAATGATGGTACTTGTGATGAGTCCTAAAAACAGTCTTGAGAAAATCTACTGTCTTTGGATTTGAGGTACTAAAGAGGCATGGAATTAGATAATGAATAAGGGGGAAAGAAGTTGACCAGTGACCTCCACACTCCTGAACATACACGGACACAGACAGCAGCACAGAATGACACAAACTGTTCCAGCTCCAGCTCTTGCCATCAGAGCTCACTGGACCAGTCCCTTTGCAAGTGAAGATGCTCAGCCCTCTCCAGCCAGCCTTGGCTGGGCAGACAAAACCTTTTACAGACACACTGAGCTCCAAGGGTCAGACAAACAGGGCTGGACAAGGATCTTTGGAATTGACCCGTCTTACCATTTGCTCCTGGACACTTCTCTTGGCTTGCAGAAACGACTGCTGCAGCTCACTGAGGAAATTCTCTGACTTCTGACACTTGGCCATGAGCAAGGAGATCTTAAAGAAAGAAAACCCAGACAGACACGTAAGAAATAAAGCATGGAACAGATTCTGAAAAAGAAATAACCACACTGGTTCTCTCGCCTGCTATCATTACTAATGTATACTTTGAAATTTCAAACTAATCCACTGAAGTTTATGTCAATTCTTCTCTCAGTAACGCAGGAATGCAGATCCAGGCAGTAAGGACAGATTAAAGACAGTTTCTGCAATAACAATATTTTTACATTCTATTTATCAAACTCTGAATCAACAGTTAATTCTAATAAAATTTAAATGTAAGCCAGTTCAGAAACACTGAAGGAAACTGAAGAGCTTTTATCTAAGTTTTCAGTGTTTTTTGAATTTTTTCTCTGAAAGCACCCACCTTCAAAAACTTCACAAGTCATTCCACAACAACACATGTGAGATTAAGCGTTACTTAATTAACAGCACCCTGTTAGAGCCAGGGTGTACCATATGAACATATTCCTGTTGTCTAAGCTGGACTTTGTCTAATGACTGTTTCTTTAGTAAGAAAAAATACTGGGTGGGATAGAAGAGAGAAAGTTCCCACTCAAGTGAAGTAAATTCAGTATCTTGTACACAGCATGTACCTACTGTTGTAAGCTTTAATAGGCCAAAGATGATGACTTTTATTCCTTTTTAACTATGATTACCACCCATTATATTTGGCTTCATTGTTCCAGAAGAATTAGGTACACATCTCAGACTGAAAAAATCTTTCCAGTGGGCTCTTATTTTAAAGGAGTTCAGTGCATATTTTGGCCCTGTTATGCCTGCTCAGCTCCTCATTAACTGCATGCTTCACCACCCATTACCTGGGTGTCAAGTGTTGATAAGAGAAAGTGGTGGAACAGGACCACTCTCCTACCAACAAGGCTGTGCCTGGAGCACAGGGCTCCTTTTGCATGTTTGGGTCATTTCATACACAGGTCACTTCAAAACTCAAACATTACTCAAATTCCTACTGCCACTCTGTAATGGATTTCAAGATTAGAGATGATACTCTAAGGCCAAAATTGGGTAACATAATATTAGAGACATAATAGATTTATCTAGAAACTGTGGCAGACTCAGGTGGAGCATAACTAACCCTAGAAATTCTCATTTGTGTTGCCTCTACAGCCAGTAGCCCATCCATATCTAACAAAACACAAGTTCTTGTTACATACTTCTGAAGAACATTTCGTGATTCCTGGATCTCAATTACCAAATGCTTGTACCTGATTAGAGGAGTCTTCAGCACTTTGTTTCATGTAATCCTCCAATTCCTGTTTATCTTTCATTGTCTTTTCCAGCTGGTCATTAGCCTGCCTCAGCATCACCTGCAGCTTTTTCACCTGTGTTGTCACAACAAAATTAATTCATTTTCCATTCTCTTGGGGAGCATTTATTTCCTGAACCCCTTCACTCCTCAAACCACAACACAAAATCCCTCAAAAATCCTATGCAATCCAGAAGTTCTTTTGTTGTTGAAACAGCCTCCAGCACAGATTATCCCTCTAAGGAAACACGGGACATCAAACCGCACTGGACCACGGCCACGTAATGACTTCAATCACTTATTTCAAAGCAGAATGTGACTCATGCCTTCCACACCCATCTGAAAATTGTTCTTTCGTATATGGCAGGAAACAAATATCCTCCAAGACTTAAAAGTCATTTTGTCCTGCTAGGATGAGGTCCTTTTCTGTTAACAGTTCTTACAGTATCAAAGATAATAGAATTTAATGCATGACAAGCATTTTAAAATTTAAATTATTAAAGATACTGACTTCAGCATGGGCATAACACTTTTTATAGAACCATGCCTTTACTGCATGGTCTTACAGCATCAAATAAAGTGGTTCTTCAAGGTGAATCCTTAGGAATGTACATGTTGGTGTTTATGACCACACAATAATAACAAATCAAGTTACGTCAGTAACGTGCCAAGTTATCCAGTATGTTGATATTGCTCAATTAAAATCAATGAATAAAACAGCAGATGGTTCATTGTTGCATCCTCAGTAGTTCAGAAAACTGCAAAAGCCCGGCTAAAGCAATGAGAGAAATCCCACCTGGTCTCTGGTCTCAGCCTCCTGGATCTGGATACCTTGCAACTGCTTCTCATAATTGGAGCACATATCACAGCGCCTGCCCAGCTTGTTCCCTGCATTCTGCACCTGCAGAACACAGAGTCAGCACCTGCCATGAGCCCAGGGAAGTCTCTGGGGAGTGCAGGAATGCTACACACACTCAGGTGTGCTGTATGACCACAACACGTTACAGATAAAAGACAGAGACAGAATCAGGTAATGGCAGGATTGAGTTGCTCTAAATTGAAGGATAGCTCAAATCAGCTGTGGGCTATCAGCTTTTCCTGCCATGGGCCCCACCATTAGCATAAAAAGCCATGACACAAAGAGTTCATCAAGTCACTATTGTGTCCTTCTGACAAACAGAAACCAAATAGGAGAAGAAAATAACAGTGTTGGGGTGGGCAGCAGGGAAACCAAGAGTAAATCTGCTTTCATTCTGGAACTGCAATGGTTTTGGCCAAGGGGACAAACGAAGTTTTATCAAAGTTCCAGCTGCAGGTCAAGTTTGAGCTGAATCTCTACTTGTATTTGCTGCTCCATGTCCAACCCAGAGCAAGTGGCATTTGCACCCCAGTGCGTGCTCCTGCCTCCAGGAACATGTGGGAAGCTGCACTTCTGTTCTGGATTCTGAGTAAAGTGTCATCAAAATGTCAACAGGGCAAGGAAATACTCAGGAGTAGGGATTTAACTCAGATCTGAGCTCAGGATGCTGTTATTTCCCCAGATATAGCAAGTCAGTAGGAAAACAACAACAAAGCAACTTTACAACAGGTTTGGAGAGACCTCCTAAGCAATGATTTGCACTAAGTTAAATCTCAATAAATTGAGAAAAAAATATCAGTAGTTCTTCATTTCATATGTCCTTCATCTGGCCTTTTCTCCTTCACTACATTCTTACATTCTTTTTTTTACTCCCATCTTGTCTTCCTTTTCATCCAGTATGGATTGTTATCTCCTCCCACCTTTTCTTCCCCCTAAAGTGTTGCTCCTTGACCTCTCTTCCTCTGAAAGAGAAACCACAGGAAACCCCAAATACTCCCCTTTTCAGCAAGAAACCAAATGCAAGTTTTGAACTGGTATAATATAAAGCTGCTGAAAAACTGACAGGCAGAACACCCACAAGCAACAATTTCCTTGGTCATCCACACTGCAATTGGCCCAGGGCTTAGTCTAATCTGCTGCTTGTTGCTCTCAGAAATGGGTTTCTGGTGATGCAAGTCCCCAGTAACTTCCTGGAGCCTCTCTGTGGTACTTTGTGCGTTGGGCATAGTTGGGCTGCTCATTTCCAAAGTGCACTCCATGCTCAGCAAACACCCCTGGCACACAGAGCAGCACCCCCAGCTCTGCTCCTTCTGCTCCTCTCTGCCCCCTCCTACTCATCCCCAGCTCCACTATAATGCCCTTTCCTCGACTTCGCATTTTCTCCTATTCTTTAAGTTCTCCCACTTTTTTTCATCCTCTCACACAATTCTGAGTTCAACAGCCACCTTTGCCAGACCCTCCTCAAAATCCAAAGCACCCTGTGTTTAGTAAAGCTGCCTGTCCCACGAGCAGGGCCAGCTCACACACCTTACACTGGATGTGCTTCACCTATAGAAGCATTCCAAGAGGGAACAGTGAACAGCTGCCCAGGATGTGACCTCTTCCTTTCACACCTGGCTCTGGGCAGAGCAAAGGATGCACAGCTTTGCCCACAGCAGGGACAAGGCAGCAGGACTCACCTCCTTCTGCAGCAGGTTCCACTCCGTCTCGCTGACCAGGCGGTACCCGCTGGGAGACACGTAAGCACTTTCCACGCCCTGGGTGACACTGGAGAGCAGGGAAGCAGTCTCTTCTTGCTCTGGTGTCATTGCTTTGATTGCTTTTTCCTGATCTTTGGTCAACATGAACCCACTCGGCATTTGCAGGGATCCAAGGGAAGCCGTATCAAAGTTCTCAGATACTGAATCTGCTCCAACAAGTGGTCCAAAATCCGTCTCATCCAGGTTCCCAGCAGATTTTGCTTTGTTGTTGTATCCTAAAGCTTTGGACTGTAAGGATCCAGATGTGCCCAGACTGTCTGTTGACTGTGCTCTCCGTAGTCCATCTTTAAACATATCAGTATCTGGTTTATTGAAGGAGTCGCCAGAGGAAAGAAGCAAGTCTGCATCCAGGGAATGGACTGAGCCGTGGGTGCTATTCACATGCACCTGCCATTGAAAAACACAGGATAAGCAAATTATTTACTCCGTTTTAGTATGGTACAACAGGAATGCTGGAAACTAATAATTATTAGACACGGCAAAAAGCAAATTTAAATTTCTTTGTTAAGAACATCTGCTCTCTAAGCTTAAGGTGGCAGAGGGAAGGACAGAGAACTGAAGTGAACCAACTAGAATTCAAAAACAAATAAAACAAGTAAACAGAGTCTTCTGTTAACAGAGTGCTTCTGCAAAACTATCTTCCTGCCAGACAAGCAAGGACACAGTCACCTTCCATCTCCCAGTATTTGAGGCAAGATGCTTCCCCTGAAGAGATGTACTTGCAAGATCCCTTCTACAACCATAATCTACACAACAGAAGGCAGATACTCCACTTCCAAAAGTAAATTCGGAAGTCTTTCATAAAACAAAAAACATTGCATTAACACAAAAATAAACAGAGAAAAATATAGTTAAAATCTATACTGGTAAGTTAATGCTGTTCTTCTATTTCTTTCTTCTGCTTTGAGTGTCTGACAAAATAGCAAAATATTTTCTTTGCAAGATTATTTGTATATAAAATAAAAAGAAAAGGGAAAAGGCTGGGCTTAGACACAAAGGTATCCTGGGGAATGCCAGCACCAAAAGCCACACAAACTGTCCTGTGATGTGTATCAGGCACATGGAGCCTCTTGATCTATTTTCGTTTTTTGTAGCACTGAAAAGAGAGCAGTAATGCTTTATTTAAAAAGCACATGACTGCTTTCAAAATACCTTCCAATATTATGCACTTCTGCTTTGCCACTAGACACATAAGGAAGTAACACTGGAAACCAGCCTCTTGAGAAAAATTATCATTTCTGACATAGGTCCAGAGACCAGCAGGCTGCTGGCACTTCATATAAGTGCTTGTAACCTGTAATATATACATATATATAATGTACCGCTGTTTTATGACTGTTGTAAATGCCTTGTTTTAATCTTTTTTAGGTGTAATATTTATATTTGCATGTATATACACAAGTTCATAATAAAAAAGTCAAGAGAATATAGACTTATATAAAACTGCATTTTCAGGCTTCACCTGTTCTGTGATAACCAAAACAATGTTAACAAATCATGTGTTTGTACTGTGAAGTGCCCAACAGAGAAGAACTTAGAAGTCAAATGATGAGAAGTTCTAAGAACTGATCAATAATATGATTGATTACAACATATAAAACATGTTCCGAACAGCTAAAAACATTATCAATAACAAAACCAAACACATATACAACCCCAAAACACTCTGATGGTTATGCTCCTTCTCAAAATATAGATTTTCCATCATGTATAAATCTTAGAATTAAATAAATGTTGTGAATGATAGACTAAAGAATATGCTATGAACTGAGATTAAAGAAAACATCAGAAGATAAATTTTTGTTCCCACCAATGTGCCTCATTTGCATATCTGGACACAAACAGTAGAAGATACAGTAAAGAAGATACAAACAGTATTTGAAATAGGAAGCGACTGTAGGCTAAAGGGTAGAACTAGATCTCAGCTACATTTACATCCCATGATTCTGGACATCCTTCTGCATTCTGAACTGTTAAAAATCCTTGATAAAAGTAAAGGGCAGATCCTGGAATACATATATAAAAGTATATGCTTTTTTTTTCCTTCAAAAAAGATAAATAAACCAGGCAAAACACTGACTCACTCTGCAAATTCTCAAGTCTCTTGAAGGTTAAGTAAGCTCCTATAGCACAAAAACTTGGTGAGTTTTTATTAATTTTTCCTTAATTTGACTCACAAAACCAAAATGGACCCTGAGAAATGATAAGTACAGAATTCAACAATTTGGTTAGCAAAGTAGCTACAACACTCCTGCTGAATGATCAGATATAATTGGCTTAATCCTGAACATTGAGGTGTCTTAGAACGTGCTTAGAAATCCCAAGAGAATCTCCCAGCAGTTAACCTCCAGAATGCAAAATGTAAATTACCATTTTTAAGGGCACCTCTCAGGATGGTGCAGTATTGTCTTCCAATATTAATTAGGATTTATAAATTCAACTGCAACTCCAAGGATTTTTTATTGCCTAATAAGATTAGAAGCTACAGAGAATAAAGGGCTGTAACTTTGTATTTTTATTTGCAAGGAACACCCTGAGGAATGCCCAAGTGCAAGTGAAAGATCCAATTGTTTTACCTCTTCATTAGAGAGCTGGGTAAGGGTTTCTTCAGGGGCCAGAGAACATGAAGCTTTTGTTTCATCATCTGAATCTTTTTGCTTCTCTTCCTTTCTCTTGCTAAGCCTTTGCTGATCATCTTCTTCCTAAAAATCAGTGGCCAATAGAGAGTACATAGAAAAGGGATTCAATTTTGCCATAGCAGTCATGACATCAGCTTTCACGATAAACTAAGCGACAAAGAAGACACTGAAAAAGATTGTTTCAGTTAAAACCCAGTGTTTAGCACATAATCTTTTAGTTAATAAATATAGTGTTCATTTCACAAGGCACCCAAACTGACTTAAGTGAGAACTTACTTTGCAAGTTGAGTGGCCAATTCATGTTCTAGAATGATTTTATTCAAAAAGCGTATTACCTAGATCAAAATTCTAATTATAGGGATTACCAAGTAATGAAACTAGCTGGTATACTGGCTATTGCATAGCATATATATACATAACATATCTACATCCCTAAAGAACTCATTAACAGCCATTACACAAGCATGAACATTAAAACAAAACATGAAACAGGAAGTGCCTTGATCACTAAATGATGGAATATAAGGAATCAAAAAAAACCATAATAGATCACTAAGTCATAAGTACATACACAATCACTTGCATAAGAGAATTTAAAAATCAAAGTCTTAATTTATGCCTAGGATATGTATCGGAAGACTGAAAAAACCTAAAAAGAAGTGAAACTTGCTGACACCCTTAACCCAGATGTTTTGCATCACAGATGACTATTTCTTCCTCCAAGATTAATTCCTGGATATTCTTACCTTTTCATTTAACTATTGGCAACATTAAAGTTCCTACATACATCAATACTAAAATACTTGTCCAAATGGAGCCTGTTATAACTGCCAGCTGTCATTCAAAGGGGAGATTTCTGTTAAAACTGTCAGTTCTCATTTTTTGAGCTATTACCACGCTTGCCTCCAACATGTGATTTCCACACCTGTTACACCACAGTAAACCTACAGCATTACAAAAAAATAAAAGGAAAAATAGGAAAGCAGCAGGTAACCTGATCCTTTTTTTTCAGCTCTTCCACCTGCCGGAGCTGCTCCGAGGTGAGCACGATTTCCATCCTCTGCATGTCCCTCATCAGCAGCCGCTGGGACTCCAGGAACTGGTCATTGGCTTTCTGCCACGTGTGTTTCAGCTGGTTGTGCTGCTGCCTCTCTTGCTCTAGGAGATGGCAAACTATGCAAACAGAGAAAAAATTCTTCTGAACCACAAGCGTTTAAATGTCTTTTCCAAAGAGAAATATTTTCAGGAATAGAAGTAATTATTGTTCTAATCAAAAACAGTCAAGCTTTGTTCAACAACTATTTAGGATAATAATGTCTTATTTCAAATACCATTTTCTTAATTTCCAAACTTGGCTCGTGATTAGGGATGTATTACTGACAGTTCAAGATTTCCCAGTGAGAAGACTAATGCCTCGACTTCATTCATGAATTGTAATAGTTCTGGGGGGTTTTTTTAGTGCTGGGTTCAGAAGACTGTCTTCTATGTCCCTCTTTACTTCAGCAGCAGGTTCTGGTTCCCACTCCTCTGCAGTGACTCTGGGCTTTAGTGCCCTGCATGGATATTTGCACACCCACTCCAGCACTCAGCACTGACACACCTCAGGGAGCCAGGTCTACACATTATGGAAATAATGCTCATAATTATGCACAAATACACACCTAAAATCACTTTAGCAAGAATGAAGCTCACAATGCTTTAAGAACTTAGCAGATATTCAACAAGCCTTGAGGGAATGAATGGCTCTGTTGTTTTTCTGTCATATGGGAACTCCACATTCAACTCTTCTGCAAACATTTTAAGGCCTTTCACATTTAAAAGTGCTGCTTCCCCCTCCCAATTGCTTTTAATAAAGTTCAAGTAAGAAATGATAAAAGAATTAACAGCTCCACTGGGTTTTGCATCCTCAGTGAAAGAGACTCAAAGGACTATTATTAGGTAGGTACCTTCATGCAGCTCCTTCCTCAACTTCTCTGCATCTTCTTGCAGGACTGATTTTTGTGTGTTGAGAACAGCCACGTACATCTCCAAGTCTGTCCTACACGACTTCTCAGCTTCCAAATAATGGTTCAGTTCTTTAACCTGAATAAAAAGAGGGAAATAACCAGCTCAGTGGGGGAACACTCTCAGACATTTCCTTCTTGTTAGAAGTTACAGTGTTGCCTGTTCAGGTAATGTACAGGTGCTGAAGGATCAGTTTGTTTGCAGAAATCACAAATATTCAACTACCAGTGTGCAAGCAGTGCTTGTATTTACTTCCAAATAAGTTACTCATTAAAATGTTGCTAAGTCAAACCTATCAGTGTATCACAGTTATAACAGCTGGATCACAGCAGCAGCAGCAGCACTGAGCACAGAGATGGTAAGAAGGGAACTATCTGGGGAAAGCAGACAGTGAAGTGATCCTTTAATCAGTGCTGATAGCCAGGAACTAAATAGCTGGTAAGTGCTGATAAGCCAAGAACTCCTTAGTTCAAAATAGAGTAATCATAGTAGTCAGGAAAAATGACTATGAGGCAAGCTTGAACTAAGCCTAAGAAGAGACAAAAGTTGCAGACACAGGAAAAGAAACTTTCCAACTCATGAAAGACTGTTGCAAAAAGGAAAACCCGTCAATAAAGAGCAGTTATATAAAGAAATACTGAAGAAATATATTTGGATTTTTTTCTTCTTCTTGGTTTTTTTTTTTAATAGCAAAGCTAACAAAGAACTGAAACAAGTGTCCTGCAGAATCTCCAGTGAGAACCTTTTAAGACAGGGTTACATAAACATCCGTCAGACGTGATGCTTGGAGAAATGGATCCCATCTTGGAACAAGGAACAAACCGAAAGATTTCTTTACGGCACTATTCCGTTTTATGGTTTGCTGAGTCAGAAATCACAGGAGGTTTTATCTTGGAGGAAACCTTCAGGCAATTCCTAACTGGCTCCACAGAGCTGCTGTTCATCTTCCTCAGCATAGCACAGGATGCGCCGATGCCAGGCTCAGGACAGCCTTGGGCTGTGACTGCCACTGATGGTGAGAACAGCTTTCCTGCCCTAGGACACCAAATCCTCCATCTGCTAGCCTTTAAACCTTTGAAATGGCAAAGTCTGATACTGAGGCTGCAAGTGTGACAATAACCTAGAGGCCAGATGGTTGGGAGAGGTGCAAAGCAGGTATTTTTCTAGAGCTTTTTTCATTACTAGTAGACCTGAAGCTGTGCAATTTATTCTAAACACAGATCCCACACACACACTGCAACTCTCAGAACAGAAAGATGCAAAAATGTATATAGGCCAAACATGACATCTGAGCTACAGGAGACAAGAGGGGCACAAAGAGTTTCCCAATACACCTTTTTCTCTCTTATAAAATTTGACTTGTCTGCATCAAACTAGCACGTTGCAAGATGTAAATCAGGATCCAGTTAGAGCTCCCCATCACCTCTGATGCTGCTTTTATCTTTTCTTCAGCTTCTGCCAGTTTCTCCTTTAGGGCTGCAATCTCTTTCTCCATGGGCATCACAACCGAGCGCAGCTTCTCGGCATCTTCCTGAGCCTGAAGTTAAGAAAATAAATTATTGTAATAAATAAATAAATAATGTAATAAATCATCAGAATTTTCGCAACAGTTCCCATTACTGGAGCTATTTGGAGACAATCTCTACATCAACAAAAAAAGCGGACTAAACTACTAAACTTCCACTTTCAATGCTCATCTTAGTGCTATTTATTCAGGTCAGCAGCCATCTCTGACAATAGGCTGATATTACTCCATTTACAGAAGGCAACTAAATTTTAAATATATGTATGAGCTAGGCTGCAAATATCTGTTTTAAAAGGGAATGTTAGCAAATCTATCACTCTTGATACCTGGGAGAAAATGTATGGATCAAGCATTTTAAAAAAATGTGTGCTTTTCTGTTAGCAAAGGCCTAACTGTCCCACAACCTCCTGCCACATAGCACAAACGAAAAAACGCCAAAGTGCATGATGATGTACTGACCATGCAGTTACTTACTCAAAAAGTTAAAAGCAAATGGAGCTGCACTAGTAATGCCTAGTGTAGCTTAGTTCTCTTTTAGAAGATCACTTTTCAACTTTAAATTACTACTGACATCAGGTTTTGGTGTTACCGTACTGATTCCAAACGATATATAGACAATTTATCCCATGATTTTTTTCAAGAAGTACTTCTGAGAAGATCAAAGAGCAACTGAATTAGAGGACTGTTTCAAGGAAAGGAAAAAAAAAAAAAACAGAAAGACAGGTAAAAATAGCAAGAATTAAAATGAGAAATAGCATTCAGGGTTCAAATCCAGAACTGCACATGTTAATATGCAGCCCTGACACCCTCATTTCTTAAATGCTCCGCCTTTCCTTCATGGATGCACTACAGACTTCCCAAGTGAAAGCAGCAGCTCCCAAGAGCCAGCAGAACACTCAAATACTTGCTGCAGTAAGACTCTTCAAGGCACAGAGAATTCCAGCATTCTGATTTGGGCTGGCTTTGTGCATAAGGCTCAGAATGCTCAGTTGTTCTCTGTCTTCTGCTGGAAGAACTCAGCAGGGGAGGGAGGGCTGAGAACTGTCCCCCAAAGCTGAAGTTTCAAAAGATGACACCTTTCATACCCTCATCAGCAAAGACAGACAGTAAAAGATAACACTCATGTCTGGTTTTAAAACTAGACTAGAATGCTGGTTTTAGAGGTTACTCGTTTGACATTCAGTTTCTGGTGAGCTTATTGACAACTGTATTCTGAGCAGGACTTTCAGGAAGAGAAATAGAAAATATTTTTAACCATTGATGTTTTCTAACTTAAAATTAATAGATAAAATATATTATTGCAATACCTGTCAATTATATAAACACTACAATTTTAAAGCCTTACAGAAAATTTTAAACACAACACAAAACTAAATTTCTTTACATGTCATTTACTTCTGCTACATTTTGTCACTGCTGGAGTACCAGTAAAAGCTGTGAGGAAAGCAAGGGACGTCACCTGGCAGTGAATTCAATACCAGGGACATGTGACTGTCACACACACACTCAGACCCTGGCGTTTGCAGCCAGCAACTCAACAGTCACATTTTTCAAACAGATGGGAGCAGCGGTTCCACTTCAGACATTGCTTTGTATTTCATTTACCATATCAGTTCTATTCATTTAATGCTACCTATAGCTGGTTTATATGGACTAAATATAGCCCAACATTTTCTGGAGTGTTGAAGATGTTCTTTTCTAATTATTCATGATAACTGCAGCAATATTTCACTGCCAGCCTGGTTTCACATGGCTCAACACAGAATACGGAGCAACAAATGTGCCTGTGTTGGAACTAAGCAGTTCAGAGAAAGTCGGAAAGTTCTCTGAAAGCAAAACCAGACTGAGAACAGCAACCAACTGGAAAGACAAAACTGTATCACATTCCACATACAGAAAAATTACTCCAGCTTTTACTGCTCGGTAAACAGAGCTGAAGTTTGACACTGTGGTTGCAACACATTGTAAGGATCCGTATTAAAGGTCAGTGTGATCTTGAGCTAAACACTCAGAACAGCCTCTGTCTGCTAACAAAAGGAGTGCTGGGCCCTGGGTCTGCTCTTGGACATAAAGCAGAATTACTGAGACTCCAAAATCCAGGTTAAAGGTCCACTCAACCTTTCAATAAAATGAGAATATCTGCTGTGTCGAAAAGTGCTACCTGAAGATACTGTCACACGTATCTTTACACAAGATGTGCCACAGCACCAAATTTCCTGTGCTAAGAGGTGTTATTCAGACTCTTCCAGAGGTGTGATCCTTAAAACATTTATTTCCTTCTAACTTTTGATTAAACTTAACTTGGCTGTCAATGGCCACAGTTTACACACGATCAGCTCATCTTTACTCATTCCTTAACCAAAAACCACCACTTCTGCCCCAGCTAAACCTGCTTCCCCCAGCACAGGGCTGCAGAACACACTGTGAGGGACCTGCAGACCACAGCAGGAACATGACTCCGTGGAGAGATAATGCTAAAAATGACTCCAAGTCGTTTTCAGAGGAACATGGACTGGAGATGACTCCATGACAGGAGAAATCCCAAGTAACATTATACCTGAGCTTGTTCCTTAAAAATGAGACAAGTGGAAAACACATAGACACAATTTGAAGATTTCTCTTTAAAGCAGGACTAAACCATTTAAAAGTCCTCTAAATTTATCCCACTGTTCTTCACCATTACCAACAAAAATAGCTTACTGTATATCAGATTTTATGGCCAACTCTGTCACAGAAATTTGATTACTCTCCCCTTCCAATTTCCCCTCTCCTGACTAATAAGCACACTTCCTAACAGGAGGCTTGTCCTTTCCTGCTCTCTCTGCACACAAATACCTGCTCTGCAGACTTCTGCTACTCAAAGTTTGACACAACTGTGCTAAGAAGAGTATTTATATTCATCACAGCTCCAACAGCAAAACAGATCCTTTCTTGAACAGAAAATGAGGTCTGACTAAGAAAAAGCCAAGTGAAATTTTGCCAGTGGCCAAAGTTTGGGCACAACTCATCCCCACCCAGTCGTTGTCCAGAGTCAGCCCAGTCACCACCCAGCAGAGAACTTGCAGGGAAGTACATGCTCCTGTGGTAGATTGCTTTGAGCTTCTGTGAAAACAAAAAACCCCAGACCTACTTGGTATTACAACCCAACAGGAAAATAGATTTTTATAAATTACCAGCAAGTTTTCTGAAAGATTAATCACTAGGTGAGCATGTTAATCATTAGGTTAAGTATCCAACTTTTGGGAAGGGAGATTAAGAAGACAAAGTTACAAGGTTTTCTTAGAAAATGATTTCTTAGAAATCGTTGCTTTATGATAAAAAAAATCACAGAACACACAAATTTTCTACAGAAATTAGCAATTTGCAACCTGAAATATATTTACATGGAAAAGCAGAACAGCTGCTTCCAGACAAGAGCATGTGTTCCACCAGACATGCTCTTTCTGACAAAAGAGCATATAAAGATGAAGTATAAGCATTGCTGGCTGCAAATGCCATTTTGCATGAGGAATTGATCACAAGTCTTCAAATAACACATCCCAAGTGATCAAGAAAATTCCTCTTTTCATACTGATTGCTGACACATGAATATTCATTATTTTGCTGGCCAGGCACACCGTTTTATGGGCTTGGGATTTGCTTGTTTGTTTTTAGGTAAAATTGAATGTCCTTTTCCTAATTTTGATCTAACTCTTAGCCTCCTTGAGGAAAAACCTCACAGGTTTAATAATAACAAAGAAGATTTAAACATCATGCAAAGCAGTTTAAGCAATTATTTCAAGCTGCACTCTGAAAACCAGATTTCCCCCTCCCCCTCCTATTACATAAGGTACATGTTCCTCTGCTTTACAGGCCTAGAAAGCTTTCCAAGCTCCTGTTAACCAGAGATTAATAAATTGATCACCTTTTCCTTTAGGATCACCAGCGATATTGAACTCCGTTTTAAAGGACTGTAGTTGAAAATGCTATTTATCTGCTATGCTAAACTGCTCTACTAAAGGCACTGAGTTTAGGTGAGCTGTGCTGCCATGTCAGCAACTTGCAATTTCAATGCACATGATCAGTAAATTCAGATTAAAAACTGGAATTGGTTGAGAGAGATTGTTTTCTGGAAGTGCTTATTGGCAGTTAGTTGGGAGTGCAATGCCAGGACTTTTACACTATGAACTCTGCATCTTCTGGGTTGTTTCTACAAGACTCACCACACTGATCCAGTTTTGAACCTCCATTCAGCTTCAACCAGTCTTTTTTCCTTAATAAGACCAAAACCTTTTCTTAAAAACAGTGTATGTCTTACAATCTCAGTGGGATTAGAACAGGCTTTGCCCTGACTCTTACCTTTGAAATCAGGCCTACCTGAAGAGCAGTCCCATGTAACACTGACAGCAATGACAACTGGCAACAATCATGAACCTTTCTAAGTCTCAGAAAAAGAATTCCATTGTGCAACACTAATACTGATTGCTTGCTACAACATAGTAAAAATAGCTAAAATGTTTCTCATGTGGAATGTTTGTGATATTCCATACTGCATTTCTTCTGCTGACAGCAAGCAGGAACAAGAACATGCAGCGATGTGGCAGATTATCAGATGTTAGCCTACTCCTTTATTGAATATAGGTTCAGTCACTACTTTAAAACTGTCTTAGAACACCTTGAAGACCAAGGTAAGCCTGCTGAGACAAGAAATTCATGAAAATGCAAGTTATTGTAATAAGATAAACAAAGATTACAAAGCACTGATCTATTATGACAGGTTCAATTTCCTTTGCTTGTCTGAAAGGAAACACATCAAACCTTCAACCTCAACAAAAAACAAAAGGAAAATGCTACTCAAGACAAGGCACCTCAGTCTACTTCTATGAACTTTTCTTAGTCACAGATCTTTGAACAACTACAACAATATCTGTCCATACTCCAGAGCAATTATTTTTCATCATCTAGAGCCTGTTATTATGTGACAGCAAGGTTCTGTACTTCCTAGGGAGGCAGCAGTACTGAGGCTTACTCTAGAGAAAGAGGAAAGACATCTTAGATATTCTGAGGTTTTTAATGGGCACTTTGAGTTTTTAAGACCTGGCAAAAGAAATAAAGGTACAGAAGGGTAAAGGAAACTTTATAAAAGTGCAGTCAATCCAGAAAAATCTAAAGGTGGTTTTACTTGAGCTCATTAGACATTATGACTAGTGACTTTACAAGGCTGCCTGCTTTTACAAGCTGAAGGCAAAACTTTACCATCTTCTCAGGTGCAATTCTCTCACTGAATCCACATAATTAGGAACAAAACCTTTAAGGCTTCAAATGGATTAGGTCATGATGACTTCCACGAACAAAGGCTGGCAGCTGGCAGGAGGAGGCTGGGTGAATTGCTGAGAAATTACAGCAGGCATAGGAATGAACCCATGCGTGACCCCACGGGCCTATCTTCAAACAGAAACTGAGGAACTCCATTCCAACGTACCTTTTTCATTTCATTTTCTAGGTTTTCTTCCTCCTGGCCTTCAGACAGTCGCCTCCTTAACTCCGCAATTTCCCGCTCCATGGTTTCTCGGTACTGGTTCCACTGAGCTCGCTCTTGCTCCATCCTGTGGTGATACTGCAGCTCATAGTCACGAACAGTCTCTAGAAAACAGCATTTTCAAACTTATTTTCAATGTAATTTAAAGAACAGAGCTTTAGGAACTCATCTCTAACCACTCAGTGATTTACTATAATCAATCAAAACTAGGAGAACAGTGAACTCTCCCTTCCCTGGGATTCCTGCCCCAAAACCCAAATACTTAAGTAAAAAATCCAAAGGAACTTAATTTCAAGTAGTACCCTCACCAGAACACAAAGAAACAAGCCCCAAAAACTGTGCAACTCCTAATTTCAAGGTAACGTACATGACTAACATCCTATTTAGCAGCACATTTTGTACCTCCAAGCACATCATCCAAACAAATGACCAAAACCTTAAAAAGGTACTCCAAAACGCAAAGAAATTCAAACTTCTCACATAGCTTCCATTTCCCCAGGATTAACACTACCCCTCTCAGGTCAGGAGCTATCTGTGTTTACACAGGGACAGCAGCTGGCACAGCTGAGCCTTAATCTAGGTTCATGTATCTGTGTAGATCATAGATAAACAGACATTTGTGTACTCAATATACATGAAGGTTTGTCTGTTCTGGGCAGAAAGCATAATGAGGTGATGGAAAAACTGCCCAGAGCCAACAGGCTGTAGACTCAGGATAGAGTGATCCTGTTTGTGGACCTTTAAGAAAACAGACATTTGTGGCATAGTCTGTTCCCAATTCATATCCTTTTGTTCATTCACTTTGTCTCAGAAATGTCAACAGCTGTGCAACATGCAAATATAACAAGGAATAGATCAGAACTATAAGAAAAAAACCACCCAGGACTGACAGAGCAGCATGTGCAGTCACTACCTGGGGGGTGACTACCCACTACATGGGGGAAGGCCCATGTGAGTACTGGAGGGACACCTGACTGTGAGAGCAGAACTGTGCTCACACAGAAGGAAAAAAGAGAATCATGCTGGCAGCTTAAAGCTGTTTTCAGACTTGTCAAATTACAGGCATCATACTTATCTTTGTGGAAGGATGAGGCATCACATTCGCAGTCCCTCAAAAATGCTTTGCATATACATGAGGTTCCCATGGCCGTGAATTCTAAATTCTGTCCTCAAGTTGACAATAAAAACCCACCAAGCTCCTTTTCACAGCCTTGGGAACTAGACTTCATCCAGCCCTTCTGCAGCTTTCCCAAGCCGTAACAATTATCCGTATTCTGTGGAAGAGCAGGCACAAATCCCTAAAGACATCAGGGTGGCTGATCTCAGCTTGCCTGGTTGTTACCTTTCATGATGGCCTGGAGTGAAGCCACTTCTTCTTGCCACTGCCTCTTGACCTCATCGATGGCCTCTTGCTTGGTGGTCTCTGACACTGTGGCTATGGCCTTGATGTTCTCCATTTCAGCGTGAGCTTCCATCAGCTGGGTCCGCAGCTGGCCCAGGTCATCCTGGGCTGCCTGCAGCACTGCATTCTGTCTTTTCAGGTCCTCTGAAAGGAGGATTATATACATTTTGCTTGATTACTGAGTTCAATCTGAAGTGTAGCCCTAGTTGCTATGGCAAAGAACAGAAGGGAGTGAAGGAAGCACTGGTATTAAAACATCTACCTGTGAGGACTAAACAAATGTTGGCAGGTATCTTCAGGGAATGCTATTTCTTGACTTTGCTTGCCCTTGCCTTTTATTAAAGAAGTATCTTCTCATGGATGCAGACACAAAGCACACACTAGGTATAACTAGGATCAATACATCTGATGGAAGTGAACTGTGCTTTTAATCAGTTCTTATTATTTAACTCATTCTGATAATGAATCTGGAAAAGGCAAGAACAGACTGGAAAACAGTTTTTCTCCCATTTCTGGCACCAACTTGGTTCTCACTTTGGATGGAACACTTCATACTTCTTGAACAGAAACACTTTGTGACCACTTTGGAGAGCCCACATAAGAAAACTATGCAGCCTAATTTGCTCTTTACCAAAGACTTTGGTAAAACTGAGAAAAGGGATACATTCAATGGAACTCCCACTACTTCTCTAATTGTTGCAACTATAAACAGAAATTAAACTAATTTCATATTATCCTCCTGAGTTCTCAGCTAATCTGAAACAAACAGATCTGGAAGACATGTATAATTAATTCCAAAAGCACTAACACAGAATATGTGCTTTATGCCCACATAGCCTGTTTCAATGGCAATCACTTTTAGCAGAAACATCTGGCCAGTACACAACCCAAACCAAGCTATCTCCATGTATTTCCCTCAGGGCCAAAAAGCCGAATCAATCCTGGTGCTCTCATCCCTGGCAGAGAATATGGAACCCAGAGCTGATCAAGTACTTAAAAGGACATTAATCCTTGTGTAAAAAACACCAAGACTCTGTAGCATTAATATTCTTAGTTTTCAAATGACAGTACTAAAGATGGGTTCCAACAGCCCCAGTGCACATTTAGGAAAGGGTCTTGGAGACAGGGAGGAAAAAAATGTTTTGGGGGGGTAAACAAAAGAAAAGTAATTGCTTGTATATTCTCCTCTGGTGTCCTTTCACTTCAGTACATGTAAAAGTTGGGGTGTTTTTTCTTCCCCTATCACAATTTATTTTCTATTTTTTGACTGTACCAAAATGGGAGAATTATTGCTGATCTCATCAGTAGTGTCTTGTATCTAAAATTTCCTTTCATCCAGCCTTAGAAACACAAGTAAATAGGTTTGCTGTATGATCTGATCTTCATTACGCCTGTTGTATTTCTGCTCTCATAAGCTTATACAGCAGCTGCAGTCTTAATGCATTATGTTTTGGCTCTGCTTTCATATGTTAAAGACAGGAAAATCATCAGAATTAGAAATAAATCAATCTGGCTCTCAGAACAGCTACTCTCCAGTCCTTCAGCAGATATTTGAGCTCATATGGTTCAAATTTTCCTATAAATTGTGTTATTGAAATAGATGCCCTTGGCTGGTATTAAAAATTTTATAACGTTTGCCTGCTTACAGCCTACCTCTGATGGAAATTTAAGACAAATAAATGCTACATTAAAAAAAGGCCACAGAGTATGAACAGCACAGCATCCAGGCTATGTCTTTCCATTTACCAGATCAGCTCCTGCTCAGAGTGCACCCTAAATTCAGGAAATTAGTATTAAAACTCACTAGTGGTGTTTCTGCATGGACATCAAGTTGCTCTGGCTCCTATCCATGAGGCAAATCTTTAAATTTAATTCTAAAAGTTCATTCTAGGAAGCTCAATAGCCACCTATTGAATCTTTTACATTCTTGTTATAACTGTTTAAAAGACTATGCTTCATACAGGGATTATTTGAAGATGAAGTTCAATAAACTTTAGAGTAATTCAGAGAAGTGAGGACTTACCTTCCTTAGCCAGATATAACTCCTTAAATTTTGCTCTCTTTTGATTAAATTCTTGCTCAAGTTGCTGCTTTGTGCGCAGAAATTCTGCATTGACCTTTTCCAATTCTGCAACCCGTTGTAGAAGAGCATCTAAAAATAAAGCAGAAGATAAGGTACGTCACTAACAGTTATCCAGACATCCCATTCTGCAAGGCTAAGGTTTGGGGCTTACTCTTTTTAAAATACCTTTACTCATTAGTTCTGCTGCTGCCTCATGATCACCATAAAAACTAGCCAGTCCTTTAAGGAACAAAGGAAGGTAAGTTTTCTTAGACTGTAGCACCAAATTCTAATTAAACATCTCTGGGGAACCAGAGGGAATGTGACAGGGAATTCTGCAGAAAACAATCTTCCAAAGAAAACCACAATTCAGTATATACAACAAAGGAAGAAATAGAAATAATTCTGGTGATGGTTTTTTCCCCTGGGAATTTAGTCACGAGGCACAAGGAGTGAGGGCTGAGCAATAAAGCACCAAGTGCTCAAAGGCTGAGGTCAAAAAAAAAGTGACAGCAGCTCAGCCAACAGCTATGAAAGGGCAAAGCACAGGAAACCCTGTAAGCTAAAAATTAGGTGCCATTATCAATCCAGTCTTCAGTTCTGCATGTTAACCAAAAGATGAACCAGATTACATCTAGACAAGTTTGCTAGAGGATGACCGCAATCTACAGAGAATTAACTGATTTTAAGATCAAACTCTCCTTATTTCCAGCAGGTAAAAATCCCCAAGGGCACACATACATCACACTGTTTTCCAGAATTTACCATATCGGCCCTTCATCTGGTGGCACAACGAAAGAAGGAAGAGTATGAAGTCTACAAAGATTGTTATAACATGCTTATTACAGAAAAAAACCCATATGATACGATTGTATGATGCTATAAAGACCCCATTCAACCACCAAGCTATCTGCATGTGCAGTATCAGCTTCTTTGCACCTCAAAGATCTGCTGTATCTATGAAACAGAAATAAAAGGCAGATGAGCCAGAACAAAACCCATCTCCCTGCTGCAATGCACTGGGGGAAAAAATTATCCTCTACATGAGTCTCTACGTGTTCTGCAAAAGCATTTCGTGGACATGTTCCAGCTCTGCCATGCAAAGCTGAATCACTTCAGTTAAAGCCTCTATATAGCACAGACTAGATACACAAAATATTGATCCATCAGAGGTGTTTGTGTATCCCATCCAACACTTCCCACCACACTCAAGTAGTGAAAACACAATACAAAGGCTACACAACTACAGCACCGAACATTTAGACTCACAAACAGCTGGAATCAGCTCTACAGCTTGCAGTGGTAAAACGCTGCATGGGCAATGCCACTGAGATGGGGAGAGTTATTTTTGGTACCAGATGACGTAGAGTAAGAGCAGACACAAACAAAAGGACCTTTTAAGAGTACAGGTATGTTTTACTGATTGCTGGTTATAAGAGCTTATGGTGTTACAAAATACAGCACTTAATCTGTTCAGCTCTTACTGAATAAAAGATATATGCAGATATAGGACTGACAAAATTTTAATGTTGCTTTTTTACAAAAAATCCTAATTTTGTTTTTTTTATCACCCTAAATACAAACACATAGGTTTTTCTGGCCAGCAACCCCTATGTGGATAGTTCAAAGCCAACTGCACAGGAGTGTTCTCCAGCAAATGAAAAGAACCCGCAGCAAAGACACACTGAGAGCAAAGCTTCAAGTGAGTTCAGAGAGTGTCTGGATCAAAACCAGGGATGAAACAGCACACGTGGAACCAGGCCTGGGTAGAAAAAATGCTTCCCAAGGTTAAAGGGTTGCCTTTGATCTCTTGCTGAAGTCTTGCAAAGGGAAAGAGTTTGCCTGTGCTTCCACTCCCCCCAGTCCTGTGCAAGACAATGCAGAGCCCACAGCCACCGTGGCACCTCCTGCTCCACACCCCATGAACAGCCAGGCTGGCCCTTAGGAGCTGGGTTTGAGCTCAGCTTCAGCTCCTGAAGGGAAACTCCTGGAGGCACTAGAGCCTAAGGGAGCTGTGTGCCAGGGCCAGGGCCAGGTGGCTGCACTGTCCAGGTCCAGTCAGGCAGCTCTGCATCCACAATTACCTCCTTGGAGCCACATGCACACATTCCAACTGAACAAGAAGGAATCTGGACATCACTCACCTTGCACACACTCTTTTGAAGACCACACAAACTGTTTCATTCTACAGTTAGTAATCCTGAAAGTTAAATCAACTGTAGACATCAGTCAACTCTCCTGCCCCCAAAGATGACTCGAGCACTCCTTGTTCACTTGATTCCCTTTCCATCTTCCTTCAGCAGAGAGACAGCAGCAGCTGTGCTGCTGTTCCCATCAGAAAGTGCAGAGCAACCAAGCTGTGTTTCTTCTGAAGGTGTGAGTTGCTTCTGCTGAGGATGGAAGGGCAAGAAGACACCACAAGAGCAGAATGTTCAAGTACTTTAAGCTGGGGAGACAAGAGACTCATCCTTTTAAAATCCTCCCGCCCAAACACAAAGAGGGAGGGCAGAGTCACCAAGAAGGAAATGAAATTTAAATATTTACATTTTTATAGTATTCCCCCCTCTCTGTAGCCTGTCAGTTATGTCTAAAAAGTAATAAATAAATAACTAAATAACCAACCCCCACCAGCTGTCAGGGCCAGCTGCAGGCATTCAAAAAAATAAGCAGTTTAAGATCTCAACTGCAGGCCATCCATCACTGCAACTGTGCATTAACATTGTTCTTTCGATTCTATACTAACTTTAAAGTGGTTTTACCACCTGTGCTACATATACAGCTCAGGACACACCTCAGCACATCCCCACTGCAGCGGGACAAGGCACAAACTTGAGGACAACAGGCTATATAGGTTAACATCAACCTCCTCAAATGCACCTGCATAAGAAGTAAAAGCAAAAGAAAGTTTATTTTCTGAGACACCCTAACAACTGCCACCTTTCTGCTACGTGATTAAGTTTACAAAGAAATTATTTTCTTCTTCAGAGGTATAATTTGTACAAAAGCCATACAGACACTTCCCAAAATGCAAGTGTGATCCCAAGCCCAGACTGCCAGGCACAGGTACCCTCGGGCTACATGGCACAGACTGAAGTCCACCTGGAAATGCACTGAAGTCAATGGCAGGAAATTGACTCATTCATAGATTTCCAATTAGGCCTTTGTCATTTATCACTTTATTTTCACTCTGAATTCAGGTCCAACTCACCCCAGAGCTGAAAAAGAAAATTTATTTGTCATCACAGGCTATCAACTTAAAGCCAGCCCCAAAAGCAAGCCGTCCATTTTGCAGTGTCAGTATTCCCTGAGTTGCCAGGCGCTGTTCCCATGCTCCCACTCCCAGCTATCAATGTTTAACGCGGATGAGGGATAGAGTAAACAAAGCCCAGAGATGGGCTGTGCTGCGGGGCTGTGCCCGACTGAAACGGGATCCGCTGTCGCACGCGGCGTCGGCACAGGCACGGAACGCTCTGTATCTCCTCGGAGCAGTAGTGTGAAGACCTAATTCCCTATTTAGGGCCCTAAGTCATCAAGAAACAAACAAAAACCCTAAAGACCCAATTTTTTAACTCCTGAAATAGCACTGAGAAAACTTTAAATTAAAATTGATATGCCAAGCTAAAAAAAGACCAAACAAGAAATCCTTTTGGCCGACAATTTAAAACAGCATTTTTTCACAGATTATTAGGCCAAATAGACTACAGATGACAGAGCTGGATATGCCAATTAAATCACTAGCTTTATTTTTAGCTAACAACACAGATTTTGCAGAGGCACTCCAGGTCAGACACAGGGATCCCCATCTCCTGTGGAGCACTGCCATTTACAGCAAAGCACAGTGAATCTCATCATGTGCCTTAACCAGGTAGAAGAACTCAAAAGAAGGACAGCAAAATCCGTTTCAGAGTGGACCCATCAATTTACAGGAGAACCATGAAACTGCTGCAATACACAAAAAAAAAACTTCAGTAAAAAAGATACAGCTTTCTCTAAACCCACTGCACAGCAAAATTCCAATTCTAGGAAAACAGAGGAACAAACACACATTTCTTATTGACTAGTTATTTATATGCTGTTCCACAGATCAGCTCCAAAAAGGATTAAATTTTATGTATGAGTTTCCAGTTACACAAACATGTAGCGATCACTCCAGAACTAAGACAGACAAAGCTGATTATCAATAAGACTATTTTTGCGTACCAGGTCTATTTATAAAATTAATGCCACAGAGCTTTCTGCTTGATATTTAAAGTGTCAAACATGACATCAAGAGTTCAGTCCAACATAGCTGAAATATGAAAACAGAGCAGAAAAAAAACCTACACGTACAATCAATTTTTTGGAGACCAACAAAAAAAAAATTTCTGTCATTTTCTACCTTTCTTTTCCTGTCATGATCACTTTAGACAGAAGTATGGAAAAATACTTATTTCTGTGAGTATGAGTTTCTACTATGACTTTCTACTATTTTCTATGAACGCTAATTTTCATCTATCGTGACATATTGGAGCCACAATTATGCTACTACATAAACTTTTAATCTAAGTCTGTCACCAGACCGTGCATAGAGACTGCAAAACGCTTTTCTTTATTTTATTCAAACAGGATTTGATGAAAAAAGAACAACCAACCCCTCCCCCCCTTACAATACACTCCAATCCAGCTGTTTGCATGAGGCACTCAGAAGCAAAGGAACAGATTATGGTTCTCTGAATAAGCATTTTAAACAGAAGCAATTCCTGACTTATGAAATAGGGGTTGCTTTATTTTCAAGGAACAACATTTGCCCTTACACACAGATATTCAGCAGCAGCAGATCAAACTGAAGGAAAAGAAAAAAACAGGAAGAAAGTAGTTACTTGTTTTTCTCAAACTTGCATTTACAAGCATCAAGCATTTTATTTACTGGGCCAAATGGCTCAAGCTCATTGGTCACACACTTTTACTTGTTTTACTTGAGGAGAGAATAACCCCTGACTTCTCACTTGCCACCTTCATTTTCAGAATGGCACCAAACACCTCCGACTGTCACACCTCCTCTTTCAGAGCATTTCACTGCGTGCAGCGAGGAGAACTCAACCCCAGAAAGGGGAAAACCAGGGGGTTCTGCCCCACAGCTGTGCCCTGGCACAGGACCTGCTCCCCAGTACTGCCAGCACTAAGCTGTTCTGCAGAAGGAGCTCGGGCAGTTCCCCATTTCGGGCAGTGCAGCTTTCAGACACTGCTGCATTCATCCAGCCATTTCTGGCTGATTGTACAGCTGAAGGTTATTTGACATCCACAATTTGTTCTCTATTGACTAAACATTCACAGGCAAACAATCCAGTACCAATTTAAGGCCAAATCCATAAAAACTTGGTGTTGCTGACAAATGCAGATATCACCATGCAGAACTGAGCCTTGCTGCATCATATCTGTTACAGAAGCTTTATAATTATTGCAGTAAATCAGCAAGTGCAGGATCAAAAATATTCAGCCAAAGCATTGCATGTTACCAACATCTAACCACATTATAAATACTCTGTTAAGATCAAGTGGAAGTTTGCAATATATTATTAAAGTTTGAAAGTAATGTTATTTTTAATTGAAGCAGAATGACAAACATCTGTCCACTATAATCTGTAATCTCAGTAGTGCCTATTCCTACTCTTTATTTTCCTTTTTCATGCTAAACACTATATGACATCCTACATTAAGGATCTCAGAAAATGAAAAGCCATCACTAAATTAAAATAATTAAAATCTGAAGACATTTAGATGTTTGACTAAATGGGAAGACTCTCTTCTATAATACAGTCAAAAATCACAGAATGGTTTGGCTGGAAGGGACCTTAAAGATCATCTCATTACAACCTCCTGGCTTGTGCAGGGACACCTTCCATTAGATGAGATTGCTCCAAGCCCTGTCCAACCTGGCCTTGGACACTTCCAGGGATGAGGCAGCCACAAGATGAGAACAAGAAAAAAGGGAAGAGAAAACAAGGGTCCTTTAAATGGCTTAAAAAAACCTGCAGAGATAAATAGCCATATGCAGTAACAAGTAATTTCCCCCGCAGTATGTTTACACAGCAAACATCTTCATGCACAATTACAAGGGAAAAAAGGCCAACACACAGTTTCTCCTTCCCCATTTTTTTTCCACTTCCACTTCCCACTTTTTCTCCCTTTTCACAGCTCTCACAATGTGTTAACTACTTCCTTGCTTTGTTATTGCCTCCTTCATCTTCTTTCCTGGATACAAAAGCAGGCAGTTGCTTTCTGAGGTCCAAATCTCCACCTCATGACACTCCATTTCACCCAGTAAAGGAGAATCACACCTGACTGGCAGTTTTGGTAAGCCCACTTCATGTGACAAGTAATGCTCTTCTATACACTTAGTCATTCTGACCCCAGGTTAACTTAAGTCTAGTTTAAATTTATGCTCAGTTAAACATTATTTACATTGGACTGCAATGGAACAGTGCTCACTCACATCAAGTATCACGGGAATGCACTTAAACATGGATGTCCATGTTGACAAAAGGGAGCTTGAATTTTTTGCCAACAGCTTCTTTTCATTTGCCAAAAGCATCATTTCATTCCAGGGACAGTCCCCTACCTCCATCATTATAGCCTGGCTTTTTGTACATACCTTCTCACCATAGTAGCTGGTTCTCTCCTTTTAATGAGGCTGCCATCAGAACTCTCAGTTCTGTGCACAGTCTTCTCCACAGAAGTCCCAACTTAATGCACAAGGAGTTTTACCATCAGTAGTTTTCACTCTAAGTCATTTCTGCCTTTGATGTTTTGATGAGGAGAACAATTCGTCAAGAAATTTCAGGAAAACACTATTGGTTAGCATTTTTTCCAAGAAAATCAACCATGCTCCGGGCTTTGTCAATTCCTTGAATAATTTAAATAGGGCAGCAGTGGATGAATCACAGAGTTGAAGTCAACCAGATAACACCATTAATGGAATCCTATGGAAAGTGTTTCGGCTGCATCCTGCTGCTACCACCAGTGAATCTCCTCAGAAATGCAGTGTTGCTAAGCTTGAATGCATATCAGAGTATTTCAAAAGTCAACAGCAAGCTACAGTCTGGTGAACTTTGAATTAATCTACAGTGACACAAAATGGAGAGAACAGAGTTACCAATCTCATCACAATCTCAGCAGCATTTTCCCTGCTTCCTAAGTGCTTCTATCTTGTTCCCCCTGCTTTAAAAACTTTTCTTTTTTATATCTGCTCTTTTCAGGAGGATCAATTTAAAAAAAAAAAAAAGCTCAGTGTCTCCCTGGGTTTATGAAGGAGGTTATTTACTCTACAGGCTGTGGGCATTTACTCAGACCAGTCACTGCTTGAACAAACAAGAGCACGGTGATGGCAGCACAGAACTGGGGAAGGTGAAGTCCCCGAGAATTGGGCACATTTCTCCAAGAGGCTTCACAGCGGGATTGCACCACTGCCAGCTTTAGGCCAGCCTAGGTAGATCTCTACACCCTGCAGGCACAGCCTGACGTGATCCCCTTGGCAAAGCTTTTTGAGCATTTCACACATCTGAGCTCAAACAATGCAGCTGTCAAACACGTCACACACGTCCCTGCCCCCTTCATTTCACCAGCCTGTCCCACCTCATTATCTGCAAGATAAACACCAATAGAAGGTGTTTTAAGCAGACACAGAGGCTCCTCCAGCCTGGAACCAGACCTCCAGCACAGCCACCTATTCCCTTCCACAGCATTTGAAAACAAGTCCCCAAAAATGTCAAGTCACATAAATCTTCCTGACCAGAGCAAGACTGAAAATATGAATGAGCCTTCGTATTTACACAGGAATATTTCTGCCAAGTTTTTCCACACTACCACGTCTCATCATTTGTATGATATAACCAGAAAATCCAGAACTGGATTACACGTGGCAATTCCACTTGACAGTGAGGTTTTCAGTGTGTCTTCCCAGTAACAGAAAAGTTAAGTTGAGGATATTGTCTGTTTTAGTAAACCACCAGGAATCTGCTGTTCTGATCAAATAAAAATATTTCAGATTGAGAGTCATTTAGGGAGAGATTGTGATATGCATTTCATTATACAGGAGACCCCCTACACAATTTGCACTCTGGGCACCACTAATATAACTGTTCTCTTAAAATGTAAACATTTGCTAAACCCAGACAACAGACTGATTTTCTTTCATGATAATTTAATTGCTGATTCATTTGCAGTGGGAGGGAAAAAAAATCCCTGTGACTCCTTATTACATGTTTATCACTTCGCCTACAGATTTATTAAAGGCTGTCCTCTTCAGGCAGAAAAATGGGAATAAAGTATGACTCAACTCTCAAGAAAAAAAAACAACCAACAAAACAACACAAAACAACCCTACTGCGTTGCTCTCTTTGATGAAGTAAGTTAATATATAAAAGAAAACCATTACATTAATTCCAAAATTCCCCCAGACACCACTAGTCTGAGATCTCGTGCTGTCTTGCTATTCGTCATGGGGCCAAGAACTGAGGTGTAGCATTGAGAGCATTCAGGCTACAGACCACCCCAGGTACTTTGCTTCCCAATTTCTGAGTAGAAGGAACAAGTTAATGATAACCTAACACACTTAAAAATTCAAAGGAAGGTAACAAAAGTGAAATATAGCTCGACCAAGAAAGTGATGTGGAAGAAACCAGAAAGAAGCCAATGTTTGCAAAATTTATATAGACAATAGCTTCTGTAATTTACCATTGCTACAGGTTATGAGGACACTACCATTTAAAGCAAATAGGCATCTTTGAAGACATTTTCAAAAGCTGAAATAATCACCAAGAGCATGGAAACTCACCTCCACATGCACAGCTACCCAGAGAGCACCACAGTAATTTCACAGGGACCAGAAAAACTTCAGAAATAGTAGCAGCTCATACACAACTCAAGAGTTATGGATGTGAACAAGCACCACAAAAGGGAGTTAACATCAGATTTCTTTTCCACTGTGGTTCCCTATCCCTTGCTACATACTTTGGCCACCTAAATTGGTATACAATGAATAAACTGGGAAAGGGAACAGGTAAAAACTTACTTTCAAGGAATAGTAATTTAAAAAATTTAGCTGTCAGAAAAGCAGGTTGTAGGCATGAAAAAAATGGTGCCATAGAATAGCCACTTAAAGGATATAAATCTTAATAAATGACCTGGAAAATATTGTTGCCAGATATATTTATGGAGACATTGTGATGATAAATGTAGTATGACAAATAATAACAGACAATTAACATCTCTATTTGATAAGGAACAGGATACAGATCCTATTATTTGGAGTAAGGTTTCTATAGCAATTTAATAGGTTCCCTGAGAACAACAGACTAGTACTCCCCCAAGCCTCTAGAATCTATTTCTTGACAGAAAATACTGCTGTGATTCTATATATTCGTATTTTTTGCTACCACTTGTCAACTACATGAATTCCTGAACAGTTAAAAAGGAAGAAAATCCTCCTCCAGCATGAAATTTTCGAAACATTTAAAATATTCTAGTGGTATAAGCAGTACAGAATGGGAAGGCTTGACTAAGCCTGCAGTTACGATCATTTTAAATCAATTTCTGTACTGGTGGTCATCTGACAGGGTAACTCAGCACTCCCACCTCACTGTGAGCACACGTGCCTTTTATCCCCACCATGCCACGAGAGTCTTTGACAGCAGTGACAGCATCAGAAGTGATACAGGAAAACGTTGGGGGGTGGGAGGGGAGTGAATCTCAAACCAGGTCCAAAGCAGATCACACCTAGCACTTGGCTGAGCACAGACCAGACCTGACACACACGTGACAATGAAAACATAGATCAGAGTAAACTGTGAAAAAAAAGTCAGAACTATACCCTTGGACTCTCATATTACTACTGTGTGGTCTCCACCCTTCCTTTATGCCAGCTCTAATACTTACAGGTCTTTCACTAAATTAATTAAACTATTTAATTCAGCAGTGAGTAGTTCTCAACTGGGTGACTGAGCTGAACTGGCTCAGCGATGGGTCCAACGTGCAGAGCTGGCACAAAGGAAATGATGGAAACACGACTGTGGGAGCAGGAAGAAGAGAGCAGGAGCACTTCTTTCAGCAGCAGCAACCTTCTAGACTGGCTTAGCTGCAACATGAAACCACAGCCCATGGGTACAGTTTGATAATCAGTTTAACCTAAGTGCTTGCTGCCTGCCAAAAGAAATAGTCTGGCCTTCCTTCTGTCCCCCACTCTCCCTTGTCGCAACTGAGACTGGTGTAGTCATGCAGCAAAACTTAACTTTTTAAGACTTGATGACTGACATTTGTAAGTGATAAATGACCTTTCTCAAATCCTGATTCCCATTCAGACTCTCCAGGGGAAGCTGACAAACTTAATCGGTATTAGAAAGCAATTCCAAAGCTCAGGTTTCCCACCAGTGTTTGTACACACTCAGGTTTTGAACAAATGCAACTGAAAGTGTGTTTCCAGTATAATAGTGCTTAGACTGGTATTAAACCTAGAGCTGTAGATAAAAACGTATCAGAAAACATTCGTATTCCACAATAAGGTTAGGCTCACATTTATTCTTGCTTGAAAGCAAATACGCAGTTAGATAGACATTGTAACAAGCCATTACAACCCTTCCGGATGGATCATCAGCTAAATGCAATCCTCAGTGCCGCCAACAAATTTAACCTCTGTACCATCAGGAGTTAATGCACCACTTTGAGATGTAACATCTTTATCTCCAGTTTCATTTAAGACTCCAACAGAAGCTGTGAAGACCAGACAGACAGCTATAATATCTTCACAGCTAGAAGTGTCACTCAAGCGCAGAATCCAGAGTTTGCCTAATTGCTTTCCCATTAATTTCACATGGGAGAAGATATAAACAGACATTGCAAGTTGGCAATTAAGAAAACCTTACTTGAAACCAATGCTAGAAAGAAAATTTAAAAGATGCAGCATATGACATAAAGACGCCAGTCTGTCAGATGATTTGAATTAACAGAGCCAAATTTATGCTTTGTACTTCATCAAAATAAACCAAGTAACACCACAGATAAAATGTATCAGAGGGATTTTGGCACAGGTTACTGTTAATGTAAGACGAGTGTTCCAATTCTCGTGTCTGAAGTCAATGGGAGTCTAATATGAACTCCAGTAGGCCTTAGGAAAAACAATTTTCTTAAAGGATACTGGACATGAAAATTGATAGTGGATGCTTAAAATACTTATTGCTTGAGCAATAACTTCTAGCACCCCTCTGTGTTTCTTCCTGTGTAGATTAAGGCAACGACACCGAACACACAGATGTAAGGATTCTATTACACTCCGTGGTTTTATCTACGTTACTGTTTGCAAGTTACTGCTTTGTTCGTTTCTTTAAAGCAACCAACGATGGTGCTGCCTCCTGATTTTGCATAGCACTGATGTAGCAGAGATTAAAATAAATCATTTCTGTTGGGGAGTATTTTAATGGTGACCAGCCATGCAAACACAAAGTTACCCTACCAAGGCACAGGTGTGGGAGATAAACAGTTATACACGGAAACACTCGACAAAAACTGTGAAAGAGCTGTTTCTCCTTTTGTTGTGCATACTCCTCTCCTTTGTTGCCATTTAAACAGCATTGCAAATCTTGCTGCAATTATCTGTAAGCTGAAAACATGTATTGACAAAAGATGCAATACAAACCACACAGTCTTTTCAGGTCACTGGCTTAAAGGCATGGGAATACCATTATAATCGACAAAGCTGGTTTGGTTTGATCCCCAGGTAATCCTTCCCTCTCACCTCCAGGCTATTCCCTCTGGAATACACACAGTTAATGCTACCATTGCCTTCCAGTTATTGATTCCAATTCACTTTGCCATGTATAACTTCTATCTGCTATTGCATTTTCGCTCCACGGTTTTACTAAAAAACACTTTCAGAAACCACAAAATATAACAAGATAAATATTAATAAAATCCCACCCGAATTTAAATTTCTTCTCAGCGTGACTCACCACAGTAAGGCAAGGTGCTTTTGGCTTATTAAGTAACTAAAAATCAGACTGCCTTTTTTTTTTTTTTTACTCCAAATTCTGGTTAATTTTCAGTCCCTAACACAGCCAGACACACAAGACAGGGCCCTTAACTGCACACAGAACCAAATGAGCAGATCACAGCACTGCTGTTTCCTGTCCTGCTCTCTACTGATACCAACTTTCAGAACTGCTCTGATAGAAGTAGAAAATAGAAGTGTTCTATCTTTTGACTATCTCCAAGAGGCATAAGTTAACTTCTAAAATTAATTTTTTGCAATCTGTGAGACACTTAGCTACTTCAGTCTAGAAATAAAGATACCAAGGTATTAAAGAATTAGATGTCAGCCAACCTCATGATCAGGTAACTGAAGTTCACTGCCTCAAAATTCTACAATCAGTCCTGAAAAAACACTCAGAACGTGAACATGTATAAGGCAGGGCTGGAAAGCAGATGAGTAGCTCTCTATACCAAGAGTAAAGCACAAGATCTTCCTTCCTTAATAACAGAAACTGGAGAGCCTTAAATAAAGAAAAATACATTTCAAAAAGAGCAAATAAACTAAGATTCAGCATTGCTAGGGAGCCATACTGCTTGGAAAAGACATTTTTCACAGAGGAAGTTTGTACAGTCATGTGAGTTTCTCTAGAAGAGGAAGAATGGAGGGATTGGTGTGATCCCACAGAGCAGAGCAAGGCCTGGAGCAGCCAAAACAAGGGCAAGGTCCAGGGGACACCCACAGACAGGAGGTTGCAAAAGGTAAGGAGAACAATATTAAAGAAGCTGAGGCGGTGGCTGGGAAGGAGGGTTGAGGAAACCAGAGGACTTGCTGAAGTGCAGCAATTGCCCAAGACACAGTCAAATGACTGGGTGTTCGACCAGAGAGGGAGCAAAAACCTGACACCAAAGAGCAAGCAAGGCCACGTTTCTGCTGTTTCGCTGTGCGAAGCAGGAATTGCCAGAGGAGATGGAAACAGACATAAAGGTAACTCAAAAGCTTTTATTTTTCCCCTTCATTGTATTGAAGGAGTCAGGCCTGGGAAGAGAAGCGTAGGATACAGACAGGAAGGAGGGAAGCACCATCACAAGTCAGCTGAGCGCCAAGGGGAGTTGTGGCTGACAAAAGTAGACATGAATGGGAAAAAAAACCACACACAATTCCTCATTGTATCAGCAGCCATGCTGCAGTTCTGCATTCTTAGGGTGCTACAGGCACTGCTTATAGAGCAACAGGACATCTCCCAAGTTTTCTCGAGCATCAGGTATCTTTCAGGTAAAAAAAAACCTCTTCCTTCTGAAAGGCACAGAAATATTAACCAAGAGTACACTGCTCACTTGTTCTTCCTATGCCAATTTACACAAAAATATCAAATGATTTAAATTTTTCCAGAGATAATTCATCATCATGCTTAACTGACTATACTATGACTAAAATGACACAATGCTTACCCTATTTATAGAATAAATCGCAGACGGTAGGTAGTAACAGTAACTTGGCCACCACTAAATTAGACACTAAAACCAACTCTGCAAGTAAAGGCTGAACCACTGAGAAGTACCAGACCTTTGGTGTGAAAGATGTTCCTCTGAAATACACATACACAAAGGCTTTCATAGCAGCCTGGTTAGTAAGTGCTGCTTATCAATGTTACCAGTTCTTATCTTGACAGACTTCAGTCAGAGTAAATCTCAACCTCAGGCTTTTTTTTTTTTTTTAAGCTACATATTTGGTATTTTTAGCAAAGAAAAGTATGTAGTTAAAATACCTAAATTTAGGATAGAAAATTTCACATCTGAGAAGCACTTTTTAATAAAATGCCTGGAGTGAAGGCCCAGCAAGTCTGCCAGTCAACCATCACCTATAATGAAGCCTATGAGATTTGGTCCACTCCCACACTGACAGAAGTTGTTTGGTTTAGCTTCTTGAAAGTTTTAAAACAAAATTCCTTCTTCAATCACTTTCAAGGGAGTGCATACAAACTAGCTGCACACTGGGAATCCAATCCACCCACCAAGGGCTATAGGAAAGCAACTAAGCATCCTGAGGCACCAGGCCAGGAAGGGAAGAAAACACATAATTAAGCGCATCTTCTCTGTGACAATGGTGAAGTGGCCAAGAAGCAATAAAAATGGGCAAAGAATTTGTATCTTCCAGTGTTCAAAATGCAAGAGAGTCAGTCCACAGGTTAAAGCACATTCATTGTGCCTTCTGGCATATCAACAGGTGGGTAATGATAAAGAACATGGTCATGGTATTTTTCAAAATTAGGAGATTTGCAATTTGACTTCAACAGGAAAACAGATGCTCTGAATGTGGATATTCCTACTTCAGAGCAAACTGACCTGCTGACCAGATCAAAACATTCCTAGAAACAATAAGAGGTGGAAACATGTACATTCAAGGTGTCCATTTTGCTTTTGAAACCAGATTCCAGATTTGTCCATTGAAGTGACAAAAAAGCACACTGCCTAAAAAAAGAGTGTGAATGTTTGTGTTTTAATTAAAATATATTTTTTACTAATATTAGTAACTGTTGAATAATAATAAAACAAGGACCAAGCAAAATGAAAGTGAGGGAAGAAATTTTTTGCCTCTTGGAAAGTACCAACAATTTTGAAGTTACTCACAAGAGATAAGAGTTTGACATTTGACAGTTGCATCAACAACGCAGAGCTGAACATCAGCACTCAAAGCCAGTCCCCTATGAACCACACCTATCTTGGAGATGAGTAATAGCATTTTTAGATACTTTAATCTTGTTTAAAAGTGGCATACTTACAAGGAAAATTACTAGAAATACAAAGACACCTAAGGTTTTGCTAGTTAATTTTCTGTGTGACATCCCTGACCTCTCCACCAGCACCACTCGGCCCCTGGGGTGTGTGACAGTGACAGCAAGTCCCAGCTCTTGTTGGGATCCTGATTATTGACACAGGGACACAATGCGGATCACGGCACTGCTGGTGGCACCAAAATCAATACGGCAGCATCCTCCGATCTTCCATCAACAGCCGAGCAGTTCTCTCCACTGAGAGCTGGCACAGCTCCCACCACAAACAGACAGACACTTTTTACTGGCCTAAGTTACTCCAATACTGGATCAATTCTTTCTGCCAGCAAATTCTTATTAAAATATCTGATAGACTGTGCCATTAACAGTTTATCACTGAACAATATCAATGGATATGCTAATTATCAGTCTAACTGTACTAATGGTTTACATTTAGAGCAGTAAGAAGAGTTTAATAATTGGCCTATCATTCAAATTCACTTTAGTATTGAAGAAATAGTGTTTTATGTTACTCCAGTTCCTTCACTGAAGTCTTTTCCAGAAATGAGAAGGGGAATTATACTAAATCCTGAGCACTCTGATAGGGAAAAACTATGCCAACACATTTTGTTTGGTAAACTGACATTCAGAGATGGCAAGCACCCAGATCCAAACTAAATCTAGGGAACCTGAGAGGTTTGAATTTTGAATATTATATTCAAAGTAAAAATATTTTGAAAAATAAGACATTAATGCTGTGTTAATGCAATCTAGACAATGCATATAAATTAAAATCTCCCCCAAAAGCCCTTTGACCAGGATCAGCAGGCAGCACACACCTACCTGCAGCACAGGTCAACATCACAAGCTCACAATTCACAGCACAGAGCACAAAGCTCCTGCAGCAGCCAAGGGCTGCCCTCAGCCTCTCTGCGATTCTTATCGTATAGAAACTCTGTTACCCCACACACCGGATTAGAGGGTTATTAATGTCTCCACTAATCCAAAGTACAAACCCAGGGTAGGACACAACGCCCATTCTTTTCCTATTTCTCTGCACTATTCCTTCCCCTATTCTTGGGCCCATTTTCATTTCAGTACAGGCTTTAGAATAGAAGGCAAATTCTACATTAATTCCTCTCATGTTCCATGTTATTTCTACCACAGTAGAAAAAGTAGTTCTTTTATACTTGCTTTTCACAAAACAAATCATAGCTGATGTGTCTTGCATGAGTAAAGAATGCATAAGTTATTTATAATCAATACAAGTAATTATAAAAAGCCATTATTTTTCCTTAGGGGAACATACTAATCCAGTTCTATTTTGTCACGCATAATCTTAAATCAGAGGTTACACTACTCCTTTAAGCAATAAATTCAGTGCAGACAACCAAAAACATTAAATAATTTATTTCTTGAATTTTCTCCACATTAAAATAGAACAGTTTCAAGGCACACTTTTGGCAAGTTACAAACAAAACCAACTCAGATGAGAACAACAGTACAGTAATCAAAGTGGATAAAAAACCCCAAACTGGTCCTGTGGCTCCCAGAGGAGGATAGGGAGAGGAGCCATTTTAGGAGCTCCAATTCATTAGTGTAGGACACAGCAACCACTTTCAGAATCCATCCAACTTTCAGCCTGTTCCCTTATCTACAGCATCCTCATCTCCACGCAGCTAGGGAGCAGGAAAAAGACAGCAATCCGTGCCTCCTACAAAACAGACTTCATCAACCTATCAAACCACTAAATTTACTTGCACCTTTTTTTTGCCTTCCTTTTAAACAACAACAACAACAAAAATATATCCAACGTGGATCTTCTAATACACTACAAACCTACAACCACCTTTCCTGGTCAAGAGGCAGCAAACATTTGTACACTGCACAGTTCCCCTGCACACCTGCAGTGAGACAGTCTGCAAGAGCCAATGGGAAGTTGTTCTGCAGCTCTCAGAAGAACAGGCTGAAGAACAATAAACAATGGTTATTCACCACAAAGTACAGGAGAACAACCCCTACCAACGCTGACCTTACAAGCATGACAGCAGGGAAACTCACCTTCCGCTCAATGTTCTCAAAGGACAAGCAATGACTGACCTTAATGTAGGGAAAACCCCACAATCTAAGCACCTTCATCATTAAAACTTTTAAAAGGCAGGCTGAAATCCTGAAATCCCTGAGGATAAGCACTTTCTCGAGTAACTCCACAAAAAGAAAAAAAAAAAAAGCCCACACAATTCCCTAGACATGCATAATTAAGAATATTTCACTGCCCTTTTCTAACAGCGTGCTTTCCCAAGGAAACTCAACTGCTCCCTAAAATAGGAGAGCCCTGGCCTAGTCCAATGGCTGGGTAAGCACCAATCCTGCAGGATTCTGCACATCTCTCCAGTTCTCCTATATCTACATTACGACCAGCCTCAACTTAAATTTCTTGCTTTCCCATCCCCTCCCATACATCCCATACAGTAAACACTGTCTTTTCAACCTCACCTTCCAAGCTAAGCATTACCTGCAGCTTTTTTACATGTACGCAGTTCTGTAACCTATTCCAAGGTAACAAACGTTCACAATTCCTCTCAAACCAGAAAGAAATAACCTTTCCACAGAAGAAACCTTCAGGGAAATCTTAGCTTCCCTCTGCACAGGTACATACCATCTTGAGAGAAGATCTGTTATTTTCTTTGTCTTTTCCAGCAAAGGAATGCACTGTTCACACTGCACATCCCGACCTGAACCTTCCGAGGTTTCGAGCACAGCCAAACATCCCCCGCTGTGGCCAAGTCAATGAGGGCGTCCCACCCGGCGGATCCACGTCTACCTGGATACACCGCCACCCTTACCCTCCTCCCCTGCCAGGGCGGGGAGGCCTCGTCCCATCGAGGCTGGGCTCCCGTTCCCCGGCAGCAGCGCGTCCTCCCAGCGTTATCCCCGCTCCGTGCGCGCTGGGAGCCGCCCTTGCTCCACATTTACAGCCTAAAAAACCACCTGCGCTGCCTCCCGCCCCCTCCCAAGGCCTTCCCAGCCGAGCTCCCCGAGGCGCTCCCCGCTCCCTCCCGGCGGGTCCTCGCTCCGTGCGGGCCCCCCAGACCCTGCCCGGCCGATCGCACCCAGGCCGCCGCCGCCGCCCTCGCCCCACGGCCGGCGAGGCTCCCAAGTGAGCCCGGGGCTGCACAGGCCGCGCCGGCGCCGCCGCCCCCGCGTTACCTTCGGTCTGGGCGCTGGGGCCCGGCTGGGCCATGGCTCGGNGGCGGCGGGAGGGGAGGACGGGCAGGAGGAGGAGAAGCAGGAGGAGGAGGAGCCCCGCGCAGGCGCCCACGGTGAGACACGGGACCGGCCGGCTGCGGCCGCCGAGCGGGGAGGGACGGCCACGGGGACCGGGACCAGGACCAGGACCGGGAACAGGGACAGGGTCTGGGAGCAGAGATGGGGAACAGGAACCGGAACCAGGGCCGAGGACAGGCACAAAGACCGGGAACCAGAGACAGGGACCAAATACTGGGAACAGGGACCAGGGACGGGGCTTGGGTACAGGGACAGAGACCGGGGACAAGAACTGGGAGTAGGGACTGGGGACAGGGTGAGGGTGGCGGTCGCTGCTCCCGGGTCCCTGCCCGGGCTGGCCCCTCAGCCCCGGACAAGGGAGAAATCCCCGGGCCTACAGCCCGAAGGCATAATTAATGTTTATTATTCAGGAAGTCGCTTTGAGCAACACCAACAAATTCTGCCCTATAATCACAGAATCACTGAGGTTGGAAAAGACCTCCGAGGTCATCGAGTCCAACCTGAGACTGGTCCCCACCTTGTCACCCCGACCATGGCACTGAGTGCTACATCTAGTCGTTCCCTGGATGTCGTGATGACCCACCCTGAAGGGGATGGAAGCACCCAAGATTCATAAATCCTTGTGGACAAAAGGAACCTCAAAAGTCAGAGGGTCTGCAAACAGTCAGAAAGTTTTATTAGTAAATTACACACTTGGCATGGAAATTGGTATGTTAGCCCCTGGGCTACTTTTAGTTGTCACGCTTGTCACACTAACAATGCCGCTGTGATCTGGGTGGGCAGTGGAATGAGCCTGTCCTGCCAAGGGGTCCCTTCCCCAGCACCCATGGTTGGGCTGCGTTGATGGAGGTTTAGTCCTTTAATGGGTTTTAGTCCTTCCATCTTACTGGGAGAACATGTCTGAACTCCAGGTTTTACCCATAAAATAGTAGATCTACGTCATTTGAGCACATGTAAAATCATAGAAGGTAGAGTTGGAGGAGAAATTACAACACCAAGTCCTTTCAAGGACAGGATTACAAGATTCCTCACTTTTCTTATGGCTTGCATACCCTAAAATGAGTCACTTTTAAACTGAATCTCACTTGTTGCCACAGTCTTTCAAGTCTTGCTGCCAAAATACATGGTATGGCAAGGCATGGGATTCTGCATTTCCTAGTAAATTTTTGCTCAGTTAAACCAAATGCAAACCTGAAATAGGGAGTCTTTGAAAATTATTCCATTTTGCCTTTTTTGATCAGTTGAGGTTAATCTTCTCAGTCTTTGCCATTGTATAAAGCAGGCTTAAACTAAAGACTTAATTTTTCAGTGTTCTCAAATTGAGACATGTAGGGCTTTCTTCATGGAAATTTGGAGAACCCAGAAGTGTCAGCTGCTCATGGAATTGCTGACTTAGTGACAGGTGATCAAAGGATGAAGTATCTATCCCTTGAGGTACATTTACAAATTTCTTAGCTCCTGCTTAGTCTTTTTTATAAGTAGCTGGATGTTACAAGAATTCAGTGCATGAATCTCCCTGAAAATCTAGTCCTGAGTGTAGGAACTGAACTCTTGAAACTCCTCCCTGGTGTGCATTCATATGGGTACCCCAGAACACCCATATTAGCAGGTAATTTCATCTTGTTCATGTTGAGGCAAAACTCTGACACATTTTGGTTGGTCCAGGATCAAACTCAGTGCAGCATCACTCCTGCTGCAAAAACAAGTAAGATAATATCAGGCTTGATATCTGTCGTACCTACAAGTGCTTATTAAGGGATGAATATCATTTCACTTTAATCACTTCCATAGGCAGGATATTTACTTTTGGAATTGCAGCATTTCTAAGTCTCTATCAGAACTCCTGAGCTTACATTCTAAATGGGTTTTATATGTAGTCTGAAGAGTATAAAAACTCTCGAGGGGCTTGTATTTTTATTTTCCCTTTTTGTTCTTCAATTTAGAGCTGTACGAGTTTTATAGGTGTGGTTCTTACTTAATCTTTCTTTTCTGGACAGTAATTGGACTTGACAGAGGTGAAGGTTTATGTAGTATCTAACAGAATGTCTTCTAACCTGGAACAATTGAGTAATTTCCTCTGTGCCTCCCAAAATGTCCCATTTAATTCTACTCACTTGTAGTTCTTATAGCCTTGATCTCAAAGGATTTCCCAACATGACTCAGCTAAATCTTAAAAGAGGTAAAGAAGGTTTAGCAGCAGTTTTCAGTCAGAGGAACAGGTCTTGCAGCACAGAACCAGCAGAGACCAGAAGTCCTGAATTCCAGTCCCCGTGGTGCAAATGTTAGATAAGTGCAGTATTAAGGAATCAGTGACGCAGGTGAGCAGAGACTATTTCTGGAATAAGCTTCTCCAGAAATAATGCTCCTAAAATCCCATGAATTTTTATCAAATTTATTTGGCCTGAAAGCCTAACATGGGCGTTTTCAGCATCAGCACCCAAAGTAGCAGACGTGTGAATGGAAGATGCATCTTCCTGGAGAGCACGCGCTGTGTCAGTACAGCTGGAGGAGTAGCTGTCACCTTGCGCTCTGCCTGAAATTTAATCCTGCAGGCTCACTGAGGAAGAGAAGTTTTCAGGTTCTGTTTTAACTGTAACATCCAGGGACAAGCAGTGAGTGTGAACACAGAGTAGTTGCTGGAGACCAGGAGGACACTGGGGGGGGACTGGGATTATTTGTTTGCAGAGCACAGTGAAGTAATTCACATAATGTATCTAGGAGAGAAGAGGTATTTTCATTTTGCTTGAGGAAAATAAAACAAATAAGTGGAGAAGAAGCTTATTAAATGTTTTCCTAATAGGTCTTATGGTTGATTGACTTCTGTACTTATGGGTGCTCAAGTTCCAGATGAAACTTTCCCTGCTTATTTTTTTGATCATGTAGAAAGATTTTTCTCTTTCAGTGTCTTTGCTTTTGCCTTTTTTTTTTTCCTTTACTTGGGGCACTTTAACCTCAACTGAGGCATCTATTTTCACAAGGCTTTGAAGAATGTAATTATCATTGTCCTTATCTGTGACACTAGTCCCAGATCCTGAGGCTGGTTGAGTTACCCTGGCTATGTCCCAACTCCATGTCAGGACAAGACCCAGTTACATACATTGTACTTGCCACAAAGTGCACAGCTTTGGGGGGAGTCCCTGCACACTCCAGCAAATCCTGCGTTGTGGGGGATTAAAGGGGCAGGGCTGGGATCAGACTGAGTAAGAGCATGATCCCGAAAGCTTTGTATTCACAGGCAGTTTGGCTGCTAAATACAGAGCTAATTCCTTTTGTTTTGAGTGATACAAGATACTGTTGTTTTATAGGACATCTAAGCCAATTCTACAAAACCCAGAGTCTTTAAAAAGATAAACTAAATTTTTGGATTTGCAAGGCCAAGTCTGCATCTGGTGTGAATCCAGTGGAAACAGGCTGATGTGTGGAAACTGAGAAGCTGGCCTGTAGCACAGAATCAAAATGGAGATCCAAAAGACCCTCTGAAGTGCTGTTCCCCATGTCTGCTGCTTTACTGGCCATGAATAAGTTGGATTCCGTTGTGCCCCTGTATGGTGGGAGTTTGCAGTGAATTACAGGCCCTGCTCCCAGTGTAGTTCATCTCTTAAACCACCCACTGCTTAATTCAATTAATCCAAGAAAGCTCAGTAACGAGGTAGATTTGGGAAGCGGCTTTGTGGGTTGCTAAGGCTAAACTCCACTGCACCCACAGGGGAAGAGAATTGCAGAACTGGGGGCCCTCTGCCTCAGCAAGTCAGAGATTTCATCTCCCACCTACTCTACCTGGAGGTGTTACACAGTAGAGAGTTGGGTAACAGTCTCCATTGGCCAAACCATGCAATGACATCATCTTTAGAGGAATGCAACAAGAATGTTTCAGATGGTTAAAGGAAACATGTGACAAGAAAAAAAAGTGTGTTTTTAATTCCAGGTGAAGCCCGGGGGAGCAAAAGTCACACGTAAAAGTAAGGAGCGATTCGGTGGTGCAGGACAGCAAGGCTTGGCTTCATTCCAAAGGCAAGTAACAGCCTTGTCCTGCTCGCAAAAGAGAAGAGGAAAACCAGAATTTGTTGCTTGCACTTTATATATTTCTATTTTATATTTTGCCAGATTTTGTCTACTGTTTTTCTGAGGTTTTTTTATTGTTTAAAATGAAGTGTTCGGTTTCCTAATTTTTTAAATGTTTATTTTCCTTCTGTTGAGATCAGTGGGTCATTAGCATTAAGTATTGGTTCTACAGCTAGGAGTGTTTGTAGGCTTTGGTCCTTTCTTTTTAAAGCAAAGCTCTTGCAGAAAATTTACATTCATCTAAGTATTACCATAAAGAGGCTGGTTAAAAATCCCAAATTAGTCATGCTCTTTGCTTCAAAAGTTATTCTGGAATGCAAGGAATTCAGTCTGGAACAATTACATTATTTGCAATGGTAACTTCTTAGCGAACCCTGGAATAGTTTATGTGGTTAAAAACCTTTTCAAGAGCAATTGAAAAATTATGTTATCCCATCCATTGTTTAAAGGATTCCATGTGGTGCAGTTCTTTGAATATATGGGAAGAAAATGTAGCCAAAAAAGAAAATTTGGCAGGCAAAAAATCGAAGTGCTTGCATTGGCCCTAAATCCAGATCTATACACATTAATGATCTCATTTGAAAGATGTCTATATTAAGATCTGAAAGCTCTCTGTGCTCCCAAGGGACAAGCTCATTGAATATTGTGATATACCATGAAACGAAACAGTTTTTCTTACTGCAAAATAACCAAGGAATCAGAAATTCAGTCTGTGTGAGTAACAAAGGGCACATTAAGAACACAGTCTTTTGGGTAACCTTGCTCAGCAGTACATCAGAATTGCCATTGCAGGGAGGCACAACTCTGCTTTGTGCTTACACACTCCTTCCTGGGAAGGTCTAAAATACACCATACCCCATTCAGACTCACTATACCTGCACTAACAAAGTTACCTGCACACACTGCAGCTACTGCAATACCCAGTCCAGCATCTCCACTTGAATCGCTGCTGAAGGCAGACTTGGACAAAGGCTCCCTCGTGCCAGCTCTGTTATTGCAGCAGGATGTCACAACAGAGGAGAGATGGAGAGCCAGGCCTGTGTCAGTCGCCACACACTTATCAGACCTCACCAAGATAACCCAACGTGGTCCAGCAGTGGGGACAACGAGGGCAGTGGGACCCCAGAGACAATTCTTTTGTTTTTCACTTTGTTCATGAGATTATACTTTAAAAAAAAAACAAACCTAAAATAACAACAGGGTTTCTGCTTCTTGAGGCTGTTTTACATGTAAGTATTGCCTGTGGCAGCATTTCTCTAAGCAACAGCCTGTGTGAGCAGTAGCATCTCATGCACTCAACTCCCTAATCTTGAGGCGGCCGGTTCGTTAACCTCGATGAGATGAGTCATGTCAGATCTGCAGGACTGGGCCATTTATCCTGTTTTCTTCCTCTGAGGCACAAGCAGCTCAGTTATCCCATAAATTCTAATGGTTTGCAATGCCCACTTGCCAAGAGGAGGGAGTGTTGCAAGTACTGTAAAATTCATTGTCCCATGTGTGTTGTATTAAATGGTGTAGCCAAAAGATTTCCATGTTGTTCATCCAAGCACTGTTAACCCTCAGTTTGTCCCTTTCAGAAATGTCTTTGGAGACATTTAGAAGGATGATACCCAAGAAGACTGAGCAGTCTTTGTGTAAACAATGGACCAGGCAGCTGAAGACTTGCCATAGGATTTCAGGGGATCACCAAAACTGTGCAAATCCTTCAGCTGAGCAAGCCCACCCTCTGAACTGTTTAATCCAGGTGGGATTGCTGGAAAGTATAATTCAAGGCCTTCCTCCAGGTGGGATTCTTCAGTGATTTCTGAGCCTTTTCTGGGGCTGTGCTGATTTCTGTGTAGCCAGAGGTGGTCCCATCCAAATACTTACCAATACAAGTTTAACTCCCACATCTTGGGTCAGTGGATACATCCAGCTAGTCCAGATGTTTCTTGTCAATGCCACCCCATCCTTATGAATCCTTTTATTCCCTGTTTTCCCTGATTTCTCCAAATGCTACAGTGGTCTCTCTATTTGCCTTTTTATTTTGCTGGAGTGCCTTTTCCAGACCTATGTCCCTTAGATGCAGACACAAAATATTTTGTACTTCTATGGCACCTTCCATTGAAGAAAGAGCCTTTTAGAAGAGCTGGAAGAGGGGAATTATCTCCAATTTACAGGGCTGAGCAAACTCAGAGAGACAGCCTGATATCCCTGGGGATGCACAAAAATCAGCAAAAGAAAGGAAAAAACCTGAACATTTATCTCCTATCTCCCTATAGCTTCTTTTGCCATCAAGTATATTTCCTTTTCTTATTCATTACATCTTTAAAAATACAAAAAATCTTCTGACCTTCTATGAAAAATAACCAAAAACAAACATCTGGTGTAAAATTAATATTTCTTACCAGACAAAAAGATCAAACAAACTCATTTTCTATAGAACCTCAGTCTGATTCTCTCTAAAAGGTTTGCCGCTGAGATAGCTTCCCTGCCTCACTCAGACAGCATTAAGAAGCTCCTTTCTCCTCTGAGACCACAGGAGGTTTCACATTATGTTGTTAACCTCCCTCAGATCATCCCCTCCATGCACAATCCCAGTCACATTTACATGCAGACATAATGTCACTCAGCCCACTTTATGCCACTTACATCTCCCTTGTTGCTATGGGGAACATTGATAAGGAACCAATTAGCAAATAAAATATTTGAGGCCGAATGTGAAAGCCACTGCTTGGTGGATTTGTGTGTCATAGGCAGTGACATTTCATTTGGCATTTGTTCTTACCTAGCTGAGCTTCTTCCTCTGCAGACTCGGCTACATTCTGTGTAGTCAGAACATGCTCTTCTTGGGATTTAAAGGCTTAGACGTGCAACTGTATCTGACCCCGGGGAATTTTTACAGCTCTTAGGAGAAGTGGGATTGCTTGGAAAGCACTTTTGCGGCATGAAAGTGCGAAGAGCACCATCCAGTGCCTGAGCTGAGTAAACACACAAGAACTCGGTGGCGTTGGGACAGAGGCAGCTCTGTACATCCCATGGTCCAGCTGCACCTGGTGGGATGCACGAGGAGCTCAGAGAAAGAGGCTACAGTTAGTTATAGAAGAACTTCTAAGGGAAGGCTGGCAGAGTTTTCAGGAGGACAGGAGACAACCTAGAAGGTCACATCTTTTAAAGAAGATCTGTATTCTGAGTTGGAGTTACTGACTGAGGGAGCAAATGATACACGGAAGGAGGAAGCGGAGGTGGCAATAGATGGGGCTGGTTAGGAAAAGTGAGTTAAATCCATGATGGAAAGGAGCAACTGCAGAGAGAGAAAGCTGGGCCAGATACTTATCCTGTTATCCTTCCCCTTTGCAGAGCTGAATCAGCGGAAAGAGACTAGGAGGGTACACTGGCAGATGAGAAAAGAACGGAGAAGTGACCTCAGCTTCCACTGCACAGTCTCAACAGCCTGGTATTGTTTGACAAATGTAGGCAGTCCTGGATTTCAAGAATTAAAATAAGTTGGAAAAAGGTTTTGCACAGATGTGTGCAATAAGTAGTAATTTTTACTACATATGGCTACAGGCTGTTAATGGGCTAGAGAGAAGGAACTAGTAGGAGAACAATGAGTCCATGAGGCTAAAAATGGGCACAGGCAAAATTAAATATTATCTGTAAAGACGTGAACCCAAATAGACGTCCAGCAAAAAGGATGCAACTTTTCCATGGACTAGTAGCTGTGCAATAATCTGTGGAAACTCTAGGTAAGCAAGGATATATGAACTTGGTATATTATGAACCGAATATTTCTTAATCAGAGATGCAGAGTACTCCAGTTTAGCACAATATTTGTGGTAACATATCACTAATATATCCTCCCTAAAACAAGACTTCGGGCATAATTTAGAAATGCTGTAATCCAAGACAGCTCCTCTGTGTTTCAGTGTTCCCAGGAACAGCTTAGCATGTGTTTGCTCTTACTCTATTTATATTGAACTTGCAGAGCAAAAGTCACTTCTTTGATTAATATTAAGCAGTGTTTTGTTTGTGCCCTGTGGCAGAAGTGCCCAGATGGAGTGGGTTCAGTACTGAAAACACGAGAAGCATTTAATGTTCTGTGAGCTGTGTTAAAGTTGTCTGAATAGAACATCTGGTATCAAATCTTTGGATAAATCAGTTTCTGCAAGTACTTGGACCTGCTCTGGGTCTGTGCTTTGTTCCAGCTTTACATTCCCTCTCTTCCTTCCTCGTTGCTAGAGCCAGTAGATGGTGGTTTATTGCCTGGTGCAACCCATTAAAGTCCCTTTGTTGGGGCTTGGCAATTAGTTGAGCAGAAAGAGTGTAAAAATCACTTTGACATCTGTGGGGTTGAAATTGCAACACCGATTTAAGATTTTCCTGAAAGGTTTTTTTATCGGTCCACAAGGTGATGGAGAAAGAAGAAAGAAAGGTTATCCAGAGGCTTTGGGAAGATATTGTCTGATGCGTGTGCAGAGTGGGACCCTGTTTGAGAGCTTTCGTCTGTATAAAACGTGCCTGCCCACCATAAGGCCCTAGTGGGGATAGATCCATGCAACAGCTCCCCGCCAGGGAAAGTGAGTGCTATCCCACTGCTCAGCACTTCCAAATGCCACTGCCAGTCCAGCCTTATGTGCAAGAAAAACTTCTGCAGAGTTGAGGAATGTGAAGGGAAAGCGGGAGCTGTTGGTGTGTCATAGGACTGGTGCCACTCACTGCAAATGGAGGTGCCCATATTTCAGTCATACAACGCTCCACAGCCCCAGTCTTCCCAAACTCATCCCACTGCTGGGCACAGGGAGGAAGGGCAGGCTCTCACATCACCAGCTGTGACTGCAGAGGCGAATCAAGCGTTGGTGCACATGGACCACCCAATTTAGAAGTGTTTGAGATGAATCCTTTCACTTCAGGAAGTGTTTCAGCTAAGGAAGGCTGAGTACACAGAGCTACCGTTACTCTGGCTGAAACTTTGGACATTTGGCTTCACTCTTGGATGGATTTTCCTATGAGTGATGTTTTTCCCTGTAAATTTTACCAAATTTACCTGCTCAGATGCTCTGACTCCTGGAGCTATGATCAAAGCCATGAAAGAGCACCAAACGGGAATTCCTAAATTGCACTCAGGGTATTGTGAAGCAACTGTTTCATGTGTAGCAACCAAGAAAAATGTCTCACAAGGTAACATTTTATGCTACTAAGAAAACAAGGCATTTTGCGTTATATTCCTTTAAGATGTCTTGCTATGTTTAAAGGGCTGGTTTTCTTCTCTTTTGTCTTGTTTTCAGACTTGATACATCAAGAAAACTTCAGAGGAGTTGTTATTGCCTCACACCAATGGTAAGGGGAAAGAGAAGCAAGTTATTCATGTTTAATGTTGTTTTGTGCCAGATGTTTTGCTGGTAGAAATCCATAGCTCCACAGGCACCAATTTCTTCAGGATCTGGAATGTCTGACACAATTTCTTTCTCCTTTCTGGATGGTCTGTAAAGGAAGCTGCTTGATTTTGCAATATTGAATATTCATGCTGAGAAGTTATAAGCAAAAACAAAATAATGAGAGACAGGGTCTCTAATAAGCTTCCTGTCACATGAGGCTCTGGTTCTGGTGAAGCAGATGTGGTTGCTGACTTGTTTCCAAAATGTTTGTTGAGTGGTGATTAGATTCTGTCATACTGATGTTATATCTCTGTGATCTCATTCAATACAAGTAGTTCTGCAAACAGTGAAATACTTTTTTCCTATGGATTTATATCTTGGATTGTGTTTAGGCATGGATTCTCTGATGTTTAATGGGGATTGAGTTCATTTTAGCCTGTTTCTTCAATGAGAAATGAATAATCTGTCTTAATTTGGCTGTCTGTTTTCACAGAACTTGCAGGAATTAAATGTCATAAGTTTTAAAAATCTGAGTGGGAATTATGAACCAATCCCAACATTATTTAGGGCCGATTCATATAAAAAACATAAACATGAGTCTCATTTTCTTACAAAAGCAAAAGGTAAGAATCAGTCTTTATTACTTTGTATTTCTACATTACCTGCTTGATTCTGTTCTGGTTTATTTGTGATCAGTCATAGAAGATATGCTTTATTTATAAAGCTGTATGAAATATGGGACTTTTCACCACATTGATTGCATGTTAAGACATCATTAATTTATACTTGTTATGGGCCACACAAGAGGTCACATTCTCTTTTTATCGTCCTTGCTGGAGCATGGGAAAGAGGTAACATGCATTTTAACTTACATGTTTGCATAGGCAAGTGCAGAGAAAACTAATTCTAAAGGAAAAATTATCTATTCTATCACCAGTTCTGGAGAAGGAAATGTAGAATTAAAAATTATCTTTTGGGTTGCTGAGTCCAGTCTTCTGCTTCTGCAGTGAGCCAAGTTTCCAATCTTTTTCATAAACAGCTTGTGCTATTCAAAAATATGCTCTTTCCTCCTTGTTCTTTCTCCTATCCTCCCAGTTTCCCACTTTATTTGGTGTTTCTTCCAGATTTTCCTTCTTTTGATGGGAAAAAACCATTTAAGTTCCATGGTCAGTTTAGGCATGTTTTTCTTGTTCTGTGAAATGCCTAAAAAATTCATTATTGCAGGTAGCCATGTCTGTATAGGGAATAAGAGAGGAAAACACTTACAAGAGGACAGAAAATCTACGCTTAGGTAAATCCTTAAGACTCAAGTCTGTTGGCAACTAGGCTTTAACAGCACTTAGCATAAAGTGTTTGTGTATCTAATACTACCAGGTTTTTCTGGGACTGGCAAATGAATTATTTAGTAATGGAAACTGCATGTGCATGTTTTGGCTTCTGTAAGTTCATGTGATAGAAAACTGTAAGAGTGTCTGTAGGGATCACAACTGCCCAACTTTGTGTCACAGACCCCGTGTCTTAACAGGACTCAGAAATTCCCATTTAGCTGAGTAGAAGAGAGAGAGAACAGAGTGGCAACTCTCAGCTTTTATTGCTAATGCTTTGTAAAATAACATTTATGATCTGTAGATTCAGTTCTATGCAGGTCTGTGTGACTTAAGATTTATTACACCACTTCGTATTTGTGCATCACTCTCCAGTTCCTGGATATGAAAGAAATTAAAGGTCCAAATGATTACCTTTATGTTAATAGATCCAGATATACCCAATATTTAACTTCCCTGGACAAAGGAATTGCATCAAGGGCCTGCTTGTCCTGTTAGCATGTGACAGTGTCAGCCCTGTGTGCTGCAAAGCTTCATGGAGCCTTAGAGAATAAAAAAAGAAAAAAGCCAAGTGTATGCTCAATGGAAAACAGATGGAGTTTTCATTAGATATTACTTTTAATGATCTGCTTTAAAAGTAAAGATACACCATTCTGAGCAGAAGGGCCTCATAATAGCTGTGTTTGGGTCCCAGGCTCATTAACTTAGCTACAGATAAGCAAGACTGCAAGATCTTTGTATCATTAGAGGTTGCAGTCAAGCTTGCCTACCATTATTAGAATTCCAAACACAGCAGAACTATTTTGGAGCCTTAACAATAATTTATCCTGAAGATGTATCTTTATTTAATGATTCAGGGTTGTTATTATGGGCCTGGCAGTCAGTTGCTGAGTTTCTGGAGTATTACCATTTAACCTAGGTCAGGATAAAAATCCTGGAATATTCATTGCAGGGCAGACCTGAGGGCCTGTTCTTTACAGTCCACTTGGGTGTGACTCTCCCAAATGGTGTCACTGGCTGTGAGAGGTGACCCCAGCAGTCTAGAAAACCTGAAGATCCCTCCTAAAAAGATGGACCCTGCAATCTGTGCCTGTAGGTACTAAATCAACTTTTGACATGTAAAGAACAATGCAATCCCAGTGTTTTAGGAGCAGATGCTTGCTGCCAAACCACAAGAAATGCTTTTGTCTGGAACTCATGGAGCAGTAACATAGCAATGGAGGGTGTACCCTTGTCTGTTATTCCCTCTGAGCAATTTCTCAGAGACATGTTACCAGGATTCAGATAGATTTCATGGAACGAGGAGAGAAATAGGCTTTAATTTCCTTACAAAGGGAGGGAGAGACAATAGAACTCAGCAAAAGATGTGGCATTTTTTTGTTTCCGTCTGAGAGTTATGCAAGCAAAACCCAGTGCCCATTTCAGGCGGTACTCTCTAAAGTGAGACTCACGTGAGAAAATTTGTGGTACCTTTCTTCTGGTATGAGTTGATAAAACTGCTTTATTTCCTCTGCATATGTGTAAATACAACCTTTGTCTTCAGCTGATCTTCAGCTGTGGAGTACAAATCAGAATCCAAGTTTCTCAAAGTTCAAGGAAGTTTGGAGCTGATGTTCTGGTTCACTGCCACCTCTGCAGAAAAATACCTGCATGAATAAAAAAGAAATAAGCCTCTTGTTTTCATAAGAGAGGGACTAGAAGGATCAAGTCCAGTGACAATCTATCACAAACTGCTAATTAAACATTGTTCTGAAACCAGGTTTTTCCCTCTCTGTTAGATAACTTCAACTTCCAGACTAGAGTTATTGCTTGACTAGTTTGTTCACATATAGTATTGTGCCAAAGCTGCCTTTTAGTTTAGATTATTACAAACAAAGAGAATGTATTAGGTTCCCTCTGCTTTTTGTGTCTTTCAGAAAAAGCAAAAAGTTTGTATTCAAGGTCAAATTATTTCCACATACAATTCAAAGGCAGGGAGAGAATAAGCAAAAGGAACAGATGGTAAGTGAGTGCTTTATATTTAGGTTTGTGTACCTTAGTTAGAATGGTCCGGCCCTTTATCAACAGCATCCCTGCTCTTCTGATTGCTCCTGTTACCTTATGTCCAAGTAAATGAAGTCAATTTTCTTGCTTTGTGATTTATTTGCAGACATCAAGCATATCCCCTTGCTATGATGCTAGAGTGAAAAAAACAACACTTCTTATACAATTGTTTCTTCTTTAGCCATTCAGTGGCCTTTTCCTGATTCAGTGCATCTTTCTGAGCATGGGTGGCCAAACCTAAACACCACTTGAACATGCCAGTTCCATCATACTGGTGATTCCAGCACAAGGTGAGAGGTTCCCACTGTAGTTTGTGAAGGATTTTCACAGGATGAGTTCTCAGCAAATTCTAAGCAGGTGCCTTTCCAAGGTATCTAGTTATGCAAAGCTCAGTCACCCAAGGGGAAACTTGTCCTAAATAAATAACCTGTGTGGATCAATGCAAAAATGCACACATTAAGTGACAAAGGGCTTGCTTTGTACCTGGGAATTAACCCCTGAACTGCTCAGAGTAGCAGCACATGGTGTCTGGTACTCCCTGGTGCCACGGTGTCCGTGTGTGCACAAAGAGCACCGACTAAAGCTGGGGGAATTCCTGCTGCAGTGTTTCTAGCACCTGGGGGAAGGCAACTTCTCAATAAGGTAAATTGGTATTTTGGCAGATCTTTGCTGCACCAAGTGTTCCACCAGTGAAAAATTCTGGAGAAGTGATAAGACGAAATACAAGTGACCTCCAGAGCAAGATACTCCTGTTGAAAAGTTGAGTTGTTTAAGATCTGATTTTAAGAGGTCCTGGATACCTTCTAGGAGTTGCTTCCTAAAGCATCTGCATGTCAGCACCCTGCATATTTTAAACTGAGCATGCAAAACCCCAGCATGGATGGGCACTCTTCAACGTGGGGGCCTACGTGACTCCCTTTAGTCACTTGGCAACACAATAATAGAAATAGGAACGTGGGATTTCTTATGTCTATTGTGTCCATTAGAACAATACTGCTGAGAGCAACTGAGACCAAAGGCCTGGCCTTCAAAATATATGACTTGAAAAGAAAGCTGCATTTTTTTGGTAAGGTCCAAATGTATTTCATTCAGCTTTGCTGCTACTCCCAAAGTTAGTTGTAAACAAGTCACACATCTGGGTAGCACTGCCTGTTACTGTCTTCATCATCACCAGGAATTATTGGCTTCTTAATGTTCTGTGTGTGCAGAAAACAGCTTGTAAGAGCTAACCTGAGCAAACTCTTATAATTGAAGAGTTTAAATGTCTTCAGTGACCAGTCTGCAAAGTAGCCACAGTCTTTAACTTTATGGATATAAACCTGAAGTCTTGAAATTCTGCATTTTAACCCTGCAGAATTCCTCTGATTCTGTCTGCTCCCTGTCAAATTTCCATGCTGACTCTTTGTCCAGACAGGTCAACTGTCCAGAGCAATGATGTATGAACTGCTTTTGTGGGAAGTGAGTGTGAACTTGAGTAGAACTCGCATACAGCTATAAAGGGTTTTGTAGCTATACAGCAATAAATCTTTGAAAATCATACCTGTATATCATAAATAAAATGAAGTAAGCTGTCAGGATTATCATTACTCAGTGCCAAGTGACAAAATAATGTTGCACCTGAATAACTTCTGTTGAAGTGACAGGTTGTTTTCTCACTGCATGGCTGGCATATCCTGGAGACTTTGGATTCTGCATTGTGGAGGCTGAATTTATTTGAATTAATGAATATTTAAAATGTTCTATGCTCCTGATTTCAGCCTCAGTTCCCAAAACCATGACAGAAAAACCGCTGGAACAAACAGCCACTGAATTCCAGTACAGACAGGGATCCACAGAATGGGACAGAGAACTTGGAGACTCCCAATTTGTGCACAACTGATACAAAGCCAGGGTTTGGAGTTCATGGCTGCTGACAGGATGAGAAGGGGACATGACCTGTTGACTCTAAGGGACTGAGGACACCTAGAGAAGATTATATTTTGGAGGAGTTGACAGACTTCACTCGTTGTCTGCCTTCCTCTTCTTGGAAAGGCAATTCCAAAAAGCCTTTACAAACTTCCCAGTGTGGTGGTAAGGTAAAGTCCTCAGTGTGGAAGAATAAAATAGAGTGCTCTTGCTGTAGAGCTGCTGTTCTCTTCTGCTCTTGAATTGTTCCTACTCCTAGTCAAACCCAGAGCTTGCCAGCTGATTCATGGCTGATTACCACATGCTCCCAGTTTCCTTTACACTTGCCTGGCACTTCCTTGGCCTCCCAAGCAGAAATCTGGACAGAGCACAGAACAGCCCCTTACCAACGACCTGGCTTCAGGCACAGAGACACAACTGCACCCCCACAGTCTGAGTAACACCAGGATGTGGCATCATTTGGAGCTCTGCAGGCTCTGAGAGCTCAAAAAGGCAGAGACTCAATGTGTGTTCCTTGGCATTCTCACACCTCTCTCTTAACTGGGTGTCCCTGATGACCTCCTTCATAAATCATTAATAAAAGAGACTTCAGAATAAATACTTTCTCTGTTATCTTCTCCAGTACTAAGGATTAATTTTGCATGAGTCTATGCCTTTACCGTTCTTCACCAGTGACAGAAATTCATCTCTTGGCCAGATTTTATGAACGATGTTCCACATTTATTGTGTATTATGACCCCTTTTTGGATGATACAAAGTCAAGTCTAGGCATCTGTCTTTGGTTCTAACACTATTTTTCTTCTCTGATGAACAGTGTATTCAGTCTATAGATACCTGTAATTTACAGCCTTTTTTTGAGTTTAAAGTAAGATCATGATTAACATTTTATATGAAGCAAGTTGGTGAACAGGAGAGTTCATTGACGTTTCAACCCTGGAATCACCCAAACACTGTTTTACATTCCAAATAAAATATTTGGTGGGTTTCACACCAGTCTTTTACCAGTGAGTATCACAATGTTGCTGTTGGGAAACACTGAATTTATTAAGGCAGTATATTTTAAAAATTGGCTCCAGCACCACACAGCTGGCAACAAGGAAAAAGTAATCTAAGGCAGCATGTAAAAAACTGTTCTCTAGTTAGACTGTGAATTTTCCAATAACTGCCTCCAACAGACCACCCTATGACACTGATTGCAAGCACAGAAAGCCTGATTGTTCAAAAGTCATATAAATAAAATGTAATGTTGAAGTGCCAACCTCCCACGATTCACCTCCAACCTATTCTTTTCATCTTTTTCTGCTTATTTTACTTCTTCCCTGGTGTCCTTCCCCTCACTGATGTTTTCCTTCAGTACCACCCTCTTTGCCTCCCAGAACCAACGATAGCTTTTAGCTTTAATGGCAGAACAGGAACTGGAATTGTTCAAAGATCTTTTAGTCTTTCACCTCCTGTGCCATTTGCACAAGGACAGGCTACTCACTACTCAGAAAAGAACGACGAAAATAGGAAAACCAGTAGATTAATTAACCTGGATCACTGAAAAACCCAAGAATCTCTCAATTCTGTTCTCTTGACCTAAATACATGAAGTACTTCCTGGTTTCTAACATACTTTCTCTAAAGGATGTTTTCTGAAAGACAGTGTCAATGTGGTGTTATTTCTTTGGCTACTCGGGTCCAAGTTTTTGTAAATGTCTCTTGTTGTAGGCTGAAATGTACTCCAACTTTATCGCTATTTTCCTTACTAAAAATTAAACAAGTTGCTAAGAGTTCCACAAACCCATAATTAACTTCCCCATTGAGAACAAAAAGGATGCATTTTTAAAATGTTTTTATTGCCTTAGTAATGGCATGTTACAAAAAAATGCCTTCTGCAGGAAAACACACGAAGAACAGGGATGAGTGCAAACCAAACAAATCAGAAAGTAAATTATCTATGAAACCACTTATTTCAATGCAACAGGGAACAGTCAAAGTTTCGAAACAGCTTTTCCTCCTCTGGAATACGCAGAACTTACTGGAGCTCCTGACACAAGTCAAAATATTGCACTAAACCAAGATTTCAATTCCTTCCTCCCACACAGACCTGAACATTGTCCTCACAACGTGTTTATTTTGTTGGAATAGAAGAAAAACTTAGTCCTGAGAAAGACTGCAACCTGCTCTGTCCTGCCAAGGCAATGGCTGTGCAATGTGCTCTCTTCATGAGAAAGACAAGGACAACTTGGAACATAAAAAGGTGGATTCTACACCAGGACTGCTTCTCAGATCTCTATTCCCGTCAGTTTGTACTTTCTTCCAAAGACAAGACTTCTCCATCAACCCAGCTAACAGGAGCACTTTGCCCAGATGCTTCAGCAAAACTTGAAATCTTATGCTCTGTCAGGCTTTCTTCTCCAAGCACCCCTGCACAAAGGAATTCTGAAGACATGACCCATATTTTGTATTTTGGTCCACACTAACATAGTAACACCTTCCTGTGTCTCTGATGCCAAAGTGCAGCTACAAAGTTACTCAAATTCCTGGATGTACCACCATCTCCTTGGCACCACAGTTCACTTGATGTCAGCGCTTGTTTACAGACTGAAGTACTTGTAGCCTGGCAAATTCTCCTTGGGAGGGTCTGTTCACAGGCTAGTATAGCTTACAAAGGGAAAATCATATTTTTTATTCCTTGTTCAGTATTTTTTAATATTATGAGATAATTGACATTTCTTCCCTCTCTCTGCTCTCATTCATTAGGGTGATAATGCTTCTGAAGTACTTGATAAATTCCATCCGAACATCTTCGGGATCTTCCTCTAAGTTGGAATGTATCAATTTTAACTTGTTCAGTGGATAAGCTTTGAAAGTAAATAAAAATAATTAGGTATATTCCTTTTATAAAAGAAATATTCACAATCAAGGTCATGAGACAGTTCATGCTGAAGCCAGCTGAAACTCATTTGACACCCCAGGTAACACAGAGCAGGGCAAGAAGAAATGCAGCAGTTCGTCAGTGCTGCAAACAAATATAGCTTACTGCCAGATTAAATTCTTCAAAGTTTATCATTATTGAAACCTTAAGTCTGGTTTTGGTCTCACATTCAGTTAAGCAGAATTAAAGAAATTGAGCACTGAACTGCAATTTTACTATTGAAGTGATATGATACTCTTTGAGTACTTCAGAATTATGGAATGATATTGTTCTATTAAATATGTATTAATATATTAATGCTTATAACAAACACGTGCTTGTTGGAACACTGGAACAGGTTGCCCAGAGGGAGTGAGTGTTTTCACAGCCATAAAGAGCCACAAATAATTTTGCAGTATCTAAGGTACCTATTGCTAATTTTAAGATGCAGCTCATTAGCCTTTTATTTCAAATGGCTCCTGTTCTTTTGATTGACAAAATACAGACTTAAATGCCCTCAAAAGTGTCAGTTACCAAAAAAAATCCAATGTAAGAACCAAACTACTACTGATGAAGAAATATGTCAGGAGTTCTAATTCTGGCTCAGCTGCATACTCAATTAGAGAAGCCACTCAAACTTTTCTTGCCTTGCCTTTCCTTTCCTTTTCTTTATTTTTGTGAAATATTGCTCACCTCCTAGATGACCTTCAAAATCCATTATTTCTGTTTTTGCAAAGCACTTTAGTGTTTTTTAATCAACAGATTTAAATGAAAAATGAAAGCCATAAGGTATTAACAATTTTAAAGACACAAAGATCAGGGAAAAACTCCGACCTACAAATGGAGTTTTCCATCTCCTTACCCAAGGACAGGTTTTCCATGTCTCCTGCACTGCCTGGCTTGTGATGTGCCACCAAGAGACACTGACTGTCAAGCAGTGGCTGCTGCTGCACGAAGCACGAGTACCACATTTCAATTTCTTTCAGGTGGCTGGGCAGCTCAGGGTTGAAGATGATTATTACACCGTGAGAGTCCTTCATGAGAGCCGGCCAGCATGTTTCAAACCTTGAAAAACACACAAAATGGTAAGACTGACAGCTGGAAAGCAGAAACATGCACTAAAACTTCCTCAAGTTTTCTTCCCTCCTCAAGAACACATTAAGTACTTTTTTAACTATAACATCAGTAACCTTGCCAGTTATATAACATATTCCAAGTAGTTTGACTTATGATAGTTGATCCCATGATTTTCTAATTTTAAGATTTGCTGCCAATGTAGAATTTGGTCAAATGCTCACATAAACTTAATTAAACATTGCCCTAAGAATGGATCTGTCCCATTCTCAATTCCATCTTTTAGATATTAAGGGCTCAATGATATACATACATTGTTTGAAGTCCATTCACATAATTTAAAGGAGATGAAGGCAACTACAGAGTGGTCCTCTGTCTCCTGTATCTGTAACTTCATTGCAGGAGTTGTGGACTTTACTGTTCTAGTCAGTCCTTATCCAAAACAGAGTTCAGCTGTGATCATGGCAAAGAGTACCTAGTGTTGGATGCTTTACAGCAGAAACTATAAAAATATATTGGGGTAAAGAGTCAGGAGTACTCCTCATGTCAAACAGATCATTGGTTTGGGTCTTAAGTTTGAATATTTTGTAAACAGAACTACTAGGAGTTCAGTAATCTGAGGAAGTAACAATGCTGGCTTACTTTTGATCACCACTGCAATCCCACAGCTCGAATCGACACCCAGCTCCCTTGTGGTTCCCACTGAGGTTTGGCTTCTCATACTCCAGGATCCTGCGGAAGTGATGGATACACAATGGGATATGATCCCACACAGTGGCACAGCAGAGCGCCAGGCTCTCGGGGGGTCTCGCTCACCTGACCCCCTGCGTCGGGCTGTAGCTGCCGATCCCTTCCGTGCTCTCGGACACGAAGTTCGCCAACACCGACTTTCCAGACTGGCAGAACGCGGGGGTGAAAGACACGTGTATGAATTTAATGTGCCAAAGCCACAACCACGGTGCTCACCCAAGAGCCCCGCGCCATCCCTCCCCCTCAGTCCCGGTGCGTGCAGGCCTGGTCCCGCTTCCTCCTTCCCTCCCTCCCGCCACAGTGACCCTGCGAGGCTCGGCGGTGACGGCCGGGGGGTGCCGGGGGTCCCGGCCTGCGCTCACCTCACGGGGCCCCACGAACAGCACCTTGGCCCTCAGCATGGCGGGCGGGGACGGCGCCCCCCCGTGGCCGTTGCCCGGCAGCGCGCGGAGCGGAGGGAGCGCGCGACCATTGGCTCTGCCGCCATCACGTGACGAGAGGGGCGGGGCGCGGCGCTGGTCGTGAGGCGGTGGCTTCGGCGGCCGTGTGGGTTGTCCTTTGTCTGTCCGCGGACCGACTCAGCTGTGTTCGCTTCGTGTTCCCGCTCTTTCCGCGCTGTCTTACCGCTCTGTCCCCTTCGTGTCGCCGCTCCGTCCTCCTGTCCGCCCACTGTGTCCTCACTGCGTCCCTGCTGTGTCGCCTTTGTGTCTCCAGACTGTCCCCGCAGCGTCCCTGCTGTTCCCTCACGGTGCCCACTGTGTCCCCGCTCTGTCCTTGCTCTGTCCCCTCACTGTTCCCCCGCTGTGTCCCTGCCCTGCCCGGCCTGCTTGTCGGTCTGCTGGAGCAAGTATGGTCACAACAAAAGAGCGAAGGGATCCTTCACAAGCCACGTGCTGGTGTGGCCCAGAGCAGCCTTGGTAAGGGGGAAATCCTCCTGGCACTTCCCAGCTGCTGCTTTCAGCAAGGGACAGGATTTCCAGCCACTGAGCTGTGTGACCCCTGAGCACTGACCGGGGCAGGAGCAGCTGATGACTCTTGAGGGCAGAAGTGGGAGAAAGTGGAAGGTCCCGCTCTGACAATTTTTCTGCCTGTAGATACCAAACTTTGAACCATGAGAAGATAAAGCCTATGATACCTGTGCAACCTTTCAGGGTCCAAAAGTCAATGAAAGATGGAATAGGGACCACCAAGCCCACTGCTGCACCCCAGTCTGCTGGCAACTTCCATGCAATGCTGCTCCTGCATTGGCTCCAGTGCCCTGGTAGCCAGCCCTGGAGGGATGAAACAGGCAGAGGTCAGTGCCCTCTGTCAATGTAGTATTCAGACCATCTGCACCCCTCTGGTGTCCCTCACTAGCTCAAGCAGAGCTCTCCTTCCTTGTTTCATTGCGATTTTAACTGCAGATTCTCCTTGGAAGGATGATGAAGCCAAGCTCTTGAAGATTCTTATTAAGGGTTGTTAGAGGAAGCAAGAGGCTTTTTGAAATGGCAGCTTCTAAGAAAATAAAACATCTGGCAGACAGATGTGCTGCTTCAGAGCTGTTTAGTGCCCAGGTACAATAGCACTTCTAGACAAGCTTTCAAATAGGGCCTCTAGGCGCTACCACAATGTAAATGTTTATTACCAGTACTGCTAATGTGCGTTGGAACGAAATGCTCTGCTCTCACTGAGGGGGTACAGTCTTCTCTGTCACGGTGGAGACTCATTGTTGTTTCACTCCTTATGTAGGGATCGTTTACAGTGGTTCAGTGTGGCAGTGGCATCCTGATGTTCACACAGTATTTTAAACTTCAGAAAACCCTTTCTTTTCAGGTTTATGGGACTAAGACAATGAAAAAGCAGTAGCTGCAACTACCCATTAATTTGATTCTGCTGTAGCAGACTGGATGTGTGTTTTCTGTTTGTGAAGATTTGTGTGTGATTCAGGACCAAATTCACAATGAGCTGGGACAACTCATAGTTAATCCTCCCTGCAGCTTTGTTGTTTTCCACATTTCAGACCCGCAGCTTCCCAAGGAAATACAGAAAGGGTGGCCCAGAGAGAAGAGCCAGGACAGCCTCAGCTGGCATATGGTATTAGCTGACACTAGCACACGAAGAGAAATGTGTTATGAAGGGTCCTATTGTGGACAGCAGCACAGAAGAAGGGGGGAAAAAAGCATAAGAGGTAACTGAAGCTGGGTAGAACTGGCTGTTTGTGCAGCTGCCCAGAAAGCAATTAGGATTAATTTTTAGATGGAGTGTCAGATAGGGTCTTTGTATGTTTATATTAGCCACTGAAGAGTAAGGAGAGCACAGTTGACTAAGGGTGCAATTTTTGGATTTATCCATGTGCTTTAGGGTTTGCAGTCACTTTAGAAAGTGGGAATTAAGCTTTCAAGTCACTTAGGGTGCTCATTTTCAAAGGCATCTAAGTCAAGTACATTTGATGTTATCAGCATCTGCATTAGGCATATGGGTAAAGCTATGTTAGTTCCTGGTGTATAGTTTGCTGAGAGCACACGTGTATGAATCATTTTCCTTCACTGATTTAAAACTCTTTGCCAGTCTGCAGCAGAGAGAAAACCCCAGCAGTAAACTTCCAGACAATGCAGGTAATTGTCTTTATGTCTTGCATTTATTAGACGGCCGGTTTTCCACCATAATGTTTTGGTAGCAAGCAAAAATTATCATCTTCTGATGATTTTCCTTGTAAAAACCCTTCTTCCTTCAAAAGCCAAAAGCCACTGCAAGGTATCAATAATATTTCAATAAAGCTGTTTTTTGCTCTAGAAATGCCAGTGAGAACTCGAGTGAGAGACACAGTGATTGCTGTATGAGGTCAAGTGATGCTTTTTGCCTGAACTGCAGATCAGAGGATATTTGCCTCCAAGGTGGAGACCCTCTGGTTTTACTGGAAGCAGCAGTAAAATGTAATGCCAGTCAGCTTTCAGATAATACTTGAGCACTTGCAAACCATTCAGTCTTTCAGAAAGTGGTATTTTAAGTTTGCATTGTATTTCGTTTAATGTGGCACATAAAAATTTTCCTATGAAAACAACTCAAAAAAAAATTTTCATAAGCATTTGTGGCTCTGTATTGGTACTTTGTTTAATGTACTGTAGCAATGTTTCCAAACTTTGGAAAACATGCCCTAGAGCACTCCAGTTGTGTGTGAGAATGCTGCCTGGGTTAGAAGTACAACCACATGGCACAGCTCACCATGAAGGGAAGGCTCTGCCTGGTTGCTGTGTGTTGCGTGACATTTATTGCGTGTGTGCAGAAACAGCTCTTCAGTGGGTGCAGACAGGGACCTGCATTACATCGTCCATTTATTTATACTGGTTCACCTGGGGCAAGGCTTGGAATACAGGAACTGAGAGGAAGGAACACCTATTTTTGAGCATTGTAGCCTGTTACTAAAAATTAAGGAGAAAATCAATATTACAGTCTCGAAGCTTGTTGCTTAAGAATCTCAGGGCAGGGATGTGTCCCTGGGGCTCAAAGCGTAGTTGATTAAGTAAATGATGGTTTGGATGAAGTGTGGCTGCTCTCTGGAAAAATCTTAGGGTGGAGCTATGGCAAGAGACCAAAGGGAAACAGGACATTAGGGGCATTGACAGGGGTGCAGTGGAGTCCTGCTCTTTGTCACCAGTCTGCAGGGTAACACTCAGTTCGGTCTCTCTCAGGAAACCTATTCTGGAATCAACAGGAAAAGCTCTTGCAAAACCTTGTTGCTTTGTTCATGCCAACAGATTGTCGAGGACTTCAACTCTGATTGATCTGTGGCGTCAAAGTCCTTCCCAGGGGAGATGAGGATCTTTATTTCCATTTTATAGATGGACAAACAAAGCAGAGATGTAAAAACAACCCCAAGGAGCATCAGTCTGCCTCTGTGGCCCCCCAGGAAAAGACAGCAAAGTGCTCTGATTTTTGAGTCTCAATATGTGAATCCAGAAGTAGGAGTTCATTTCTATGGTTTAAATCTTCAGGTACAGCTGCAGATGATGCCGCTGATAGATGTTTTCCTTATTCTAAAGTCCATGGAGCAACAGTAACACCTAGTGGCTGAATGTGCCAGTCTGTTCCTCCTTCCTTTCTTTCCCTTCAAGAAGTAGAGTTGGAGGGCACACAGTGTGATTGACAGCTTTGACTTGCAAGGCCAACACTTAAGATCTCCAGGGATTTGCCATTTTCCTTTCAACCCCCCACCACATTCTGTTTTCTATTAAAAGTGGTAGATGAAATATGAGACTCTTCCTCCCACCTCCCAACCCCCTTCACTTTTCTGGCTTACGGAGGAGGTTGTTCCAGTCCATCTTGATCTGTAGGTGGGTGGGCTGTGAGTGACCAAGCCTACTGCTTCCAGCTTGGAGCACTCAGATTTCTGTAAGGAATCCAAGCTTTTTCATTTTCTTTTTCTTTTCCTTTTGGTCTGAAAAGGATCAAGCAGATCATCTGGTGGAGGTTGGTGACCTCAGTCCATTTGATAATGTGGTGTTAACTTGCCTGTGTTAAGGCAGACCAAACCAATCATTTCCAAGAAGTACCATTTCCTAAAATGTGGTGTGTGGGATTGTTTGCCACAATCTACTGGGACTGCTAATTCATCAGAGAGGGACCCCTAGAAAAACAGCATTAAGGAGGAAAGAACCCACAGCTGTTTATTGTGTTAGCAGGAGAGCCCTTCAGAGGGTCTTCACTGCCCCTCACAGGGGAAGGTTTCAGTTTTTCCGTGGAAAAAAACCATTAAGCAAAAGTATGTCTGCTAAAGCCCAGATCATTTGCATTTGTGAATAGAACCTCCACTCTTTGTGGGAATTACAGTACTGAGACACTATGGGCTTGTCATGTTCATGCTGTTTAATTTTAGGCTTCTGGTTTAGGTATTCTGAATTACCATTGGAAGCATCTGTTTCGGAGAGTCTTCACTGCCTGTTGACAGAGCCTGAACTCTAATTTACACTGTGGATATATGCTCTTTTACATATGATATTAACTTGTATCACCACACAAAGATTAGTATTTGTCTCCATTCATATCCCCAGTTCTCCATCCAGCTTCCTTCCAGTTACCTGTTGAGATGGAACAGATTAAATTGAAAACTAGCCTGATGCCTCTGGGATAAAAAAAGAAAAGAAAATAGGTTCGTGGAGCTGATTATTTACTGCAAAACTGCACAAAAGCCTGGTGCTAACAGAAAGAAGGTAATGAGGACCAGCAGGGATGTGGCCAAGTGGGACAAGGATGGGACCATTTCTCTGGCTTCTGTGCAGATGTACTTGGAATTAAAGCATGCATATATTCATACCATTAGTCAGACCTCCTAAATTTGTGTTCCCAATACCTGTTTGTGAGGGTAGGCAAAGAGAAACACAGCCTGATGGTGAGAAATGAGGAATATTGTGCTGGGATGTGTTGGGCAACCTTTACTCTTAGAAGAAGGAGCATGGCAGCCTTGTTGGGCTGGGTGAAAAATCTTAATTAATGTTTGGTAAAAATGCTGTCAGAGGTGGCAGTACTGAAAGTACTGAAAGAAGACAATCACAGGGTAATTGTTATTTGTGATTCACAAGGGCCCTTGGAACCTTTTATATTAGACCCGTATGCTTTTTGTTTTGAATGCAAAATTTCAAAGTCAGCTTTGTTTCTCACTGGCAGCTGTGGTGTTTGCCACCCGTGTTGGTCTGGGAAGAGACGGCATTTATTAACGTTGTCTGATCTGGTTATTCACTCAAGGCCAGACCCTCAATAACTTCATAGAAAGAAAGCAAAGCAGTGTGTAGTGTCTTTAGAGGGACTGCCATGTGCCCTATAGGACAGGAGAGCCTAATGACCAGGAGGATTTTGTTTTCTCTCAGTTTTATTCTCCGGTTTGACTTATGTGTTACTTTGGAGTTTATGGGCAAACATGGAAGTTCCTTAACCCCACGATCCTTCCAGGCATTATGTTTCTGCTAACATCCTGGGTCAAATCAGCTGTCTTTTCACATGTCTCACATTCATTTTCATTTAAGGCTCAATTACTCTTGGCAGTATGCCATTACTGACAACAGATTTATACCAACAATTAGTATGTTTTGAGAAGTCTGGAATAAAATCTTGGCTCCTTTGCTTAGGTACCTTGATGCAGTGATGAATTCTTAACTCTACATCCTAAACTTTAAAAGATTTAGGGTTGATAATTTTGCCTCTATTCCCTTTAAAACCTAGTAAAAGTAGTGCATTAGTTTCCAATGCTTGGCTTACTTGCAAACTCATTTGAAATTCCCTCCTTAACATCTCTGGGCTACAAAAACTCGTGTGTGTGAGACTGGCCCTCTGAAAGAGGCTTGCCACTGCAGACCTGCTGTGACTGAACCTCCTTCCACTGCTGCAGGTAGGGTTTGAAGCACTGTGTTGTATTCTGTATTTTAGACACCACAAGGAATGTCTTGGAAATATAAAAAGCAAAGTAGACTGGGCACTATAAAGGAGTTCATATTTAATGGAGATTGTTGATCATGTAGTATTAAGTATTCATTATTTTATTGTTCTTCAATAATTTGAGAACTTAAATCTTCTACTTTTGGCTTGGCTAGTGATGCTGTCTTGAGCTGGGTCATAAAAATACTATGCTTCACCTAAGCACAGATTGTTATAGTTTTCATCTTAATTAGCAAGCTGAAGATTTAGATGGATTAATGCAATCACTCTTTCTTTCTTTTGCCATAGAAGTTCAGAAGTATAATCTGTCACTTGTGAGAACATAAAGAATTGGACTGGAAGCATTCCAAACTCTTTACTGTAAGTGTTCAAAGATTTAATGGAGTCCTCAGTCATAAAATCTTTAATTTGAACTAGACCTTTATATTCTCCATTCTTAAATTCACTATTTTTATGTCCAGGGGATTTCCTGTTATCCAAGTATGTACGGAGGCCCTTTATTTCCCTCTGTGTGTGTTTTTTAATTCAAATCAAATGTGTATGTCAGTGGTTGATTGCACTTAACCTCCTTAGGTTCATATTTCTTATTTAATTGCATTACATGTTAAGGTTTAAGGCTATATATTTACTGCAGTTAATAGCACACCATATTTTAATGAAGCTGTTATCTTCTGCAAATATATACAGAACAATGGAGATTGATTGTACAGGACCTTTTGAAGAAACTGAATCTCAAAGCCATTTAACATGAATAAACACAGTGGAGGGTTTTTGTTAATGTAGTTCTTCACCTGACACAGCTTCAAAATTAAGGAAAGGAGTGCTTGGGTTATCGAGGCTGTTGTTCTCCTCATCCACAGCCAAGGACTGCACCTCTGTAGGTTGCAGCCACAGCTGGAGTGTCCTGGTCCCAATAAACCATGGTTGTTCCCAGAAATGCTCCAGAACTGCAGCACCAAAGTCCACTCACCTCCCATGTAGACTGGCCAGGATCCTCCTCTGCCCAACCTATAGCTCAGCTCAGTAAATCTATTGTCAGTCCATCAGGGAAGGCTCAGTACATGAACAATTATCTGGTTTTACTGAAACATCTGAAAAGAAAGGCAAGTATTACCTAGAGATCATGTCCAGAAAATCTGTGACAAATCTCCTGTGCTCCACTAGAATGCAGCCAGCTGAACACCTGTTTTCAATGCAGAACAGGGCATCACCCTACACTGGGGCACTGCACTGGGTTTCTCACAACAATCTGAGAGTTAAATACTCTGAATTGAGCCAAAAAATGCTGGGAGCCACTTCTTTCCAGGCACACAGCAAGGCTGATAGTCTTGTCCTACCATTCCATCACATACCAAAAATCTCCTTAGTCTGGTCTAAAGCTTTTACTTCTTTTTTTTGGTCAGCAATCAGTTTAAGCATTTCATAGTATCTTGCTGACTTTATAATTTCCTTTCTGCCAAAGAACAATTTATATCTCTCTTTAGATTACATCTCATCTTGCTTCTTTTATTTTTATTTCTCTTCTTTCATTGTTGTTACTATTTATACCATGTCATTTTTATTCCATTCCTATTATCCTTACAATAGCCATGATACATAACAGAGCACTGAACCCTGTGTTACAAAGGGGGGCACTGAGAGATTTCCTGATGGCTCTGGTAGGTCAGGGAGTTCAACCAGATTTTTTCTGGGTGTAGACTGACAGTCCATGTATCCTTCCTGCCTGAGACCCTGTGGCATGAGGGGCTGTGAGCCAGTGTAATCCCAGAGGATTATTTGGGGATTGGTTTTGCATCTGTAGAGAGATTGATCTCCCTTAGGCAGAAGAGAAAACAGAGAGATGAAGAGCATTTCTTGTGGTAAAAGAGATTTGTGTTCTGTGCGTGGAGCTGGATATCTGTAAAGTACAATTTAGTAGCTCCAGCTTGGGTCATTTAAAAATGGAAGCGAGGCCCTGGAAGAGGGATGGATTATGGAAACCAAGCCCATTAGGTGTGGAATCCATTGCTGACAATGGAGTATTCTGTGAACACCTAAGCTAGAATTAGCGTACATGTGCTTAGCCAAGAAATACTTGGAACCTGTTGCTTTGCAGTGACTTTATCCTTTAATGCCTGCAATCTTTCGTATTTAGCACCTTAGCTGCCTTTTTATTGCTTCCATGGAGGGATCTGTCAGGTTCAAGAGAGGAGATTGGGTAGAGAGCCAGCTAAAGAGCAAGACAGTGCCACTGAACAGTGCTTTTGCGTTTGCTTGTATGATTGCTCCCCTTAGAATGAGGAGACCAAAATGTTCATAAAGGTAAATTGATAAATCTGGAAAATATTCTCTTTAAATAATCCCCAGAGCTCCCAGCCTAACACACAGCTGTAGAAAAAAAAAGACCCCAACAACTGAACAGGATGTTGGGCTGCATTACAGTAAGAACAGAATATATATCAAAAAGGTGTTATTGTTATTACCTAAACCACTGGTGAGTTCTTGTTGAGAGTGCTCTTTTCAGTACTGCTCACTCTACCTAAAGAGGATATGATTAAGGGATAAAGCAGGAAAAATGACAGTAATATTGTGCCTTTCAGCTCTGAGTTATAAAGCAAGACTGAAGAGCTTTGGTATTATCTTGTTTAAAAAGAGATCCTGCAGTGATTTTAAATGATTTTAAAATAATGAAGGAGATTAATCACATTGAAACAGACAAAGTCTATGAAAGCAAGAAGAGTTAAATTGAAAAATGGGAACTTGGGAAAAGAATGAAGACAGAAGGGGGAGGTTCATGTGAATGCTCCAATAAATATGTAATGTCAGTTATCAGAGGGGTCCTCTGATCCTGAATGTGCAGGATAACATGAAGATAGAGCTGTAAAGAAAATAGGAGAGAGACAGTGAGATTGTGACTGTTGGCCAGTAACACACAAGCAGTGGAAGCCACGCTGGAGCAGGCTCTGGGAAACACCTGCAGCAAGGAGGAAAAGGAAAGTCCTGCAGCCTGTGTGGTAGGTCCATGGACAAGGATGGTGCAGGGAGGCACTTACTGGCAAAAAGTTTGCAGTGTGAAGACAGAGGGCTGACAGGTAAAGAGCTTGTGGAAAGAGGTAGGGGAGAGAAGATGGAGAAAGCACATGGCTGCTGTTAATCCACCTTAACTGCAGACACCTAAGGTGAAAATACTGGAGGTAGTTTCAGCTCTTAGCTGGGCAGGATCCTGCTGTGGATGTGGTGGTCCATATACAATGGGATCAAGTGCAGCAATTTTCAGCTTGCAGCTCACAGATTTTTGAAGGATCAAAGCCAACTTCCAGGGGCCCTGTGAAAGCCAGCTAAGAAAAGCAGATTGTTGTGGTTAGGCCTCATTGTCATGGCCCGCGGAGATAGTTCCTAGGAGATTTAAAAAAAAAAAAGAAAATCCATAAAAGCTGTAAAAATATGGCTAGAACATTCAGATTTTCTGGGTAGATGAAAAGGGACACCAGTCTCTCCACTTGCGTCCCCACCAGTTGTTCTCCTTGGTTCCACAGGGCAGGTGGCAGCGCCTCAGATGTGCAGGAGCTGGGATGAGGGTGCTTATTTCCGTAACTCCTTTTTTATCTGTTTTGTGTGCATTTACTTGTGTATTTTGTGAAGAAGGGAGTGAGCCCACTCTCTTTTATGTGACTTGCACAATACAGAAGGGGAATTCAGACTCCCACTCATATTGGGTTCCTCAAGTCAAGCAACCTGGGTCCATGGGGAAATGAGGAGAAGTAGGAGGATTTCAGGGCCAGCGTACAAAACTGAGACGTTCTTTGGTCATGAAAGTCCTTCCTTCTCTGAGATTCAGAGAGTCCATGACTCAGGACAGGTTTTCAAATCAGCTAAGCATTTGGAAACCACCGAATCTGGATATCCTGTAGTCAGTGACTCCAATAAAAATTGCAGCCTGGTCTCTGGTAGGTGCTCCACTGCATGTTACAAAGTACCTTGTTTTGTTGTAGAAGTTCAAGATTCTCTGTGGTCTGGAGAATTTATAAATACCAGTGTTTATGTCCTGTACAGCATCAAGCAATCAGGCAGCCCTCAGTGACTGAATGATGTTTAATGAACAGTTAATGAACAGGAACATGGTTTGGGGATACAGACATGGAGACAGACCTCCCAATGTTTTCTTTAGTGACCTCAGCGATGGAAGAGAAAGCATACTTATTAAATCTGTAGATGAGGCAAAGCTGGAACTGAATGCAAGAGTACTGGAAGGCAGGATTAAAATTTCAAGTGATCTTGACAAATTGGTGATATAATCTGAATAAAATTAGATGAAACTCATTAAGGACAACTGCAGGGCACTATGCTTTGGCAGGAATAATATTTACTAGCAAAAAGTACAGGATGAGGGAATGTCAGGCTAGCAGTCCTGTGGAAAAGGTAGAGAATCCCAAACTAAACATGGATTAACAATGATGTAGAGATGTCATAAAGGCAAATCCTCAGCAGGGCAGTGGTATTCCACAGAAATATAGGTCATGGATACCATAAAATAGATGTAGACCAGTTGGAAAATCCAGAGGAAAATACCAAAAAGAAGCAGAACTATCTAACATGACCTGAAGAAACTGCTGTTGTTTTGCTTCTAGAAGACAAGGAATGTTATTAAAACATTTTTTAAAGTATTTTGAGGAATTAAAAGTCTCTTCAAAGAGAGGAGGAATAGTTTTCTACATCCATAATGAAAAAAGCGAGCCATTAAGAGCTTAAATTGCAGTAAACCAGAATGAGGTTGGGTGCTAAGAAAAACTACCAGAACAGAGCACAAACATTGAAATATGTTTCCAGATGACTTTCTATCACGGAAACTTTCTATCTTGAGGTCTTTCAGAACAGGGCAGAAAAATTTGTGCCAACAATAATCTATGTATATTGCCTTCTTACTGGGAGAAGGGAGGATTAGGTAACTCTTGCAGTCCTTCCTGGCTACTTCTGAATGTGTTTGTACTCTGGCAGGTCTGAGTGCAATAGCCTTGGTGCTATTTCTACATTGTCTGTATCACACCTATGTGCACCCCTACTCTACTGCGTTCTTGATGATTCTGATGGATGAAGGGTGTGTCCACAACTCCCTGCGCCTGTGCAGATCAGTGCCTGACATCAAAGGTGACATAAATAATTTTTCCCAGGACACAATAATGCTCAGAGTATGTATAATTCCACCGGACATAGGCATTGTCTTGCTGATCAGTTGAGTCATCACATTTTCCATCTGCTGAATTATGCTTCAATCTGAGTTATTTTATCCCCTGTATTACTTTATAATACCCACACAAGTGCTTCACTCAGGCAAAGTTCTCATCTATGGTCAATGAGTTTTGCCATTCATGACTTCTGAATAATTTCTCATGCTTCACACAATAACACTGTCTATCATGTTTGCTGTATGCTAAACTGCTTGTGTGAGACTTTTTTCAATTCTATTCCATTTTGTGAATTTTGAGTGATTTATTCCTGGTCAAATGCAAGAAATGTCACACAATAGCTATCTACTAGATTAAAAGAAAAACCTCCACAGTCCCATAAAATTTTCAGTCTGGCTCAGGTTTGGTTTGACTCCCCAGTAATAGACGTGTTACAATAACCTTAGTAATCTTATAATTTAATTTATAATAGAGGTCTTGAACTCTTACTGTTACTAACCTCTTACCCATCTCTTTCAATTTTCCAAGGTTTCTTGAGTGCTTTGTATATCTCAATGATCTAGGCATTTTGGGAAGCTAGAAGGGGCTTATCTAAATTATTTTTGGGTTTAGATGATCTTATCAATGACTTCATTCTAGCTTCAAAAGGACACTTCATAATTCTAAAGCTCCCCAAGGTTTTATCAACCAGAACAAAGCTGCTTTTCCTTTGGTCTCTTCTTAGTATCCACATGAAAAGTGCACTCAAAAAATCCTAGGGATTGGCCTTTCAAAATTTGTTTGCCATGATTCTAACAAGATTGTGACTCTTTATTTTCAGCTAATTACTGACTTTTGTAATACTCTAAGTGGTGCTGAAGAGTTGAGATGGCATTTCAGTTGTGGAGCTGGAGTCTGCTTACAGGTATGACAGCGCTTTTCTACCTTCTTGTGCCACAGACCCCTCTTTTGCTGTATCATTCCAGTTTTTCCCTTTCAACTGAATGAAAATCAGACTAAACTTTGATTATTCCTTTTATTGTCTGTATTTTCTACCACTTCATTTATTGGTTGGCTTGCATGCAGGGTGTGTATGGTTAAAGAAATTATAGGTATTTTCTCAGAATAGTTTCTGATATCTTTGTCTCAGGTTTGCCCAATGGACTAGGAAGCTGAAACACATTCCATGTGCCCACACAATCCATGTCCAATGGATTATTCTTCTGACATGACAGTGTAAGGCTGGCATTTGCTTAGCAGGTGAGCAGAGTGCGGGAGGACAGCCCTCCAAGGATTTCTTTTTTATGACAGCAAAGTTCACAGGGTTGGTAAATGAAAACGTGCCCCTTACCTCTTTACTTATTTTCCCCAGTGCTGCCCTGCATCATGGCTTTCCAGTGTGCATCTGCCTCTTTAATCTTGAACTGAATTGGTGAAATGCATCCAAATAATTTATTTAGCCCTGCTTGCCTGGGCAGATCTTTAATTAACATGCTTATGCACAGGCACACAAAGTGTAGCTTTCTATTTTAAATATATTACGTCTGGTTTATAAGAATAGGACTGTTCAGATTTCAAGGGTTTTCTTCTCAAAGCCAGTCCCTCTGATAAATTGAAGGGATTATGTTTTTGTTGGCTGTCTTTGTTACCTCCATCACTGTGTTTCCAATTTATCAACATAGTTTTGAGAAATTGTTAGAATATGTTGCACTCGTAAGCACCGTGGGGAGAAAAAATATTCATTTATTGCTGCTATTGTGTTTGATTATATTACGCGTATCCAAAGGACTAAAATGAAATGTCATCTTTAATTCTCCCCTTACAGTAGACAATATCACCCTTTCTTCTCTCTTTCCAGAAACAGCTTGGAAGTCAATTCTTCATTTTCATTTTAAATCAGCCGTACAGAGTAGAAGCAAGTGTGCATTAGGGACAGGGCAGAAGTAATGGGAGTCTGGAGATCTGAGCTCTGTTTCTGGCTCTGCCTTTAGCTCTTTGCAGTCTTGAGCAAAGTCATTTGACCTATGGTCTCCACTCTCTCAGTTCATGAAATAGGAAGACCATTAGCTTCCTACAGATGTCTCTAATAATTTGCCAGAATCATGTCTTGTCTAATCACCTGTGTTTAATATCTCCTAGGGTCTTGCAAAATCAGTGAAGGCTGAAGCAGCAATTTTCCATGCAACCGAAAATAAAATGCTTTTGGGAAGTTAAGACTTGAAGACCATGAAGAGCTTCCGAAGGGTCTAATCTAGGCCAGGAGAACGGGTCAGAAAGCCCCTGGTGCTGTCCAGTGTTGTTAAGTATTGATAATAATCTATCTGAGCTTGTCAGAAGAGGGAGGTGTGTTTGGGACAAAAGGCTGAACCCTGCCCTCAACACCCAGTCTGGTGCTGCAATGAACTGCTGGGGTGGAGGTCCAGCTGCATCCACTTTGTCTGTGGACATGGAGCTGAGGATGAGCACCCAGATTGAAGGGGAGGGGGTCTCAGAGAACTGCTCAGTTTTTTGCTCTTCCTGACTCCTTTTCTAGGAGAAGGCTGAATTTGAAGTGGTTTGTAGTCCAGCTGAAAGGGCAGAGCAGAGAGTAAGTCTTCTTTTGTTGCCTTGTCAGGCTGAGCAGGGGTTTCCTGACAAGGAAAAGGTTTCCTGAGCATGGCTGAACATCCCAGGGTGAGTTTCTGGGAGCTATGTGCTTTCTTGGGGGTGAGAGAAGGGAAGGGAAAATGTTCCTCTTGCTGGAGGTGAGGGGAGTCTAAAGGGATGAGTGCTCAGGCTGCCCTGAGCCAGGGCTGGGGACAGAGGGCCCTGTTATGTCCTGGCTTCAGGCACTGAGGGCTTTTTGCAAATAAATAGTGTCTGTTTCTGAGTGGGCTTGGCGGTCCAGTGCTGCTGGAACAGAACATTTAGGTCCCTTTGGGCTCAGAGAGTGCAGGTCCATTGCCTGCCCCAGCTCTGGGTCTGGGACAGCTGGGGGCAGCTGCGGGGCAGCCCGGGGAGGCTGTGCTGAGCTGCAGTGCAAACTGCACCTCTGCCTCCTTGTGTGATTTGCTCCAGTGATTAATGACAGCGGCTGTTTAAAAACCTGGTGCCTCATTTGCAGTCTAAACTTGTCTGGTTACAGGCTCCAGCCAGGGGCTATTTATCTCTATGCAGGCTCTGGAGGTGGGCACCGTGGGGGAAGGGGTAGGTGCTCACCTGTGGCTGGGGGCAAATGCCAGATACAAGATACTGGGTTTTCCCAGTGTCTTGTAGGGAACATTTTTCAGCTGCAGCGTCTTGCAGGGATTGTAATGTCCTCGAGGGAAGAGGGTCTCTGCCTTTGCAGAGCCGCATGGGGAGGCCCTGGGCCCCTAGAATACCCCAGCAAGAGACCTGCTTTCAGTCATACATCAGGGCTGTCTTTGGCTGACTGCACAAACAGTGAAGGTGCAGAGGGGGTGTTGTGAGCTTGCAGGATCTGAGGGTAAAAAGCTTAGAAAGACAGTTGTGTCATCTTAAAAATTAAATCCCTCCTTGAGGTGTTTGGTGCAGAGAAGTTGTTTGCCCAGTCAGTGAGCTGCAACAGCCCAGGTTCCTCTGGAGCTGGGAAGGGGACGCTGAGCCAGCAAATGGGGTTGTGACACTATTGCCAAATGGGAGATGTACAAGGGTTTTAAACACAGACTCAGCTGCTGTACAAAGAAGGGAGCCTTGCTGCTGCTTTCCTTCTTGGGGTGCTGCCATTGTGAAACACCCACATCCTTCTACAACTGCAAAAATGTTCCTCCCGCTTGGGGTTGACTGTGCAATTCTTCAAGCTCAGGGCCATCCTGGGTGATAAACCAAAGGAGTCGCTGCGAAGTGGTGGCAAAGGGAAGTGGTTGTGTGTGAATCATAAAATCATGAAGGTTGGAAAAGATCTCTAAGATCTTTGAGTCCAACAGTCAATCTCACCCTGTCATGTTCCCCACTAAACCATGTCCCCATCTGAGTGATGCCAGGAGCAGGATGCCCATGGTGAAGCAGAGATCACTTTCTTACTGCTTACCTTGTGAATGAAGTGTCTTAAAAATTATTTATTTCCTACTTTATCTGTGTAACTTCGGCAGCAGAAATTATCTGTGAACGTGGCCGCAGGCACCAGCTTTGGGTATTTGGGCTGCACTGCTGAGCAGTGAGTTCCCTTCGACCTGGCTCTCGGTTAATCGGGGAGACACATGGGCTTCTGCTGGGTGTGGGTGATGCCTTGGTTTGGGGTGGGGACTGGGGCTCCCCGGGCGCTCCCTGCCCGCGGGGTGCTGCCAGCTGTGCCCGGGGCAAGGCGCAGCCGCGCGCGTTCCGTGCCCTGCGGGACCGCGGCTCCTCTGCCCCGGGCCGGGCGCCTGCCTCGACGGAACCCCTTCGCAGCGGGGTCTGCCGCGAGGCCTGGCAAGGGTTAACGCCGAAGCCCCACGCCCCCTTTGACGGAGTCGGGCCAACCTCGCCAAATTTGAAAAGGCATCCGGGGCTGAGTGTGCGCCCTGGGAGCATCGAGCCGCGCTGGCCCCGGACCCCCTGCGCGGGCAGCAGGCGCCGCCGCCGGGGCTCGGCTTGCCGAGGGACGGGGCTTCCCTTTGGGAGCCGGAGCAGCCATCCCTGCGTCCCCGGCACCCCTGCCCCGTGCTCCCCGCTCCCGGGGGCACCTTCGTGCCCTGGGATCCCGTCGTGACCCCGGCCGGGGGAGCACGGTGCGGCCCCGCGCCTGCCGTGCAGTGTAAGAGGGAAAGGGGGAGGCGGTAGGAAAACCCCGTTCTTGCAAAAATGCAGCTCGCCCTTTTCTTGTCCTGGTGCTGCTGCCTGCATGGATGCGCGCTGGGCACTGGCTTCCTCTATCAATTCCCAGCATCAACCCTGCAGCACAACTATCCAGAGCAGAGCTCCGGCTCGCCGGGCAGCGGCTTCGCCAGTCGCCGGTGAGTAAGACGGGGTCCCCTTCCGGGCGAGGAGGCTGCGCCCCGCCGACGGCTCCGGGGGGCCAAACGGGCACGGCAAAGCCGCGGGCAGCGGTCCCTCGAAGGGCGCAGGGGCGTGCTGGGCTGCTGCCCCTCGGCGAGAGCTGGGCTGGGCTGCCCGCATCCTCAGTGGGGTCTCCCTACCTGCCCGCAGCAGTGTCCGCCTCCTGGGGCAAGGAGTGGCTGGGGAATCGGGGAGCTGAGCTGGGGCAAATGACACCCGCAAACTCTCTGCCTGCCGCGCCCAGCCCGTCGGGGAGGGGAAGGGGCTTTGCTGGGGCTGCATGTCCCTGCGCAGTGCGCAGCCGGAGCACGAAAACCTCCTGAGCCGGGACACTAGGGATGCCGGCAGAGGGAACTGTTACAGCCCTCGGCTTCGAGGAGGAACTTGTTCAGCTCAACAAAGGAAAGCCCTTAATTACAGATCTCTCTTCAAGAGCTGCAACTTCCAAGTAGCTGTTTAAAACCAAACCTCCCACTCCTCTCCCCCCACCCAAACCCAATTTCTTATAAACTTAATATAAATCAGGTTTGATTTACTGTATCTTACTGCTTCAGTAGAGCAAACAGTTTAGGCTTCTCCCCCTCCCCTCTGTTTTCTCTGGGTATTTCTCTAGAGGTGAAACAGCTGTTCAGATGAATGAGCTGCACTGTATAAAGCAAGAGAGTGGCTTAACCTGATTCCAGTTGTTCTTGAATTTCACTTTTTTCTTTTTTTTCCTGTCATTCCCTTAAATAGGGACTTGAGATTTAATATTCAGGGCTCGTCCATCCTGTCTCTACCTCTTTTCCTTCTCCCTTGCTAATACCTAGTCTGCGTGAGTTGTGCTGCTGTGGAGGAGGGCTTCTGTTAGCACCTCTTATTTGGGCTGGGGATCGGGAAAAGGCATGGACACCGTGGATTTACGTGTCAGAGGTGCAGGGGCGGGCACCAGCCCTGTGCCTTGCACGGGGCTCGCATATGGTGCGGATTTCCCCCCGAGCGGGGGTGGCTTTGTCCGCTGCGCTGTCAGACAGGCCTGGGGCTGCAGGGGGTGTGATGTTAAACTACAGCAACTGTCAAAGGGTTTGAAACGGCAGAAAATTATAGGAGAGTAATGGGATAAACCTATCCCAGCTGGATCTCTTCCAAGGTACCCCCTTCCCAAAGCATGAGCTGCAATGAGAACCACATGTCATTTGTCTTACATATCTATTAGCCTGCAGATCTTTGTTCAGAGCTACCACGCTTACATGAGTTTGGACTCTGCTCACCAAAGACCTTCCCCAGTTCATACTCTTGCACAGTTTTCCCATGCCTCAGTGGTTTGGATAGCTGATGCTTTGTCAGGGGAACGTGTCCCTCTTCAAGTCTATAAAGTGTTGTGTAAAACCACATAAACCTGATTTAAACAATGATGTTGGGGAGGGCTGGTGGATTTTTTAAATTTATTTTTTATGTCCAATGGAACTTTGCCATGTGAGAATCTCCCATTCTTGGTTAATGCAGAGGGGGAAGTAAAAAATTGAAGGGAGGAAAAAATCACCAGTAGATGTTGTGAAAGAAAAATTCAAGTGCTCAGTCAAATATCACACGTTGAAGCAATCTTTGTATGTTTTAATTTCCCCTTGAGTGGTGAAGTTTTGTTGTTGGCAAATGTCTAGCAGCTTCACTTTCTGATGGGAAAATCTGTGTGGGAAAACTTTCCCCGGCCACAGTGTTGGACTTCTGAGGGTAGTCTCCTGCCGGGTGCAGCTTCAGGTTGGGATAGCTGGACTTTTCTGGATTTAATATGGTCCATGATAGGAATGAAGCTTTTGCTCCAAGTCTGACGCTGATCTATGTGGGTGCGAAGCCTTTTTTCAAGGACTGAATCACACTGGTATAGACTGGTTTTTATGTTGTTCAGTGTCCCTTTTGCCATCAAAACAGAGGATCTTGGTAGCATCTGAATTATGTGAAGCAACAGCAGCTCCATCACAGCAAAGCTTTCTGGCCACTGCCTTGGAGAGGCTGTGGAGGAGACAAGATGATGGAAGTTGATTGCTATTCATGTTGCCATATGGTCATTCTCACTTTCTTTTCTTCAACCTTCCCAGTGTGTGCTTTGTCCAGTGACTTCTGGCACTTTTCCTGAGTCAAAAATAAGCAGGGACAGAGCTTTGAAATTCCTGCTGCAGCTCCAGGTGTTGGTGCATTGCAGCACATACTGATGTGATGCTGTACAGTTGACAGGTTTCCTTGATACAGGACACACCATGATTCTGCAGTTGTCTTTTCCTGTCCTTGATCAACAAGTGATCGAGCTGTTTGGGAATCTGCTATCAATTTTTAAAAAATTAACTTGTCATAAGAGTTGTATTTCTCCAAAGGGAGAAGTTTCTGGAGTCCTTTGTGCTGATACAGCAGCCCTTGGTATCTAGGTTGCAGGCTGGCTCAGAGATGGGCTCCTGAGGCTCTGAGGACTGCTGAACATATTTCCTGCCAGCAAAATACGGCCCTGGACAGTGTAAAAAGCTTAGGGTGGTGGTGAAGGGAAATTTGGAGGAAAAGATAGAATTATTCACATTCTTCAAACTGAAGCCATGGAATACTTGTTCTGAAGGAATGATGTGNTTTTTTTTTTTTTTAATGAATATTCTATCTTCTGGTTGGCTCCACTTGACAGGTCTTGGTTATTAGACCAAAGACACTTCCAGTCTATCTTTGTATGTGCTTGAATTGCTTTGAACTTTGGATGTGCAAGTGCTAGTGACTGAAATCCAGGCACCAGTGTCTGTTGGCATTGTATAGACTGCAACAGCCTCGCAGTTTAGCTTGAAATTCCCATTCAGCACATGCATTTTGAACTTGCTACTGTGTTAAGGCGATGAATGGGAAGTGGGCCTTACTGGAAGCATAAGAATGGAGGGGCTGCCTGCCAAGGAGAAATCATCCTCCAAGCTTTGAGAAGCTTCGCTAACTGAGTTAAGGGAAGCTTGTTCCCATGCTGGAAGTAGTTCAGTTGTCAAGGAGCGCCTGCCTCTGTGTTAGTTGTCTTTGGGGTTGGTGTTCTCCCAACTCCTCATTCTATTTTCCTGTACTTTCTAATTAGTCATGCATTGAGCCCTTGTGAGCTTAATTGTGGGAGTCAGAAACTTCTGAGAGTAGATGCAGGGCTTAGACTGGAAACCTCTTTGGATGAGAAGTAGAGATGGCTGAAAGAAAACCCCAAAACATGAACCCAAAAGCAATGTAGGATGATAATTTTTTTTTTACTGGGATCATTACAGTACCATCATAAAAGTCATCAGGGGTGGATGCAAGTCCAACTGTGGTAGTTAGGTCTTCAAAACACTCCTCAGCCTAAAAACTTCTTCCTGTTAATGAACATTAGAACCATGATGTTTCAAATAACAGGACCGTACGAATAGGGATTCTTATCCACATTCTAATGGTAATTACACATTTGGTCACAGTGATTTCCAGTGCTTCCTACAGCAGTGATGTTTCTTGAGGATGGATATGGAGAGGAAAGTAATATCTGTCAGCTGGAATCTGTAAGTGCAGTATTTGGTTGCCGGAGGCAGAGGCTTTGACATGGAAGGCCAGGTGGCCTTTACCCATTTCTTGTTGTGTCTCAGAGTACAACCCAGAAGAGCGAGACCTGGGTTCCAGTTGCTCCTTTACCAATGGTTTACTCCATGTCAGAGGGTACATCACTTTGCTGTGGATTCCATGGAACTGTTAAGCATGCTCTGTGAGATGCTTTGACATGGGAACAATATTTAAACAGACATCAGCTTTCCAGTACTGCAGCTTGTCTTGCTTCCCCAAGAAACCTGAAGTGTCGGTGCTTGAAATATGTTGTCAGTTATTTCTTGAGGCTACCAGTTTCCTAACAGGTCACTTGAATGTCTGTCTCTCAAGATCTAGATGTCTGGGTGGACCTCTTGTAGGTAGATACGTTCTTTCCAAAATAACTGCCTGTGTTGTGCCTGGCCCTACAGCTACACATGTGCTGGGCTGGAATTGCCCCTCCCCAGCACAACTGCTCTGTAATGTAGCAACCTCCAGCCTCCTAGGTGAGGTTTTAGTGCTTTTAAGTATTGTGGGTCTCTTTATGTGATAGAAGCCTGTTCTTAATACTAAAAGGTGATCTATGAATAAGTATCCCTATTTATGCAGTCTGTCAGAATGCTTTCAGAATGTGTATCTGGAGTTTTCCTGATGGATTTGTATTCATTCTCTCCTCACTAGAGAAAGATGACTTGAACCTTATTTCAGCCTCAAATTCTGAACCTCTCGTGACTCTTAAGTGGGTGTGGAATATAAAACTATACATATTGGCCAAATGTGGTTCTCCCTCCTTTTAGTGACAGGATCTTGCTCTCTGAGTCATTCCCTCCATCACCTAATAGTCTGCTCATTGCCTGAGGTCCCTGGTTTGCTGTGGACTGTGAAGATGTCAAGCAAACAAACTGGGATTTGTGTCATGCTGAGTCCTCTGCTCTAATTCCTCTTTGAAGTGCCCGACCCAGGTAACCAAGAGGTCAGAAGGTCTTGAGCTCATCGCCAGACCCTGGAACTATCTGGTGTTTGTTCCCTGGACTCTGCAGCCATATGATCTTCATCTGACTCGTGGGGTTCAGAGCTTTGCAATGCAATTAGCAATGGAGCCAACGGTAGTGTAAGGGTCTGGTGACTCTGGAGTGGCTTTTAAATACCAGGTGTGACCGTAGCTACTGCAGTAAATTGTATTCCTGTAGGAAATCTACTGTCCTGTCTTTCCAGCTGCTTGTGTGAATAATTTCCTCTTAGGTAGGTTTCATTTACCAGCTTGAGGGGAAAAAACAAGGGAGCAGAAAGGCAAAACAATGGGTGCTAGTGAACTTGTGCTCCCCTTGGATAAATTAACAAATGTTTCTTTCAATAATCCTTATTTTTTAGTTTTCTCAAAGTTGAACTTGTTAGTGTGCTAAAGTCCTGGTGGAATCAGGTCAGGTTAGAAATGTCACAGCTTTGCTTGGGGAGTGATTCTATGACACTGGGATCATGGAATATTCACTTGCATCTTTGTTTTGTTGGGCTGTGTCCTGATAAAGGGGGAAAAATGAAGAATGACTTTCAGATGATGATGATGAAGAACTGAAAGTATAGAGGTCTTCTGGGTCAGAGTAATGGACCCTTTCCTGCATTAGACTTGCAGCATGTCTGGAAATGTTACTGGTTTATAAAGCATAGATGCCTTTCCTGTAGGATAATACAAAAATTAATCCAACTGCATTTCTGAAATATGCACAAAGCTCTCGACTCACTTTTAATTAGGCAGATCTAGACAGTGCTTAAATCTACTTCCACTGAGGCATAATGTTTATTTTGAATCTTTGAGCATACAGCCAGCCTGTGCCAACTTAGATATCACAAAGACTCTGTTGAGGATAATAGCTGCAAATTGGAAAAAAGGCTAATGATACTAATTTGGTTACTGTCCTATGTTTTTCATCTTTTTATATAGTTGAATAATACTAAATCTCTTGCTTAGTGTAATTATGCACAATGTAGCACTCATCTGAATTAGAGTCCTTAATGCTGCAGAAACCAGCAAGAGTAGGAACTGTGATATTGTTCCTTATTGGTTTTGTTCCTTACCTCCTTTTTTTTTGAGAAATGCTTGTTTGTTGGTGTGTAATTTATTACATAATTTAGGTGCTTTGGCTGTTTTTGTCAAGTAATGTTTTCCTCCTCTTGGAATTGAACAGATGTGTAAGTGAAGAGTGTGCCTGGGTAGAAGTATTGCCTGTAATGCTTAGGCCTGGCTGTTTGAAAATAGCTGAATCTTTTGGGGAGGACCAGCAAATAAGGAGTTATTTCAGGTTTCAGACTCCTTTTCAGCTTCTAAAGCTGGGCAATCATATTTCTGGCAAAGAAAGAAGCCTCTTCTATCTGTCTAGAAATGGCTTTCACCCAGAGGCCCACACAATGGATGCCTCTGAGACAAAAGCTGAAGGTAGCTTCACAATGTTTCATGTTTGGAACAGATCAGTCTCCTCTTCCATATTGATGTAGTTTATCTGGAAAAGAGAATCTGCCACTCAAAATCATAACAGTTGATTTTGAAATTGAGAAGAGAAGGTATCTGTGAGATTCTCCTATTGAGGACTCTTCCCTTTACCTCTGTGGTTTGCTTTGTGTCTCCTGTCTATCCTCCCAGAGCTGACTAAGGCTGTTCTTATCCAGCCACCTGCCTTTGTGCTGAGCAAACAAACCATCTGTCAAAACATTAAAGCTAAAGTGAGGTACCACTGCATAGAAGGGACCAATTCATGTCCAATATTGACATCAGGTTATGTAGTCAGATGTCTTTTTAATCAATTCCACTTTTTCTGCCCCTAGGAACTGGGTGGAAGTGATATTCTTTGCAGCATTTGTGCTGGATACAGGCTTGTGTTTGCTCAGAGCATCTCAGAAATGCCAGTGCAGTGAAATCATGAGGCAGGGGAGTATTCCCTGGATGTGGTTGTGTAACCAAGTTGTACTGAGTCTGTAGAGTTAAGAACAGGTCCAGTTCTGTTTCTTCTGGATGTCCCCCCGCCTCTTCTGTGTGTGTATGTGCACTCTGGAGAGGAGGTGTGTTTGTCTCTGCAGATGGACAAGACTTGATTCCTGATTTCCACTTTTTAATGGAATAAAAAGACCAGGGACATGGGAAGAGCGTGCCTTATAAAGGCAGTATAAGGACAAAGTGTTTCATGAAAGATGCCTGTTTCATGCAAGGGCAGTTTTGGGAGTGGACTGTGAGGAAGGGGGCATAGCAAAGTCGGTTGCAAGACCTGCGTACTGAGGTTCTTGGTCTTCTGTGTGAGAAATGGGAACAGGATGCCCCTAACCCTGTGCACGTTGGATGTTAGAGCTGTTTAGGACTAAGAAAAGGCAGCTGCATAGGTGCTAGATGAGCTAAATACTCCTTTTGCGCTGTTGTGATGACCTTGTGAGATGGAGTTGCGCAGTTAAGGCACTACATAAAAACTTCCCTTCTTGTCCTTGGCTTGTTTTGTGCCTGGGGTCAATCAACATCTGCTTTTTCCCTGCAGGACTTTGCTTAGTTGTTCAGAAGTGTGGTGCTGGGAGCTCTCAGCCTGGTTTGAGCTGCTGCTCCTGGGGAAGGGCTGGGGGCAGATGGGCTGGTGGATGACATAATGTCTCCGTGCTGGGCTCCCGTTGGCCCGGGGTGGCGGTGCTTGCTGGGGTGTGGTAGCCCTGAACGGAAGGGCAGACATTTCTTTTTTGCTGTGTGCTGCTTAGCCCTTATTAAACTCAGATGTTTCTAACCCCTTCCTCCGGGCTCTCATTATTGCTATAAACACAGCAGAGCACAGGGAGCTTTTTCAAATCCTCATTTGAGGCAGCAATGGGTGACAGCTCTCCCCACATGAATTTAACACTTCAACCCAAGGGAGATTCTGCCTGTGTTTCCCCTAAAGAAAAAGAGTTTTTCATCTGATGCTACTTCTCTTGTTCCTGCCTCAGGTTGCTTGCCTTCCTGGCTTTCTTCTTGCCTGATTCTGTCTTGTGCTTCCCCAGAACCTGTCTGGTTTCTGCCACCCTGCTCAATGTGGGCTGTCTGGCTGCTTGTCTCATCACCGTATCTTGTTCAAATGTTGAGTTGTTTGCATTTTCAGTGGCAGTGAAAGTGATACCAGCTAAAATAAGGTTTCTGTTGCTGTGCTAGGATGAGTCAAAAAGGCTCTCCTAGAAGAAACACCTAGATCTGCCTGTCAGCAGGTCTGTATCTCAGCTGTACCTGTTCCAGATTTACTGTGTGCCTCTGACAGAAAATTATATTTCAGCTTTCTGTGGAGGGAGAAAGAGAGGAGACACTGCCACGGTAACAGGATCCTAGATGCTTCCTACCTATGAACCACAACTTCACCCAGCATGAGCTACTGTACCCCTGCGGGGGAACTTAGGAATCCTTGGTATCTCTGAATATAACCCGCTAACTTTGAGGTAAATCCAGGCTATTTATAACCTCCTTGTACGCAGTTCTCCAAGGACTATATCCATTGCAAATCTACTTAGGAGTCTCAAATATCTGTCCATTTAATAGAATTCTTCTTTGAGCTGAGAAATTCTTGGCCCAGTTCAGGTATCAGAGCTGCTCTGTGTATAGCATTGGCTTAGTAAAAGCTGTGTTCTTGCAAGATCTGTGAAGGTCTCTGTCAGATCTGTATGACTTTTCTCGAGACTTTTGTGTCTTACTCTTGTCTTGTGTTGTCCCTTGTTGTAAATTGAGCTAAAGAGCTCTTGACAGTTCAGAACCAGGATATGGCAGATGTTAGGAAGGTCATTGCCATTTTGATGCTGTATTTAGTCACTGGGTGCTAAGTTTCCTTTTGGAAATTTAGGCTATCCTAAGACACTTAAGGATGAGCTAGCTTGTTGCAAGGTTCTCAAAATCTGGTCCCTTTAGTCTCTTGGCTTGGTTTAAATTGCCCTTCAAAAGTTTCTGGCATGTGGGAAGGTACAGAGAGCTTTTCTCAATCGTGACTCTACATCTCAAAGAAAACACTGATTTAATTAGTGGTCACTGCAGATTTGAGGTGAACTTTTTATGCAGCTTTTAATAAACTTAGAGGTAAAATGGCAGTGCCCCTGAGAACTGAGCTGTCAGCTTGTGTCTGTCACTGGCACCAGCAGTACAGGACAGAGAAAATCTGATATGCTTAAGCTTCAGTATTTCAACATGGCAAACCCTGCTAACCTAAACACTGAGGGGGGAGCCGCATTCTTTGCTATGCCTAATCTCTGTATTTTGTTAAACATGCATTCCTGCCAGAACTTTATTGGACAGAACAATAGTGACCAGCTGGGCAAGTGACCCTGGCTTTTCTGGTCGGCAGAGGAATTCAGCATCTGAGAAGTTCAGATTCTCATGTGCAGCTTAAAGTGATCTGGATTTAGTTGCTTTTAATTATTAGCTGGCTGATTCATAAGGCTTTGTTTTCCACCCTCTTTCCCAAGAAAAAGACTATTTCCTTAAATGCTCAATATATATTCTGTAGAGCAGCACAAAGTCTGGGAACTGAGACTTGCAAGTTCTCTCTCTCTTTTCTTTCCCCTAAATAAAATGGGAATAGTAATACTTCCCTTCATGTAAGGGAAGGCTCTGGGGAGTATTTCACGAGGGTGTGGTTATATCTTAGAGGGAAAGCTACAAAATCCAAAGTATTGTATATGAATTTATGCCGAAGTTTATAATAAATCTATGAATGATAATACTTGGCTTTTGTATAAACTTCCACTCTTACAGAATAGAGGTCACTGTGCTCCCTGTTTACTGCACCTCTCGGAGTCTGGATGACTGAAATTGGTCTTTGGGAGTAAGTCCTTGCCTGAGCTCTGCAGAGAAGGATTAGTTTGAAGGGGATGCTGAGGGGTGGGAGAGGGAGATGCTGAGCAGGGCAAACTGGATTGACCAGAGCAGAGGGCTGGGTGATGGCACAGGCTGAGGGGCTTTCCCCAGGGTGGTTTTTGGGAGCCTGGATGTGGGACATACCTTTAGAAGCAGCGCTGACCGATGGGCTCAGGGCACAAATGCCTGTGGCATTTGCCTGTGGGATGTGACCCATGAGCCCAGCCTTGGAGCAAAGGCAGCTCTGGGCTGTGATGCCGCAAACTCTCCCTGTTCTCACTGAAGTACAGCAGAGAGCAAAAAGGCAAATTGGCTCCGTAGGATGTTACAGTGCTTGGCTTAATGCTGCTGTAAATCAGCATAACCTGCAGCAAAAGCTTTAGTCTCCCTGCAGTGTATTTCAGGATACAGCACCGAGCCAAAGGGTTTAAACTATCACACAGTAAAATGCTGTCTCTGGGGCAGCTGTTACTGGAAGTCACTAATGTATATCACAAATGATGCAAAAATTTTGGATTACAGAGTGGTAGGAATTCTTAGGCTGTCGGCCTGTGGATAAGCTTTGAATGAGTGTGCATTGCAAGCAGAAATAATAGGATCTTATATTGCCAAACACTAGAAAAATACTTGAGGCCTGATACTGTAATTAAAAGTCTGCTAAAACCCTTGCAAGACCTCTGCAACCAAACCCATTGGAAATTTATTTCAAGAACTCTAGCAACATACTAATTTTCTTGGGTAATGTCCTTTGAAACAATCAGGCTCTCTAATTATGTCTGTCAGGCCTTGCCAAGTGGTTCTTGGCATCTGAACTAGAAGGTTTTCAAAATAGCTTCTGCAAATGACTGTGGAATTTTGCTGAAGGTAAACTTTCAGCTCCCAGGTACCATTTGGAGAAGTTGCTGCATAACTTTTAGTAAGGTTATGGTGAAGCTGTGTATCTCTACAGTGGCTGGGAAGAAGCGGGAGAAAAGTGAGAATGTGGAAATTATAGGAATCATCCCAGCTTGTCTCTTGAATTGAATGCAGCTAGAAACGGGGTTGATTTGCGTCGGACATTTCAGCTGGTATCCTGGCTGAGCCTGGGAGTCATCTTGTGCTGCCTGTGTCTGGGTGATGGATTGGATCCCAGCATCCCTGTGGAGGCAAGATTGGCTTTGCAGGGCATCTCCATGAGCTCTGATGTCTGGGGGTAGTTTGGGGGGTTTTTTTGTTGTTGTTTGGTTGGATTTTTTTAACCAACCAGCCAAAAAAACCCCACCACAAAGACCAACACCAAACCCTGCCCAAACATTTGACTGGAATCACACACTTCCCACAGGCTTGTAGCTCAAATATTGCCAGTAACAGCTGGACAGGTGAACAGGCTCTTCCCCTGGACATACCTACAGCAAGGGGAACCAGTTCAAGTGTTGTTCTGTCACTCCGTGCTCTGAGGTTCTACCAACCTTTTGGATTTGTGTATGAGAGTGGTTTCGAGTGAAGCTCAAACAATTTTTTCCTGCTGGGACGTGAGTCTGTCACAGCATTTAATGGGATGTTCAGCACTGCAGCGTTCATATATCCCCCTATACCTCCTTAGAAATGGCTGAAGCGAGTGCTGTGGCCATAGCAGCTGCTGGCTTTGCTTCCAGGGTGGTTGAATCTGGCACTATCCTTTGCTGAGACAATGCATGGAAAAATTTCTCCCAACTGTAGTGAAAGGTGTAGAGGAAAGCTCTTATGTATGTTTGTATGAGGGAGGAAAAACCACAAACAAGTTTGAGCTGTGGTGTGGGAAGGCTGTTTGTGTACATACTTAGTGCAATAATAAACACAGACTGTTACTGTGTATCACTCACAGGTTTGCTGGTTTTCCCTCAGCCAGTAAAGCAGCAGTAAGATGTTCTTCCCAAACTACGAAAAAGGTACCAGAAATAAAGAATAAGTGTCACCCATTGATGAAATTCAGGTCATAACTGCTTGTTTTAATCAAACTTTTATCTTCCATTCTATTTGTGTCACTCGTCATCCTCTGATGGAAGAAATGTGTGCAAATAGAAGAAGAGGAAAAAATGTTAATCTCTCTTTAATGATTTTGCCTAGAATTTGCCCCAAGCTTTTGTAAGTACTGTGTGTTTCATGTGTTTAGTGTCAGCCACTCCTTGGCACGTGTAGACCGAGACCCTCTCACCAATTACTCCAGACATTCCCGTTCCCAGCAGAACGATGAGGGATGCCTGGGAAGTGTTTGCTTTAGGAGTTTGGTTCATTTGTGGGCATCAGTTTGCACCGTCACCGATTTGTGGTTAAAATGCCTTATGTTGTGGAGTTTTGCACTTTGCCATGGTGGAGCAGTTTGGTTGCTCTGCCCTTTTGCATTGGCAGGTAACTTTTAACTTAAACCATCACCGAAGAAACCCTACAAACCCCCATCTAACGGAGTTTGCTGTACAGCTGTGCACAGAAAAGGGCAGGAATTTTTCTGACCAAATGCCTGTACCTCTCCTTCAGACCTCCTGCTGTCCCCTCTCTTGCTCAGTGCTGCTTTCTCCCCATCCGGTTTCCCGCGTGTGTACTCGGGAATGTTTCAAGGCAGTGTTATCATTCCTAAGGAATCTAATGTGCGTGCACAGGCTATGGAGAGGGTTTTTTTCAGCTGTTATTACTTGGCCAAATCAAACCCATTTTCCACCTGGATACCAAAATGTAGATCTCCTCCTTTCCAAACAGAGGCTTCCAAAGCACTGAGGCACTAAAGCGGTTTCTTAGATTGCTCAAGAATTTTTTAATAATCGAGAAAGGTGTTAGTGTTTCCGTTCACAAGAGAAAGGCTTTCTTTTTTTAAGCTCTGTTTATTTCTAATGAACAAACTGGGTTGCAGCAGGGTTTAAAAGGAGAATACAAATAATTGTTCTTGGCTAGAAATGAGGTGTGGTGACTGCTTCCAAAACCAGTGAAAGCTTAGGAAGTTGTGTTAAAAGCAGAACAAACCTTTTACATTGAAAACAGGTAGGTAGAACACTTAGTTTCTTGCTGTCTCTTTACAGTCTGTCTGTGGACAGATATCAAAGTGCAGTGGGTTCTGCGGGATTGAAACACGCCATCTGCTGAAGAGTGAGTTTAAAACTTGATGAGGTAACACTGGGTGCTCACTAGCAGGGGTTTGGGACTCCTGTGTGCAAAGAGCTGAGCTACAGCAAATGCTATGGAGTTATTTTTTATGGCATTGGACAGGTGCAGGCAGGAGAGTTTAAGAGTGGGAGTGTGGAGGAAGGTAGAACAGAGGCTGCTGGTGCAGCAGGTTGTTGTGCCTGGAACTGCCTCATCCAAGCCATGTTAGAGTTGCAGGGAGGTTTCAATGAGGCCTCTACTTAGTGCAGAGGAGGCTCTTTGGAAGGGCTGGAGAAGTGTTTTAGAGCAATTAACTTCATTTAGATGGGCACTGGGAATGACTTGAGAGGGAGGCAAGGAAGGGAAAGATATGATAAACTAACCACCCATGGATGTGGACGTGTTTGTAAAGGCTGTTGCTAGTTTGCTGCACTTATGGTGGTTTTGAAGAGTTTTAGCCTGTGCAAGTTGGAATTTATTAACCTTAAAGCTATTGATACATCCTCCTGCCTTAGCTGAGTTTCTGATCTTGCTCTCAATATGCCCTTGGATCAAAACTCTCTCTTGTAAAGGGCAAACTCAGCTCTCTGATCACAGAACAGATCTCAGTTCTGATGTTCCTACTTCCCTACACATGAAACTCCCATGGGTGTGACTGGAACAATAGGATTATTTTCCAAATTATTTTTTATTGTAGTAACGCCCAGGACAGCCTTGTGCCAGACATGGCAGACATGGAATAAAAAGTTTTCAATTTAAATAGCAAATTAACACACAGGCTTTGGGGTTTGTTTTTCAGGCTGATTAACGCTTTGAATACCCGGGCAGAGAGGTTTTCCAAGGCTTTGTTTTCACTGAACTGGGTCTTATGTGGCTCATCCTGGGGATCTCTGAGCTGGGCTGGGGGTAACAGCCTGATTTAACTATTGCACACAACACAGCCTGGTGTTCAGATGACCTGGCGCATTGTTAGAGCAGCTACTGGAGAAAAGTACTTTGCTCTTGAGGTACTGGTCATGTTAGTGGGGTACAGCTGTCCCCAAAAGCATCTTCCTGGAGCACCACCAGGAGTCTTGTCTCGGGCCTGGTACAAATTCTGGCTCAGGGGTACCTGAGCTTCAGCTGCCTCACTGAACACAAGTGGCTAATCTGAGAAATCTAAAAGGAAGAAGAGAAATTGTTGATCTCGAAGGAAAATAAGAAGATGGATTTGTCTAGACTGTCCTGTTGTTTCTAATCACCTCCTCCAGCAGAGGAAACATTAGAAAACTGTAGGGTTTTCTTACAGTTGAGGAAAGGCTGTTCCCTTGGTGGTTTCAGTGGGGTTGTTGTCACGTCTGGCTCTTTGGCAGTCACCTGAACCAGGAGTGGTGTGCAATACAGCTGAGCCTGCACACCTGCTGCAGCTTCACTCTGGAAGAGGTGCCCTTGGCTCATGAAATCCTGTTCCCAACAGTGACGGGCAACTACATGGTAGGTCACTACTTAGAAAAGTCTGCTGTGTGGTCCCTTGTACACCAGAGCCCACAAATTGCTTTACAAGTTGCTGACCAAATGGAAGACCTAGACTGAAACAACTGTAATGTGCCACAGGGAAAGAGAAGGGGGCACGTGGAAGAAGTGTTACTAGAGGAGTTGTGGGTTCAGTTTTCCTGACACAGCTGTTTGTGCAGCTATTTCCAGTGTCATCCTAAGACTTGTGAATCTGAAGGTGATACTTTGATCTGGTTTTTGATATCTTTTGGGGCTCACTGCTCTGAGGGTTGAAAAACATAAGGAAAACACATCTGCATTCCCTTAAAGAGAAAGCAATGTGCTGTCTGCGGGATCTCTTTCAATACATTTTTTTTTCTAGCTATCAAAAGGATGTACCTGTCTCCAGTGGCAGCAATATCCCAACTGTTCAGTTCCAGGAAAAACCCAAAACATGCACATTACCTTAGCAGATTAACATCATGCAATAGTAGGAAGCAATGACTTGATCATGCCATCCTGATTTTTTTTTTTTATACACTCAGCGCTGTCCTTTTGACATTGCCTTTTGTTCTTGCTGCAGTTTGTGGTTTTTAGTGCCAGTATAATGCTAATGAAAAACACTGCTTCATTTGGGCCAAGTGCCTGTGTTCCTGTCATGCTTGTGGCATTCATTGCTGCTGGTAAGTGCTGGGAGTTTGGCACCAGAGGGCTGAATGGGAGGCACAAAGATGCTCTGTTGTCTCTACAGAGCTCTATAAGCAAAAAACCAAAACAAATTTGGGAGCAGGCCCTGTCCAGTCCCTGCAGACTGGCTGGTGATGCAGATACAGGCTCTGTAGGGCAAAGGGTGTGACTTAAGGAGATGCTGAAACCAGCAGGAGCCTGATTTGTCCCTTTTGGAGGAGTGAATTGTGCAAAGTGTTTTGTTACAGTGTAATGTGGCAAGGGAAATTACAGCCAGCTATGGGCACTGCCTTTGTGGATGGTGGAGGAGCAGCTGTAGCCATGACAGGAGCAGTAGTAAAGCACAGGATGCTCTGACAGGGTCAGTGACTCCTTATACTGGTTTTCCTAATGTTTTCCTCTCTGCAAAGGTTTTGGGGACGAGCAGGTGTGTGTCAGTGCCCTGTTCTTCTACTTCAAATTCACACTCTACCTCTTGTTAATTCAAAGTTAGAGTTTAATTGTGAATTCACAATTAACTGACTTTGTAAACTTAGATGTACTGACTTCTATCAAAGTTAGTCTGGTGCTATTAATGAGGATCAGGGTCACTGTCCTCAGCTTAATCAGTTCTAGATCAGACCCTCAGAGGAGGACACAGACAAGTACCAAATGTAGACTTTGACCACAGGGATCTGTTTCAGACAAATAGTTGGTGGGCCAAATCCCAGCTCTCTACTTTCAATCAAAGTCTTAAGGATTTTTTTTCCATGACCCCATCCCTCTTTTCAAGGTCAGACTTTTTAGGAATGAACAAACCAGTACTATGGATATATTCACAGTATGGAGGTGTTAGACCTATCTACAACCATGTTATCCAGCTGTGCAAAAATGTTTAGACTCAGGTTCTTCTTTTGAAAGGCTCTAATTCAAGCAGCTTTTACGTTGCAAAAATTACATACTTGGTTGTAATTGTGCATGATTTCCACGCTGCATGAATATCAAATGCCAAATTCCATTAAGTCAGTCTAATTTAACAAAGACAGATTCCATGGATATTTTTGTACATTTCCTCTTTCCTCCGTCTGTGAACACTGGAAACGACTGTCTTCTCATTGATTGTGATAAGCTCAGGGGAGGGAGCAGCAAAACACTTCAGTGTGTAAAAGAATGTCTGTAAAAGCAAAGAACTTCAAAGGAGTGAACCCCCTTTTATTTCTGAGCACTCAGTCATGGACTAACTTCTTTCATTTCCATGCTGAAGGTAATTATGGTTCAGGTCAACCATATTTATGGTTTGATTCAGTTGGAACATGTCACTGGCAAACTGAGAGGAGATGGGTGCTGGGTATAAATCAGAGGGGCTTTATGCTGGAGGAATATTCCTTGTGTCTTCTCAGCCCTCTGCCCTTATGCACACAAACAGGTGTGCAGGCACAGAGGGGCATGTTTTGAATGTGATCAATTTGTTTCTGATACTACCTGCCTGATCAATGCTTAAATCTTCATCTGCCTCTCTTCTATCCTGCATTAATAGCAGTGCTGATGCTCTGCAAGTGAATCAAGGGTGTGTAATAGGTGAGTGTTCTCATCTTCAGAGCCCCTCCTGCAGTAGCTGCAGCAGCTGGAACATGCCTTGTGAATGAGTTTGAAAGTTAGGAGTGTTCTCATGGCTGAAGAAGCTGAATGTGGCTCTGGGGAGCTGGATTCCCTCCTTGTCTCTGAAGAGGAGTTGCACACGTGTTCCATAGTATTTAGCTATTCTGCTTCTTAGGTGCTTAATAATTCCAATAGGGAGAGGTTTTCCTTTAGCCCCTGTAACTTCAGTGGCTGCAGGAGGATAAGGTAAAACCTTGTGCAGTTTCCTATGAATTGAAGAAAGCTCAGTCCTCGAGGTAGTGCTTTTTGGAGGGTCATCCCTGCACAAAACAAAGCAAGGAAAGCACGATTAAATGTGCTTGGCTGCAGAACTTGCTGAAGATTGAAGCTGTTGTGCAGACTGAACTGTGTTTTCCTCCTAAGGTAAAGATTCCTCTAGGACTAAACTCCCTCCAGCAGGCTCTGATAATCCACTTTGTGTGGGAAAACTTAAGGCTGTTATTGGCAAGTGAGTATTTGAAGTGCACTAAGCACAGAACATATTGCCCCCCTGGGGAAGGGTTATGCTATTGGGAGGTTCCTAGATAAATTGTCCCATCTTTCTCTGCTAGCCAGAACTTATTTTTATGGCCACTTTGTTCAGACTCTTATTGTGGGGGTGGAGTGGTGGTGTGTGCACAGAGATTGGAGTTCCTTCCAATCTTTGTCTGACCAACATAGCAGAGTGGGAGACCTGGAACTTGTCTTATTCTTGTTCGTGCCTCTGGCTCTCTGCTGCTTCAAATGGCTGCTGCTGTCTGGCTTCAGAAACACCAGCAGCCTTCCAGTTTTATTCCTTTCCCAGAATGAATGGGCTGTTACAAAGATTTTTCTCCCTTTTTCTCAGGAGTCAGGGTAACCTCTATTAGTGACTATGAAGTGCTCAGTGGGAGTAAGGCATGCGTAAAACATCAATATTGACAACAAGATTACTGTGGCTTGTCATGGCTTCTGACTTGCAGGCCTCTTAAAACTTTGTAATGGAGGAGCAGAATCTGCTTTGAACTGAACCCTGCCATCATAAGCTTGTGTACAGCCCTTGCCCCTGCCAGGTGGTCTTTCATGGATTCCTTAGCAATGGTCCATCTATCTGCAGGCCTGAACCAATCCATCAACTCTGAACATTCCAATATTGTGGAGACTTCTGGTTACAATTGAATTTTGTAGCTGGCTCTTTGCTGGACAACGAGCTGGATGACAGCCTTGATCCTAAAACCTAGTTACCTGGGGAGAGCATGAATATAGCCAAGAACAGGGGAAACTTAAGCCCAACTTGGCTTTTATCTGAGCTTTCCAGTAACATGTGATGGGATTGTTTCCTCTTTAGCCAGGTCACAGCAGTAATCTGGTCACAGCCAACTGAATTAGCTGGTAAACATGATCCTGATGAGAGTCAAAGCACATCCAGGGAGGTGTGTATTTGTGAATAAGAAAGGAATAATGTAGTTTTATAGAACTGGATGGTTCAGGAAGAGATACCTCAGAGAGCCCGGCGGACTTTGAATCTGGATTTCTTGGCATGTAGAGGGCAACTTCTACTCCTGGCCTCAGGGATGAATATATAAATAACTAACCCCTCCTAATGCTGGGCTCCAGCACACAGTGTATGGATTGCTGTTCTGGCAGAGCAAATGGGATACTGTACTATTTACACAGAGAAAAGGGCACAGTTTGCTTTCATTGAGTCAGAACGGCAACTTTTTCCCAGTGAAAGTCAGTGACCTTCTGATTTTATTGAAATTCCTCTCTAGGATTGCAGGGAAATTGATAGCTCCACTGAAAAATGTTATGAGGAAACTTGGGGAAATCTATCTAGCTATCAAAACAGTCCTACTGTTTTCTGTGCCCTAAATGTTGATCTCTGCTAAGTATAACACACAGTGTGTTATCCTTATGGAAACAAAAAGATAATTCAGTGCAGTTGTTTACACAGGACAAAGCTTTAGGGCAAATCACAAGCATCAGAAATGCCAACCTCACTGAGAGGCTTCCGTGATATTTACTGAGAGTGGGGAGGGTCAGTTTGTGCCCAAACACACGGAACAGGTGCTGATGAACAATTCTGCATATTAAATGTTCCCTCCACTCCCAGAAAGAATTTTCTTCCTTCTGGCTTGTCCACTTAAATCTCTACCAAACCCACACCAAATCTCCGTTTTTCAGGAGTTGGAGCGTTCAGTCCAGTGAGAGCATCAGCCCGCAGGTCCCATGTGGGAGGTGGTGCCTGTTGTAGGTCTGTCCTTAGCAGGGCATGGCAGCCCTGGGTTTGTGTGGGGAGCGGAACATCGAAGGAGGTGATTAAGCAAGAATGCAGCTGCTTTCATTCTCGACCTGCATGCTCCTGATTCACCGGGTGCTTGCTGAGTCCTGATCAGTTCAGCCCGGTGGTTCTGACACTGCTCAGTTTGCAATCCCTTCTCCAGTGAAATGGGGCCAGCTAACAGCCAGGTGGCTTTTCTCTTGTGAACCACCTGGAACGTCCTCCAGGGACCCCCAGGATGCAGAGAAGCTTGGAAAAAAGCCAGCAGTCTGGACTAGGAAAGAAGCAAATGCTGTTTTTGGGGATGGCTCTGTGAGCGTGTTGTGGTGTGAGTCTAAGCATTCACGGGGGATGGATGGATGGATGGATGGAGAGATCCCTTAAGCACGCTGTGGGTTTAGGAAACAGTACTGTGCAAATCCCAATGGTGAGAAGGGAGGGAAGGTGAAGCTTCCTGTCAGTGTCTTCCCATCCGTGAAATGATTGCTCTAACTCAGTCATGCTATCCAGGAATTAAGCTTTGATATGTGAGTGTGTGGCTCTTCTGGAACTTACAGTATTTTAGCTTGGCTGTTACCTTACACTTCTCCACTCTCTGCAGTCCCTTTTCTTTCTCACCATTGGATGACAGGCTATAAAGACATCCAGAATCTCCAGGGGTGAACTGTGAGTCCAAATAAGCTTCTGCTGAGGGGTGCTGGAGGTTCAGAAAGTCAGTGGGGTGCAGGTATGGCTTTGTCTCTAGTGTCTGCCTACGGAAGAAAACTGCAGCTCCAGCTTTCTGTGTGAACCCAGATGCTCTGTGAGATCCTCTCAGGCTGTTCCCCATGTGCTCTGGAAGGTTAGGATTTCTTGTGTCCTCCAGTGTCCAGGTGCCCAAAGCCATCACTGCTGTTGCTGAGTCAGCAGAGAGCAGGCACCTCTCAGCATCTGCTGAAGGAGGGATCTGTTTAAGCTCCAAACAGGAGTTTGCAGAGTATTCTCTCTTCCAAGTGGAAGAAAACTATTGATTTTGTTGTTCCATTTAGCCTGAAGGGTCCACAGTGACATCCTGAACCCACACAGTAAATATGATGAGATATCTGGTGGCATCAACACCTGTATTCCCTCTGGAAAAACATTGTCAGCCGTGATCAAGATGTGAGATCTCGGTCTGTAGCCCCAGAAGGAAACTGTCTAAATCAGCAGCTTGCGGGTGATCTGCAGATCCTCTGTGAAAGTCTTCCAAGAATTAAATAGGGTGTGAGAGGAGGGGGTGTTTCTTTGGAAGCAGCTGGAGGAAATGGACCAAGTGAAACTCCTCTCTAAGCAAGGACCAGTTCCATGGGATGCTGCAGAACATCACGCTAAATATGCTGGTGATGAGCATGCACGAGATCCTAAAGGAGCTGCTGTTTGTGTCATTTTGTTTGCTTGGTTGGAATATTCTTTTTGAATAAGCAGCAATATATTCTCTGCCATCCTGGATGCATGCCAGTAAAAGTCCTAAACCTTCCTTTCTAGCATCTGTGTATAATATAAAGGGTCATTTATAATCTCTGTAAGCCATGATGGGGCCTTTCGTCACGTTGTCTGAAGCCTGCTTGCATTCTGGAGGCTGTTCTTGCTGACTTTTGGCTTGCAAAGAGAAGTCTTGGGATGGTTTTGTCTGTCTGTCTTCTTTCTGTTGTAATCACTGTGCTATTTTATCTACAGTGAATTCCAAGCTGTATATCCTAATGCATCCTTGACCAGCTGTGTTCCTGTTTTTGTCTCACCTGCTTGTGTGCCAGAGTAAAAAAAGCCTAAAAGTAGTGTTTGTAGGAAAATTATGCTATTTATGGGAAGCCAAGAGTATGATGTACCTTTCACTCCTGGCTGTGGGTACCTTTGTAACCAAACTCTCCCTTCTGTTGGTAAAGAGAGAAGTTGGAGAAATCTGTGTTCACAGTTGATTAGCTGAGTATCTTTGGGGTCTGACCTTTTTTTTATGCCCATACTGGTGTTTCTGCTTTCGAGATGAGATGATAAGTGTGGTACTTTATCACTGTCACTGCTCTCTCTGTGCTCCTGCTCAGAAAGGTGAAAGGTTGTCCCTGGATTTGAGTGAAGGATCTGTTACCCTGCCGTGAGCTGTCAGTCCTGTTCAGCCTGGCAAATCCAGGTGATGGCTTCAGGCAGGGAAAGCAATGGATGGAGAGCCTCGGGGAAGCTTCTCACTTCCTGTAGTGATTGATTCCTTTTATAACAGGTCCCTGAGCAGGTCATGTGAAGAAATGAACCTGGGAAGGTGTTGGATTTCTCCCCACCCCAACGTGCTGTAGAAATGGGAGCAGCCTTTATCTTCAGCTGCTGTCCAAGGCTCTGTCACAAGGTTGTACCAAGTTCTGTTCAGCACCTCTCACTTCCATGAAAGGCTGTTCCCAGGCAGGAGTTACAACCTGACTGCCAAATTCCTTGGACTTGCAAGGGGATATGTGTACCTGCTCTACTTGGTCCTTAGAATAAGCTGTTAAAAATGTGAGACCTACTCAGATAACAGCAGTTTGGGGTTTGTTTGGAAAGAAAATCGATGCATTGCAGCAGCACCCACTGAATAGAAGCCCTGGCAGAATCAGCTCTGTATGTAGCTTAGAATAATCAACCTTTCTTGCAGTTTTTGACGTAGGCAGCCTGCACAGTGCCACCTCCAGAGCCACAGATGAAGTGCCAGACTCCCAAGCTGGTTGAAAATAATCCTTGAAGGAGCAAGATGACATTAAATTTGTGTCTATGAAAGGGAAGGCGTAGAGGGTAATGATTAGTTTCCATTTTCTCCTGAGGAGTGGCAATTTTGAGCTGCCATTAACAACAGCAGATTGGCTGCCAGATTCCCTCTGGCAATTCCAGAGTCTGCCCCCATCACCTGCCTTTCTCTTCTGGGGTGTGTGGTGGTGTTTGCCTTCATTCACCTCATTTCCCTTCAGGAATATGAAGCTGTCTAATTTCAGCATCAGATATGGAGGGTTTTTTCAGAGTGCAGTCGATTTTTTTTTTTTTTTTCCATCTGACACAGAAGTACTTTGTGTGTACTCAAGAAAGTGGGATGAGTTGTCTCATAAACCCAGCAAAACCAATACTAATGTGAAATAATCTGTGTAGGATAATCCACGTACCCTGTAAACAGCACTTCTTCCCAGCTGACTCTGGGAGAAGGCCAAAGGGACACACATACAAGCTACATAACAGTTAAAGCATAAAATGTGTAATTAAATATTTATTTGGATTTCATTGACAAGCCAGAAAAATGATCTTAACATGAGGGGAGGCACTCAAGTCCTTGATAATTATGCTCTGATTTAAAATGTTCAGTAACTATTCTGAATTTGTTTCCCTTCATGCTCTGTTACATGTTGCTAGTGTGGATACTGCTGCTTCCTTCCTCTCCTGTGGTGGGAACAATTCCTTTACTCCTCACATTTTAATGAGAAGTTTTGGTTTTCATGATTTCAGGACACATTATTGTGCCATTATCCTGGCAGGTTCTGTGCACGTGCAGGTTGTTTTACCTGATATGAAATGCTTTTGGTCTGAGGCTTGTGCACATCTGCTGTCCTTCCCATGGCTAGAAGCACTGGGCTGAAAACATGTTCAGGGTAAATAATGCAGAGCTGTGGTTTTCCCAACCCCTCTCGTTCTCCCCCTTTCTCCTGGCTGCTTTTCCTTCCCTGCTCAACTGGCTGTTCCCATGGCAGGAGGTGATATTACCCCTGTCTGGACAAACCCCATGACTAAGGCTTGGAGAGACCAAATGGCTGATTGCACCCAGTGTGCAAGTGAAATGAAAAAGAAAACTTTACTTTGAATTGCCACATTTTCAGCCTTTAGCTCCTCTTGTTGTTTCTTCTGGTCCTGCTCCCTAAACTTTGTGTGGAAGTTGTGTTGAGGCTGTTAAAGGATCTGATGTCATCATGCGATCTGAAGCTTCATGAACTTTATCTTTTTCCCCCTTGTTTTGGACATTGGTTTGATGCTGTAGATATCGGTAGAGACATTTGGGTACTCGGGTGTCTGATCCCTGTTTACACCCCACAGATCCCTGACAAATCTGAGACAAGTGGTTCTGTAAGATCTCCTTGCCCACCTGGGGTCACCTCAGGTGTGACCACGGTCCACACTTGCTGATGAGGAATCACAGGGGGGTTTATGGGGAGCAGGAGCAGTGTCTGAGGGAAAGCTGCACGGCTGAGCCTTGTCCCTGCTGCTGGGCTCGTGGCACTGGGCACAGAGCCACTCCTCCCTGGGTGTGCCAGCGTTCCCGGACGGCTGTAGCCCAAGGGTCAGTGAGCAGCCCACTGGCCCCATGTGGTCCTGGCATGTGTGCCTCCTATTCATGGAAATGGGAACTATCCAGAGAGCAGGGATTCCTGTGGAGATGGGAGGGGAATGCAAAAAGGGGAAAAAACCAACAAATGCTGTAAATGGCATGTTCTGGGGAAATCAAACTGACATAGAGGACGTGCTTTAGGGAAGGAGAAGGGAATGTACAGGTGCATTTCCACTGTGCAAGCAGTTTGATTTTTGGTGTGCAAGGCTGGGGAGTCACTGTGGTGCTTGAAGGGATCAGCTCTATTGAGGGCTCTTGCTTTAAGATGGATGAGGAGCCAGGACTCCTCTGGTTCAGCAGGGAGTGTTACACAAGCACTGGGTGTGTTTTGGAGCACAAGCTGGTGTCTCCACTTCCCACAGTGACCCCAGTTCTGATCCCCAATCAGTAGGAAAGCGACTCTCAAACCTGTTAATTACACTGATGTACAAAAGCATCACAAAACTTTCCACACCAAAATATTCACAAAAACGTGAGCCAGTACTTGGCAAAGATAAGCAATGCTAGCAAAGGGGAAATGAAAATAACCTTTTTTGTTCCCCCTCAAGCATGTCACTGGAACCTAAAACTTTTTTTTTTCAGAGAAGGTCCCTGAAGGGTCTCTAGGTCCGAATTCCCTGTGCTGACACTGCAGTTCCTTCTGTCTCATACACCTTGCAGTGAGGGGTCTGTTTCTCTCTTATTTTCTTATGAGACAGTGTGAGACGCTCGTCCCTCCCTCCCCTACGTTTTCCCTTGCCCATTTTTAGGCTTTAACCTCAGCAGGACAACAACAGGACTTGTTCAGCATTCAGCTTGTTCGAGCCCTGCTGACAGAGAACTCCACCACACCAAAAAGCAGAATTTTCCAACTCTGCTGTCGTTCAGAATGGTGGGAGGCTGGGGAATGATACCATAACAAGCAGGATGGAATTAAGACCAGTACAATGGGATCTGACTATCAGGAGATTTGGAACACTTCTTTTTTTTTCTCAAGTCCTATTGTTTCTGATAAGTCACAGAACTAAATTATGCACTGTAAAACTCTGGCCTCTGACAACCAAGCAAGAGGCATTACTGGATCTGTGGTTCGGGTTGGCAGAAGCTGGGAATCTTTCTGCAGCTATTAGAAGGAGAGGGTGGGGTGAGAAGTGAAGACTGCAAGTTAGCCTGGCTATGGCTGGCAGAAGAAACCACCCCACCCCCAGATACTTGGTCTGTTTTTACTGCAGTCTGGTGTGTGTTGGTTCACTGGCTGTCTTACTGGGGCTGATTAATGTGTGTCCTTTCTCTCTGCAGGCACTGGTGTCACTACACGGTCACAAGGACAGTCTCCTGCCAGGTGCAGAACGGGTCAGAAACGGTGATCCAGAGAGTTTATCAGAGCTGCCGGTGGCCAGGACCTTGTGCCAACTTAGTGAGGTAAAAATCTTCATGTCTCATGTTGCCCAAATCTTCCCGTCCTTCCACTTTGGTTGGTTGCTGGTGAGTACTGCAGAGAGGGCTGAGATCAGAGAGTCAGCTGGGATATCCTGCTTTGGGGTGGTGTGACTGAAGAATGCCACTGGTGATAACTGCAGGGTAATCACAGGCGAAGGTAAGTGTAGCATTGTTTCCAATTTTAGGAACTCTAAACACAGAGTCTAATTTAGAAAGGAGATATTGTTTATTCTGTGCAAGGTGGAGGTTTCCACAAATCAAGCACACTGAGGGGTAAAATACTACATCTTTTATACAGGAAAGTTTACTTGAACCTACTTGTCTAATATACATTCTCCACCTACTGAACGCCTATTTATTTGGGTGATATAATCTTACACAAGATGCTTGAAACACAAAGTTCTTTTCTTCATTAAGCAACTTCTATGGTAGAGGTTATGTGACAAAATCAGTTACATTTACAAAACAGGAGAAAATTCAGCCTGGGGACAGATAGTTCAATTTAAAGACATCAGTATTAGGACAAGTTATATGAAACAGTTTAGGTCAGGCTGCTGTGCCAGTTTGTGCTTCTCCACACAGAAGGCTGCTCCTGGTCAGGCATGAAAGCAGATAAATGTTCAGTGTGACTGAACAGGGTGAGCAGGGGTGCTGGATCAATGGTTCTGTGTGACTTGTTGGTATCAAGTCCCCATACTCAGGGTTGTAGTGGTAATATTGATCACATGCGCTGGAAAGCTGGCATCAAATCCCTTATAGGCGATGAGGGACAAAGGTAATGTGCCCTGTATCTTTCAGAGTGGAATTTCTTTAGACTTCCTGGATCTCAATACCCTTTAAAGACATGTTAAAACAGAATGTCCTCTCCTCAGACAAGAAACAAAGCTTAAAAACAGCTACGTGTCAAAAACTTGCCCTCAGCCTGCTTTGGCTTTCGATCATTTATAGTCTTGGAACCTACATTTAAGAAGGAAAAAAAAAAGTGTGAAATAGCTGTCCCCAGCTACCACCTTTCAGTAAAATGTCTTTGCATTGTTGAGCTTTGCCTTCTCTGAAAGACATTCTCTTCTCAGAGCAGAATAGTGTTACCCACCCATCTGGGAATTGGGGCAAAAAAACCATTGTGCTCTAAATTTGCACCTAGCTTCTAAAACAATTTCCCAAGTAGACAAGCCATAACTTAGCTCACAGAGCTCAGTCATTTTATTGTTATTGTTACCAATTCACCCACAGGGCACTGGTTGAGGTCCTCTTGTAGTTGACAACCTGGCCAGAAGGTGATTGAACTGCAGGCTGAGACCCACCTCCCGGTTCTTGTGACTCTTCATCTGGAATTCACATTTTGCTGTTCGTGGGGCCGTTCCCATAGTTGGTTCTCCAGTTTCCACTTGGCCAGTGGTCAGTCTCAGTTTTTTCACTTGTAATATATCTGCTTTGGTGTCTCTTTGGTCTTTATGAAAGGCTGTGGTTGAAACACTTCATATTTTACACTGTCATGGCCAAACTTCTGTTGAAGCTTTTTAATTTCCCAGGCTTTTTAGGCACATAATTGTCATTAGAAACTTGTGAGCTTTCACCTTGTCTTCTAAACTTGCCAGAAATCTTACTTATTTTTCATTAACGCAACTGGAATTTCATAAGTACCAAACATTTGATCATGTTATTAGTAAAAATTCTTTTTGTGGGCCCTTGCAGTTGATTGATGCCATTGATTCTTACATTAACCCAGAGACTTTAGGAGTAGTGTGTGCTGTTGTGACATTGTTCATGGAACATTTTCAGTTTCAAATGTAGTTTGGTTTGTTTGCCTGATAAGTCCAATTGTTTGGAGACAATGCAGAACAGCAGCAGACATCTCAATTTTTCTTTCTGTGTGAAAATATCATGGAAAGAAGCTGGGGTTATTAAATATTCAAGATCTCAGCTGGTGAAAGCTCAGCTAACAGGAGCTGCATTTTTGGAAGATGATCACTATGGAGAAACCTTCCAGAAGAGATGGGGGGACATCAATGCTCTGTTCCCTTTTGAGCTGGGAGGAAATGCAGGACAAGAGGATGGAGCCCTTCCAGGGAAATGACTCTAATGTCTGTCCTCTAACCACACATGGTATGACATTCTTGCATAAAGTAGAGAAAGACCCTGCACCTCTTTCCCAAGGACCTCTCAGAAAGCTGCTGACAAAATGCTGGAACCCATCCACTTATCATCAGAGGTAAAACAGGTTCCTGATAATTTCCCCTACTGCCACTGTCTGAAAGAAAGAGCCCCAAGAACAAATAACAAAAAAAGTGAATCCTCTGAGTTCCTGAGAGTTGAATGGGCTACTGAATAAGTTATCCCCAGCCAAGACATCCTTTATAAGTGGTTGGTTGTTTTCAGCAGTGCACCTGACCTTGATAAGAGAATGAAAACCAGCTGCTGAAAACGGTGGATCTTGTGACATGTGACTGCTGTGGTACATGTTTGGTACCCCTGAGCCAGGCTGTGTGGTTGAGGTCTTGTTTTCTGAGCACACAGCAGCCCAGCACTATTTTGTTGCCAGCCCATAGGGATGCTTGAAGTGGCTTTCTTTTGTCTTGGAGTCAAGCTGAAGTTCTAAAACTACTTTGTTTAAAAAAAATACTTTTTCCTTCTCTCTCACCAAAACGGGTACTGTCTTTTTAGGAAACACTGATCTCTCTCCTAATTCAGGTAAACCCCATCTCCTGTTTTCAGATGAAAACTCCTTGTGTATAAAGGATAGAAATGCGAAAGACAGTTCCCAAAGTCACAAGGCAGTGTAGTGCCTTTTCTATTCAGCCCCTCACTTGCTAGAGCAGTTCCTTGCAAGTTGTATTTGTTTACCTGATTTTTCTGTTAAAAAACTGGCTTTGAAGGCATTTGTAAGCTTTTATCAGCCACCAAGCTGTACAACTTCCTTTGACAGGTCTCTGAAAATCCCTGCAGAAGATGAACAGAGCAGAAAAGTCAGCTTGGGTGCCCTACTTGTTTCTGTTTCCTCCTTACTTTGTCTATACCAGTCTCTCTCTTTTTGGGATTTCTGGAAGTCTAGCTTCAGGCAAGGCCAGGCTTACTCCAGGTCTGATAGTGACTAGAAATATTCTTGCTCTCTATATCCCTGTGATTGTTCAGGTAATATAAATATATCTGCTTTTCTTTTGCTAAAAAAGTAAATTTAAAGTGTCTTTTGGCCTTCTCCTGTTCTTCTCTAGGGAGATTTGTGGTGCCTGAGCTTGAATTGAAGGACACAGAGTGTTCTGTGTGACTGTAAGCAATGCAAAATGTCAGTAAGCCATTGGCACTATTTTGGCTTTGTAGTGTTTCTCCCAGCTGTGATTTGAAACAAACTGTTTTCATCTCCTTGTTTACAGGGAGTCAGCCATATCTGGGAGAGCTTTCATTCTGCCAGGACCCGTTATCAGGCTGCTCACTAGCAAAAGGGACATCAGCCAAGGAAAAAGGCATCTCTCAGACTCGTGGTGACAGCCGAGAGGGACTCTGTGCTACAGAGACTCCGCTTACGAGCAGACATCGGTGTGGCCAGACGAGGATTTAATCCCTTTCCTGTCTCCCATTCATTCATGTTGGGTTTCTTTCCCTTATTGCACAAACTGCAGCTCAGGGTCACACCTTTGCCGGAGGAGGATCTGTGAGATCCCAGCCCTGCAGCCTCGGCTGTGAGATGTCCTTGCTGTCCGTTCACTTGCTCCTGGGAAGCTGCAGCAGAGCTGCTTTAGCAGGAGTGTCATCATCTTGGCTGGGCTGGGCTGATCTGAGCTGCTCTGTTCTTGCCCTCCAACCCAGGCTCTTTATTTAGCTTGGGTGCTGAGTTGCTCTGGAGCAGTCTTGGCTGGAGGATTTCCCTCAGCAGATCTGTTCTCAAACTCTCTCCGTTTGTGCAGCAAAGGCTTCGGCTCCTGCGTGCCATGGGCTGTGCCTTTGCTGTGTCACGCTCCGGGGCGCACGGCAGCTCTGCAGCAGCCTGGCTGCAGCTCCTGGGCTGCTTCGAACTCATACGCCATTTGTCTGTCTGAAGGGACGGACAAAGTCCCTACCTTGGGGCTTCAATGGCAACCTAATCTCTAGTTCTTTGCTGCCTGGATGGTTGTCCCCAGCTCCCAGTAAATCCAGGCATCCAAACTGCAACCCTTCTCCTCAATCCTTTTGCTGCAGCAGCCGCAGGGTGATGCCCAGTCCTGTCCTGTTGGGACACTGCACTCCTCAAGGCTCACTGAGGGGTGATTTTTTTCCTTAACTAAAACCCAAGCTGTGCTAACCCACGACAGTGGTCTTGAAGGCCAGGCAAGGATTTGAGACCTACATTCAGTTGCTGGAGCTTTTGTGACTTCCTGTGCCTTCAGTCCAGCAATGCCACCTCACCTGTAAGATGAGAACAGCACTCCTTTTGTCTTACTGTGTTTTAAGACACAATAGGGCAGCTTCTTGCTATACCCTAGCTGGCCAAAATCAGCCTACTTTTGATTAGAGTATTGGTGTATGATTGTTGTGGTCAGTAAAGCACTGAGGAGGTCTGAGGAGGTGAACGGATGGATGAACGGCCTTGGCAGATCATGTGCTGTTACAGCCTTCAGAAGACAAACACTTTCTGCTTCAAACTGTTGTTGCTGTGAAATTTCATCTCTGGAAATGTGCTGCTTCATTTGTGGTAGAATATTCCAGCTCCTCTCCTACTTGTCCCATCCTTAAAAATGAATGTTCCCAGCAAGGCTGTGTGAATTTTTATACTGCTATGCTTTGCTGTGCTCCATGGTCACAGAGCTGTCTCATGTTAGCTTTTGAGTCTCCTGTCTCTGCCGCATTTTCTGCCTTCAGAGACTTCGAAGATTTTCCAGGAAACCCACAGCTGGCTTGTACAGGGATGGGTTTACCTGGTCTCTTAATTTGATAAGAGTCATTGAAATTCCAAACCTTAAGTTACTCATCTGTTGGCTTTAAACTTCACTCAGAGATGGGAAAGATGGAAGGAAGAGTGTTCTTGCAACACAGCAGATCTGGGTGTGATGCCCTTTCCAGCTGCCTGTCACTGCCTGTTTTTTCTTTTCAGTATTGTAGCTGGTTTGGCTTATCACAAATGCTCTGTGCATTTAATGTAAGCAGGCTACACATCTTGCATGGATCATTCTTGTTTGGTGTTTCTGAATGCTGGATTTTCTCTTTTTTTTGTTCTTTTCATTTAAACTGAACACATTACTGCTCCCAGAGGGATTTTACAAGCTAGTTTGTAGAATAACAAAGAAGGAATTCTGCAGGCTCATCCAATTTGGTCTTCTGTGCTTTTGAAAACTCTGTTGCTACAGGGTCAGTAGGAGAAGTTGGGGATCTGTCACCCAGGAGATTGGCCTGTAGCTAATGTTTCCCCTCAGTTTCAGAACTAGTAATGCCACAGGGAAATCCTTCTCTCTTTCTTGCTTTTCAGTCAGTTGAATAATAAATCCCAGAGCTTATTCTAGTGCATTAGGATTAGGATTTGAAGTCCTGTTACACATAAACTCTTTTATGTGTTTAATTCCCTTACGACTCTACATCTTGGAGAGAAATGTGCTCGGAAAAAGGCATCTGCTCTCGGAAGCACACATGGGATATAAATGCAGGATGAACAGTGCTCCTACAAACAGGACAGACAGAGGCTCTGAGTGTGTAGGATTAGAGCTGTAGCACAAAGGGGCATTCTCGGCTTTGAACAATGGCTGTGTGGTGCTGGCTGGGCACAGGTGGAGGGTCACCTGTTTCAGGGGTTGTGCTCAGGCTGCTGATTGAGGCCTTTTGATCTTGCCCAGACATTCTCTGAGCACTCCTCCTCCTTGCTGCAGAGCTGCTCTGCAATAGCACTGACATCTGATCGTTAATAAAGACAGGAGCTGATGATTACTCTGGTGGCATAGAAGCATCTGTCTCTGTGTCCTTGGCCTTTTTTCTTGGGAATGAGAGACTGTCAAGTATTGCTGTGGACATGTCGCAGGGCATGGGAGGTAGATAAGTTTGTTTCCTGGGTTTAGTCTTTTGCTAAGTTGTTTGAACCAGACATGTTCAGAGCTAAACAGAGTCTTCTTCCTCCCCTTTGGCAAAGGCAGAAGACACAATGAGCTCCAACACTCCTGCAGCTGCAGGTTGTTTGTTTTTTAATCCGGTGCCTGCAGGAGCATATTTGAAACTCCTCTGGTTACGTTGTTCCCTGGGGAACTACTACTGTTGTGGTAGGGAAGCTGGAAGAGCTGGGGCTTCAGGAAAAAAGAGCACAGGTCTGATTCACAGTGCTGGTCTCTGCCACGCCTGTGAGTGCAAATGTGATGGCAAAGGTGCTTCTTGTCCCTGCATCAGCTGAAGCTCTGGTTTGGGGTGAAGTTGTCTTGTGTGTGTTACACAGAGGAGCCGCCTGGTGTAATCAGTGTCTGGTAGGCTTTGAGAGGATGGTTATGATGGTCTGTCTGGAGTGGGTGTGGTGGTATTGGGAAACAAATATATACTTGATAGCTTCTCTGAGCTCTTAAAGTCCCTTCTTTCCAAGTGCTTTGAGATATGGTTACTTAACCTGATGGATTTGAAATCCGATGTCAGAACACTCTGATTTTCTGAGGGGAGTTGTAGGGGTTTGGCATGTCTGTAAATCAGGGCATTGCTACCAAGGGTTAGAGGAACTACCTCAAGCTTTGTTCTGAATGCCTTTTGATGCACTTGTTGTAATGAAGATGAGGGTCCCTGGAAGACAATGTGCCAGTTATATGTACAGGGTTGGACCCATGGGGTTGATATCTGACTTCAGTGCCATGAGAGAAGCAGGCAAAAGAGGGCTTGGATTCCTTGGTTTCTGGATTCTTTGCCAGTCAAAAAAGCAAGTTCATTCATCCTGTGGTCCTGAAACCCATCAGTAAGTGACGGTGAAACTTTCAACCTGGGGCTTGAATAAAAATGAATAGAAGCCTCTGAGGGTCACTGAGGTCTCCTTGGGCACAAACTGCAACAATGAATCAGAGTAACAAAACCTTCTCTTGTGATGTGGAAACGAGTTTCACGCCTTCCCTCTCATGTGGGCTTTGTGCACAAACAGCTTTGTTTGTGAGTGTCAAAGGGCAGGGGAAATCCAGAAAGGGGGAAGGTATTTCCTGTGTGTGACAAGCTGTCCTGCTTGGGTCATGGCAGAGATCACGCCTTTCTCTTTTGACCTGATTTTTGCGGCTTTGATCCAAGAATGTGACACTCTTCCCCTTTCTTGTGTCATGTCTGGCTGTTGTGTTCAGTGACACTTCCTTGAAAGCAAGGGGGACACATCCTTGTGTGCTGAGGAGTGAGATTTGTTGGCTGCCATCCCTCAGTGTGTCCTGACCTCTCCTGTACTTGTAGCTTCGTACCCCCAAATCAGTTCATCAGTCAGCTCACGCTCCTTCCCCAAATTACCACTTCCTGGGCAGTCACTTAGAGCCACAAGCAGGAGACGCTGTTTCCCAAATGGTAATTGTATGTGGACAAGCTTCTGTAGCTCATCTTACAGGGATCAGGCAGCTCCAAGGACAGCCCTGTGGTGGCTCTGATCTAGGAACAGCAGTGGCTGTGGTTTGAGCTTTCTGGGCTCTTCCCTGGGAGTTGCCCCACTCCCTGATATATTGTTGTGAAGCCTCAGCAAAATCCCTGGAAATGACACCTGACTCTTGCAGTGGAGTGGCAGATCCTGGTAGTTCGCTTCTCCATGAAGTGCTTGGAGTTCTGCTGCAGGGAACTGTATGTGCTGAGCACATCCTTTGGCTCCCTGAGGAGCAGAGCAGTGAAGGTTGTGGCTCATCCAAACCCTTTCCACTCTGCTTTGGCAGATTTCTGTGCCAGTGTTTGTGGCTTGAGTGACATCCAAGGGAAAGGCTTCCCAATTTTGCTACCAATCCTTTTTTCTGCCTGTTGTGTTTTCCACACGTTTCCATTTAGGGGCTTCTGATCTTTAACAGGTATCTTCCTTCCCTCTCCTTTTCTATGTATTGTTTCATCTCCTTCAGTTGCAACACTACAAGTGTCAGATGGTGGTGATGCTTTGCTAAAGGTGCTTTCTTTGCTCCCCTCCTGGAACAGCAGTCAGAAATCTGCATGATGTGATGCCATAGGTCACAACAGACTTTGGTGCCATGTCACAAAATTGAGGAAAAATGATGCTATGAAGAACAGAGCAACTTCAGAACAAACTGGACTTGCAAGCTGGGCCCACTTCAGATGCCACAATGCTGAACAGAGCTGCACACGTCAGGACTCTTCCAGAGAATTCAGGGTGGGTGGTAGACTGTGACAGCTGAGCTCCACGCTTGTCATGCCCTGAGAAGTCCTCCCTTATTTGAGGATTAAACTATAGCTACTTCCCCGACACAGAACTGCTGCCAAGATTCCAGTCTGGCTCAAGCCACTCTCCACACTTCATAATGAAGTTTGAGAGAGTTTTAACATCTTGGTGTTGGCAGAAACATGGTTTTAAAATCACGGTGTGGTTGGAGACTCGCTGGCTCTGGACACTGGTAACAAGGCTGGAGACTTTCATCTGAAGGTCAGATCCAGCTGTGGTGTTAGTGACAAAGTCATGAACTTCTGACTGATGGTTTGGGGCTTACGTGTGGAAAGACGTCTGGAGTCCAACGCCAGGACTGGGAGCTGGGAGACCTGGGTTCAGTTCCTGGGCTTTGCCAGAGAAACCCTGAGAGACCCTCAGCAAGATACTTAAAGTCTTTGTGCCTTAGGTCTCTTTGTGAAAAAGCACTGAAGGTCTACCTACATCAGCATGCTCCAAGTCCTCAAATTCACACATGACTATGGACTCCTTAACGCCACTGGATGCAGAAGAAGGAAGAAATAGGTGGGATGAGCTGGCTCTGTCCAGCCTGTATCAGACAAGTGCCTGGATCACAGCTGTGGGTATTAGCAGTGACTGGTGTGCTTTCTGGCAGCTCCGAGGGTGAGGACATCATGTTCTCAGGAGGCAGCGCTGCTCTCCTGTCTCTGGGTGAGGCTGTTCCCAGGGCAGGCAGCCCTGTGCTCAGGAGGAAGCTTGTGCAGCCCCCCCTCTCCAGTGGCTATAGGAGAACTTAGTTTCTGTGTTTGGCAGCTGGCACAAATCATCAGCAAACAGCTTCCTGAGAAATTAGTTTCCCAAAGACTCTGCTAACCACGACTGAGCTGCTCCCTTCTTTCCAAGACACACATGGGCAGCCTCTCCTGGCAAGCCTTTGTTACTGCTCTTTGGAGCAGCTACCACTCACTGCAGTGCTGTCCTGGGTGTACACCTGCGCCTGCCTCCCCTTGGAGCAGTTTTGGATGAGATTTGTGCAACCTCCAGCTCCATTTTGTCCCTGTGCCCAGCTGAGCCCGGGGCAGTGCTCTGTCTCCTGCCGGCTCTCAGCAGGAGGAGCCTCTTCCCCAGGGACAGGGTGCTCAGGGCTTGTGTCTGCCTAGCTTGGAGAGACAAGCGTAAGCTGCAGCCTGCAACACTGTAATCCCAAAGCTTCAGACTCTCCCTGTGTGTGCCAAATTCCTTTGGCTGTTAAATAAGGCTAGGAATTTCGAGGGGAGCTTGTAGAGTACAACTTCTGTGTTTGCTTTTAGCTTCATGAATAGCAGCAGTGACTTGTTTGGCTGTATACTGGGAAAACTCGGAGTTGCCAGCTTTGACGAGCTGCTGTTTTAAAGGAAAAGTTGTCACTTATGCAACTGTCTGTATTGACTTCAGAATCACTGGTGCCTTGCACAGCCCTGCTGTGTCTGCAGGTCACCCTCCAGTTCCCAGTGGGGTGTGACAGTGCTCGTGCTGTAATTGGGATGCTGTGCTGCTCACAGAGCTCACAAACCTGTCCTGCACAAACTTGGCTGTGGTCCAGAAGAGTGTGACCCTATTTCAGATGGGGAAGAATTGAGGCACAGGTCAGATAGCTGGAAAAAAGGCTCCATGAAGGTCACTGATGTAGTTGTCATGTTGATGTGTTGGTACATCCCAGGTCTGAGTGGTGGGGAAAGGGGAGACACCCAGGACATGGGAAACTCTCTTACTGCTGAGTGAGGAAAGGCTATTGCCAGCTTCTGTTCAATGTCATAGAAGTCCCCAGGAAGGGAGAGTGTGGGAGACAAGTCATCATCTCACTACTTCCAGGACTTGGTAGTGGTGAGATCTCCACAAAGCTGCTGGTGGTACCTGGGGGAGGAGAGGTGTGGGGAAGAGCCAGTAGAGCATGAGGGCTTAGGGAGGAAAATAAAAGCTGTTGAATCAAATTCACGCTCTAATAAATCCTTGCTGATATTTTGTGTGACTTCTTTTTCTGTAGCTGGGGGTGGCTGGGTGCTCTGGGATATATCCAGGTGGGAAGATGTGCTATGAATTAGTAGCAACACTGCCCTCGAGTAGGTCTCTGCATTCTGCTGACTCCTTGTTTGTGTTAGTTACAGGACTCTCATCAGGCCCACGTACAAAATGTCCTACAGAACTGTGACCACGCTGGAGTGGAGGTGCTGTCCTGGCTTCACGGGGAGCAACTGTGAGGAGGGTGAGTTATCCAGCAGCGCCTGTGTCCTTACGGAGCAGCAAGGATGGACCGGCTGCCTTGAGCTGGGGTTTGTTCCTTAATGTGCCCTACACCTCTTAAACACAGGAACAAATCACCTGTTCCCTTCACTCCCCATTGTTACCTGAATGTCACACACAAGCTCTGAAAGGTGATCTTGGAAAACTTGATCATTCTGAATGCCTGCAAACAGGCCTGAACAGGGAGGGGGAAAGAAATGAAGAAAAGGGATTCCCTCTATCTGTTTAGAGATGTGCTCATGCTTGGCATCCCCATTGTGTTCAGAAAATGTGCTTTCTCCTTTTTGTGTGTCATCTTCTCCCTGTCCCTGTTATCACCATCAGTTGCTGTGTCCAATAAAAGCTGGTTCCTGGATGGCTGCTGCTGAAAGTTTTATGCCTGTAAGGTCTGAACATAAATAATGTGTGTTCCCAGAGAGCTTTGAATCAATACCTCTGGTTCCCCTTTCTGCCTGCTCCTTGACTTATTGGTGCAACATTCATGTTGCACAGTGCACGTGAAAACACAGTTCTGGGTTTGGCATCACCCAGAGGAAAACACAGGTCTCTTCCCAGAGCAGGAAGAAAATGTATTTTCCTTTTTTTATCACAATAGGACATATTAAACATTTTCCTTCCTAACATTTTCTACTTTAACTGTTACTTCTGGGGGTTTGAAACAAGTCCTTCTTCTCCACCAAGTTTCAGGTTTAGGCATTAAGGCATCTGCTGAACCTGACATGAGAGTTCACAGCTTATGAATGGGAGAAACTAAGCTTGGAGTTCTCTGTTCATTTGCATCAGGTCAGCACAGCCTGTCTCTGACTGCTGGAGGGTCATTGGGGGTGTTCAACATCTCTGAGTCTGCTGTTTGTACTCGGTTTCTTTGTGCTGTGATATCTTAATACCAATCACACAATTCAGGCAAATCTCTGACTAGGAAGTTGTCTCGTTAGAGTCCCAGGGAGTGATGGCTGCAGACAGCAGCTGGCTCCGGGCTGCTGAGGAAACAATAGCTTCCCAGAAGCTCCAGAAAAGTCTTACAAAATGGCAGAGCTACCCTAAGTTGCAGTCTGCAGGAGAAAGCTTTACATTTTAATATAATGCTAGAAGAAGTGAGCCTGAGAGAGAAGCTGCTGTGTGCATCTTGAGTTTTTACCTGTTCCTGCAGGGAAAGGGGAGCTGGGGGTGGTGGCAGAGCTGTTTCTTCCAGTGTAGCTGGGTGAGGATGTGCCTGGTGACCTGAGGAGCCCCTGTGTGCAGCCTGTTCATGCCTGTAGGTTTGGACAGGTGTGAGTTATTGCAGCTTAGTGGTGCTGCTGGTGCAAAGGAGAGATTCCAGCTCCCTCCCGCAGTGCCAGATCTGTCTCAGCAGAGTTCAGTGGAAATAAAAAGCCAACATAAGCTTGTTTGAGAAAGCCGGCAGCGATCTCGCAGGAGCAGGTCTGTGGAACGAGGTGACAATTTTATACAGTTACTTTTCAAGGTGGAACTGTTCTTTTGGGCTTGGATATGGTCTGTGGAGTGTGAGCAGAAAGCCAGTAGTAAGCCCTTACTTTCATGTGTGAGATTCTTTTTACCTTTTTTTTCCTCTCCCTAAAACATCTGGTGCTACCGACAGTCCCATATCCTTGAATGAAAGAGGAAAATAAAAAAAGTCCCCTTTCTAGTGCAGCAGGGTTGTGCCACTTAGTTTTTAGTGTAAATACTGGTGCTAGCGGTCTGTATGGCCCTTCAAGCTGTCATGTTCAAAATGGAAATATTTACTTACTCCTTATGTTAATTCTTAATGTTAGTGTCACTTGGAAATGAAAGTAAAAGAGGCTAAAAGGAGGCTGTCTTGGGGTTTTTGGCAAACCAGTATAAGGCCTTTTGTACTCTTTCCTTTCTGTGTTCTCCCCTGCTGCAAGTTTGGTTTCTCTGACAGGGTGTGATGCTTATCTGTGTGAGTTCTTCCTGGAAACAGCAGACAGAAGGAAACAGAAAACTAAACTGAAGCAAAACTAAAACAGTGCAGTGATGAAGCCACAGTGAATTAGCAGGATAGAACCTCAAAATGCTTTAGTCTTTCTTTGGTAGTTAGATTTCTCCTCAATATTTCATTTCACTTGTATGTACAGCTGGTGCTTTAGAAGTTGATGTGAGGCAGATATGGCTGGAGGCAGCCTGGACCTGCACTATTTTTTGCTTGCCTTCTTGCTGTGTTGCAAATCCTCCAGTTCTCTGGCAGCCACTGTTGTTCTCCATGTGCCAAAGGAACGGCAGCTGCGGTGGCTCTGAGTTTCCACTGCAACATCTCCTGGTTCTAGAGACTGAAGGGAAACACTTCCTTTGCCGATGGGTGTTGGAACAGTAAGGTTGTGTTTCCATCAGTAGGATGGACTAAACCAGGACATAATGGATTGATTAAGCACACGGCAGAGTTCTGGGAGCTGCGTGTGCATGGGCATGGCTGATGGTGGCCTTTGCATCCTGATGCTAGAAATCTATCTGTAAGGTCAACTGATTCCTTCTTTAATCCCCAGTGAGCAGGGTTAATATTTGCTCCTTTTTTGTGCTGTTCTGGAACAGTGTCTTTGGGGGAACCACTGTAGCATATCTGGAGGATAGATTATTTTTACTAGATGTCCTTATATCAAGCCTTCCTTGCCCTTTTAAAATTTATTTCTTTTTCTGTAATTTCTTTTTTTTATGAGGGAAGACAGGATGGGGAGAAAGTGAACCAAGGAAAGAAGTCAAAGAATTTGAAAACATTCCAAGGCTGCAGTTATTTCTGATATTATAACTTGTTGTGATCTCTCAAATGGCAGGTCAGCTTTCCTTTTGCAAAAGCAGCAGTTCTGTGTGGGTGTCTAGCCCCAAAGTATGGTAGACTCCTGATGAGACTGGCTTGCTGTAACACGCCTTCAGTGGGAAAACTCCCCTCTGCTAGAGCATGCTGTTAAATGCAATTCAATCATTAAAGTGTCTCCATCCTCAGCTGATAAGTTTAGCTTCAGACAGTAACCACTTAACTGTCACCAATTAAGGTGACAGGCACCTACATTAATGCTGAAAGCTGCACATTTTTAGATTTAAATTAGCCTGAGAATCTAACTCCTGCATTGAAGCTGATAAAGAGCAGCATTGTCTGGAGGAAGCCCAGCTCTAGAGGTGGATGGAGATTTTGCTCTCAGTGGGCCATTAATTTACTGAGGTAAATAAATCTGTTTTCAACCTGTTTCCTTTTTCAAGCTGACACTGATTGGGCCTTTCTCCCCTTCCTTTCCTTGCTTTCTACTCAGCCCAAGGTACGTCAGCATTTGAAAGATGTCCAGTTCCTTTACTGGTTTTGTAGAACTGTGACCTGCTCATTGAGTTGATAGTCAAAAATTACCAGTTGTACCAGGCCTTCCCAAAGGGTTTCTTGCAACTTCCTTGGATGGAGAAAGAGACTTGATGCAAACAAGTCTGGTGAATATAACTGTCACTAGATGCTAACTTTTATTTTCCAGTTTCAGGGGGTTTTTGTTTTGTTTAAAGTGGAGCCCAAGCCTAGGACAGGAAATGAATGCACTGAGCCACCCAGTCTGCTGACTGCTGATATAAAGAACATATGGATGAGGGCAGTGCAGGGGTGAAGTGGTTTAGCCGTTGCAATCATGCATCAAGCTGAGTGATTTGAATCCAAGATGATGCTGACATTTCAACTCAGCCTTTTTTCTGTATGGCTGAAAGTTCAAAGGCAAGCGCAACCTCTTGGGAGAGGAAAAGTGTCCCCAGCAAGTTCAGGGGCTCAGAGCTGCCCTGGAGCTCTCCAGCCAGGCAAGGTCTTATTTTACTTTACAAATATAGCATAGCTTTCTTCCTTGTTTGTTTGTACTGCTTGAGTTTGGGACAGTAGCCAGTATCCTATTTACCCCAGAAGCAGATTGATGGTAGACAGCTTAGCTGTTTGGGCAAGAAACAGCTCCCAGAGTAACCTCAGCACCTCTAAAGTGATGCTATTGTGATTCTAAGCTTAGCTTTTTTTTTTCTTTCCATAAGAATACAAGTAAGATAGGAAATTTGAGCAGCCTTGTTCAAGTAATGGCTTAATTGGAGAACTTACTTTTTTTTTTTTAATGGCCCCCCTCCTCATTTGTTGGAATATTATTATCGACTTTTAATAACTATTGTTTGCATCTTCTCATCCTGATATTTTTCAAACATCTTAGATTCCCATGTGTTTACAGTTTTCAAAGCAGCATAAGAAAATGAGGACTTTCCTCTTGGTATGATAGAGTGCAAAAACCCTTTTCATTTTTACTGCTGGTTCACAAAATTTTTTGGTCCCAGGAGGAGAGACGCAGAACAACACTGCCAGGAAAATCTTAAGTGAGCAAATGCAATTATGAGACAAAATTTGATAAGACCGTGAGAATGGACATCAAAACAAGAGACCTGAAAGTTTAAAGCCCATTGAAGTGCTCTGAGGGGAAGGGAATTCAAAGTGGTGTTGATGGGACCTCACTTCTCCAAGCCTTGCTCTTCTTCTCTGTGAGCCATTAAAACACAGAACTGTCCGTGTGTGTGAAAATGCAACACAGAGATTATGGAGTAACATTTCCTGTAGTATCATAGCAGTTCTCTCCAGGAGTTGAGCTTGTGTGTTCTCCTTTTCTCAAGTACCTCAGTTCTTTCTTCAGCAGAGCTTTTTGTTGCCACTGAGCTTTTTCATCTTCCCTTAGAAACTGAGAAAGTGTAAGAGAAAAACAGTGGGAGTCAGAGCCATTGCACTGCCTGTTCCTGTTACTGCTGAATCCTAGTTCAGTGATGTTTGCCCACTTCAGCTGAGTCCAACTCCTGTCATGAAACAAAAGCTTCCATGTGGACAGTGAAATTCTCCCCAAGGTGGTCTTCTCAGTACCCTCTGACTGGCTGGGCAGTTCTGTGCTGCAAACACGGCAGACGGACGTTCCTTCCCTTCAAGTTTGGATATAACAGGGATGTAGTTCTCTACTGGAGACTGGTTCAGAAATTCCTTCTGGGAAATGTGGCTTAGCTCTCATTTGAGACTTTTGAATCCAAGTACAACATTTGGTTCCACATAACAAATTTGCTTCTAAAAATATCTTCTCATGCCAAAGTTTGTTTGTTAGATACAATAAGTGAATTATGTGAATAAATGTTTTAGACTATTAAGTGCAATGTGAATTTACTCATAGTTTTCCAGTTAGTAAGTAGGTGGTAAAATGTGCTATCTCTGTAAATCTACCTTCAAAAATATTTTATGAAAAAGTATCAAAACATGTGAGTCACCCGTGATGGAATTGCTGATATGTGGAAGTGGCTTCCTGAGTAGTGATGTTTGTGATGTAGCACACAGGTGTTGGGCACTACCAACCCCAATATTTTCTTCCATAGCACACACCTCCTGCTGCTCCAATGTTCCACCTCCTGCTTGTATTTCTGCTGGTCTCTTCAATGTAAGATCCACCAGCAGTTGCCCAAACCACCCTACAATCTGTCACCCACTTGCTGTCTGCTCCCATCACCGTGCTGACCATTCAGCAACCTCTGGCTTCAGGCATAACGTGTGTCACCCTTGATCAAATTGATCAAAGTTTCTGAGGAGTTCCTGGAGCATGTGGTCACTGTTGGAAGTATCCACAGCCTGCTGAGAGCACTTTCTGGCATGAGTACTCTGTGACTACTTGAACAATTTCTAAATGTTCATCTTCTCCTTCAATACATAGTTAAAAAAAAAAAATCATCCCAGTTAGATTTCCAAATATTTTGACACTGCATTCCAGCATCTGAGTAGTTTCATTTTTTGGACATTTCTAATCTGAACAGGGAGAATTTTATTGAGCACCTAATGTCAAAATATTTGAAGTGCTAAATATCTGCAGATGTTATCTTAACATAATTGGGAAAGCTGTATGCTGTACCATTACATTGTCCCAAATTTTTTAGCTCCCATTATATTACTGTGGTATGTAGAGAATCTTCTGTATTTTGATAAGCTATTGGTTTGCTTTCCCAAACACATTGGACGCTTTCTGCTGTGTATTTCTTAATTCACAAGTGAAGGACCCACTTGTTTATAGTGAATGACTTTCCTATGAATTTGCTTTATTTCTATCAGGAGTGAGCATAATCTTCCCTTGGGTAGGGCTGGACAGGGCCTGGAGCAACCTGGGCTAGTGGAAGATGTCCTTGCTCATGGCAGGGGTGGAATGAGATGGACTTTAAGGTCCCTTCCTACCCAAACCATTCTGTGCTTCTTTTAGACTTGTATAAGCTCAGAGACATCTCTAGTGGTTGATTAGTTAGATATTGAAAGTTTTGCACCCAGGTGAGCTCCTGAATTACTTTAGAATAGCACTTGGGAAGTGTGGGTTCTGAAGAGCCCATGCAACCTCTTGACTTTGTCTTCTTTCATAATCCTTACTGCCTCCTTCAGCCCTGAGCTTTTAACATGCTACTTTCTCATGTAGCTGTTTCTTTCAGAGCTCCTGTTTCCCCCCAAATTATCACTCATTTCCCATTCATCCTCACAATGATGAAACTTGTATTTGCTTGAGGCTGTTAGAAGGGAGTTGGTTTCTTTTTCTCCTATGTGAGTCTCGCATTGTTAGAGCCCTTGGGAGTTGCTGACAGTGTGTGTCCTCTGGAAAAAGGGAGATGTGACACGTTATGCTGTGAATCCTGCAAATATAGTTAGTACCAAAATCAGGAAATGCATTCTCCTGGAAAAACTCCACCCTATCTCTCTTCTCCACAGACATTCCTTTGGAGGTGGTGGGGAAAGGGTGGAGCTGTGTTTATACCAGAAGTTAGTACTTTTTGGAGTGTACACTGCCATTTGCATAGGGAAGAGCTAAATGAGAGGAATAGTTTCTAATTGGTGTCCACTGATCAGTTTGGTGCCTTCCAAGCGAATTACAGATAGCAATGGAAGAATTAAACCCACCTGCTGATGCTGTTTCCAAGTTTCCTTGCTGCTGCACTGACTTGTTTTTTTATCAGGAATAGGAAATGAGGCTTAGGCCTTTGATATGAAATGCCCACAGTTGGAAGGGGTGGCAGTGAGGAGTATCTTTCTTTCACTGACTTTGCAAGGCTATTACCCACTTAACCAGCTGGTTTGTGTTTAATTTTTGAGCACTTAGGAAATTACAGCTCCCTCCCCATCGCTTTTCAAGGGCTTAGTTATGAAATGTGTGGATTTAATGTTGCTGTCAAACAGTGCTGAATGGGATGGTTTCTTGAGGAAGAATTTATTGAATTTCTTGCAGGAGAATGCTTGAGTGGCCTGATTTGCAAAGTGCCCTTTCTTTTTAGTGCAGTAATTTATTTACTTTTAGTTATCTTTGATATCTGATTCTAGAAGCAGTGGAGACTTGATCAGATGTGAATGTTGGTGAGGGTAAGGGAAAGATGAGGGACAAAGTTCCAGGTTTTCATGATCTTCACCCCTAGGTGTGACTCTCTGTTAGAATCCTGCTCCCATCTCTTTTTTCTATCTTGTCATATACTGGGGGAGAGACAAGAACATACTTTACACCACGCAAGTTCTAAGAGACCTGTGCAGAACTGATCTAGTAATGAGCTGTCACTTTGTGTGAGTGTTGGAGAAATATCTTGTACTCCTGAGATTTAAAGACATGAGAATAAAGGAAAATCCTGAAGATAGGAGACTTCCTCACCAGCTTTCCACAGAGAGCAGATGGACAGGCCAAGGTACTCTTGCAAAGAGTTTTTTAATAAGTTTAAGCCAAGCTGTTGACAGTGCAAGCTGTTTGCATGTGCGAGTGGCAAGATGTGTCTGAGGGGGTGTGAGACGAAGGGGAGAGGTTGAAGGAGGCCACGGAGTACATGGGGTGGTGCAGTTGGTAGCAAGCTGAACTGGAGCCAAGATTTGGGGGTGAAGCAGATGGAGACATTCCTGTTTCTACCTTAGGGATTCTTGCCTTTTTTGCCTTTTTTTTTACATAGGTTTTCCATTAAACGAGTTAATATGATTGGTACAGTAACACTTGTGTTTTCTGTGGTAACTAATTCCAGTTGTGGGCTGCTCAAAAACATCAACACAAGGAGGATTTATGCAAGTGCAGGATCTAAGCAGGGTAAGCCTCATCCACACAAGCTTTCTTCAGACAGAAGAGATTTACTAGCTACCTAAATCCCCATTACAACTATCCTGGGATGCTTTGCCATGGGGAAATGGGATTGCAAGGAATTCTGGGATTGCAAGCCCAGGAGTAGGAACGAAGGTGAATTTTCCAGAGAAGTGTGAGGTTGGTTTCATGTTTTGTAGACTTCAAGGTGAAAGCAAGAGGTAAGCATTGAATTCCCGTGTTGCTGAATCCATTCCTTGTTATGAAATGGAGAACCAAAATGTTCCTCCAAATAATAATTTCTGCTGGAGTTTAATTTCAATTTAATATGAAGTGCCAGGGAAAAGCATCTTCTATGCATTCCAATGTTGTCTTCTCTATGTGAGCCCATTAGAAGGATAAAGGCAGCAAAGTTATACAGCTCCATTTGGAAAGCTACAGAAATATGCAACTGCAAAACACAGTTCACTCAAAAGAAACTCTGTGCTGTCATTAGTGAGGGTTCAGACTGTGCCTGTTTGGGCAGAGGTGGCAAATGGAGTTGTACCAGGGACTGTGCTCAGCCCAGCGTGGCTTGTTACTCCATTTCCAGGTTAGCGTAAGGAATGGAGAGCCCTCCCTAATCGGATCTCTGTGTTGGAGGCTGAGCAGTACTGGGAATATGTGGTAGACTAGGATTAAAATGCAGTTAAATCTTGATTAAACTGTAGAGTTGGGCAAGAATCCATGAAGTGAGATTCGATCAAGGATAGCCACAGAGGCAGGGATAATTAAATGCACAGATTTAACTAAGAGATTCTGAAGGTAGTGGGATCCCAGGGGTGGGAATGGAGTTTGTGGAAGATGTCAGAATGAAGTGTTGCTCTAAACTCAGGAGAAGAAATGCCATGTTGGAGTTTGGTGCTACAAATGCTCTGACCAGGTATAGCATTTTCTACTAAATAATCCATGGCACTGCCTGACACACAACGAGTAAAACCTCCATGGACTGTGGTACCTGCATGTGTTTGTGTTGGTGGTTCTCAGAGAGGTCAAGTTTCAGCATTTATTGGAACTTCAGCCTTTTAACTGCTAAACTCATGTGAAAGCCAGTCCTAATTGTGTTGCACATCTGAGTCCCAGGACCTTAAATACTGTAAAGGGATGTGTTGCATCTGTGAAGGGAAGCGTTTGGCTCAGAAAGGAATGTGCCTTTCGTGGTAGATGGCGTTTGAATATGTTGTACAGTTAATTAGTTAGATTGGTTAACTTTAGAGGAGTCAGTAGGTGTGTGTTATACACAGCTGAAAATATCATCAGCACAAACAAACTGTTCTGAATATACCATGACTGGTGGTGTTTTAGGGCTAACTCATGGTTTTTAGAAACTGGACAAGAAGTAGGTATAGACCCATTCTAATGATGACATGTATGTGATTACAGAAAGTCTGATTAAATGTTTCCTACGAGTGTAGCACTGCAAGATATCCTGATTGTCACTGCAGTGTCAAGAAATCTTGTTGGATGGTTCTTTAGCAACTTTACCCTTCCTAAATAGGTGAAGGCTGGGAAAAACTTACTGGAGAAATGAGCTTTGCTTTCATGTGCCATCAGATTTCGAACAACATTTAATAGAAGACTTCATCAAAATGCATAAACGAGTGAAACATCACCATTTAACCAGGCTGCACTAGGTCCCTCAACCAGCAAAGCAGGAAAGACTGAGGAATGGCTCTGTGAAAATCCCCTATCATGAAGTTCATCAAGGACTGATAAACTTTATTCTGGACTTGTAACATATGCTTCTTGCTCGGGCTCCTGATTTGTCTCTCCTTGGATAGTGCATCCAAATCCACAAGTAACATGCAAGTTTGCATTTCATTTTGAGCCCAGCAGGCATACGGCAATGAGGTTACAAGACCTTTCCAAGTGAGCCTGGAGGGACTTGTTGGCTAGAGTTTGGATTTCTGGCAAGCAGCTCCCTCCAGCTCTCTTCTGTAATAAACTCAGGGTTCAGTCCCCGGCCTTGCACAGATACCGAGCTCTGTTGCGTGTCTCTGGGTAATCAGTCACTGGGAAGGCACAGATGTTTCAAGATGCACGGCAATGGGTGCAGCATAAAAGAGAGGCAACAGCAGGGTCATGCTGCAGATGCAACCACATCTCACATGTGTTCGTTCTTGACAGGAGCATTCTTGTAGCGTTTGCGGTTTTCTGGTTGCTAATCCTATCAAACGAGGACTCAAAGGCTAGTAATGCTCAGGGCTTTTATTGCTGTTCCTTAAGCCACGCAGTGCCAGGTATGGCTGATGCCTCCACTGCAGGCAGATCCAAGACAAGAGCATTAAAGTAACAGAGAGGGGTGCAGGATTGCCCCAGGCAGTGGCTTAAATTAATCTAGGCAGCAATTCTAACAAAGTCAGAAGCATTAAAGAAATCTGGGGCTAGAAGATGTCCTAGCCTTTATCTGGTTGTGGAGATAAGAGACAAAAACATCCTGCATTTTTTCCTTCTTTTCCTATAAATGAAATACAATCAAGCCTAAAAGAGAAGAAGGCAGACCCAGTCAGGATTCAGAGTTTGATGTTTCATTTGCGTGTACATAATGACTTTTGTAGCAGTAATGCTGAAGAAGTTTTGGCGTGTATCCACTGTGGGAAGTGCAGGGCCTGTGTTCCATTGCTAGGTGGTCTTTCATTCTAAAAACCTTGAGGGACATCCATGGCAGATGGGCTTTAATTAGACTATGTCCTGCTGCCAGTGACTGTCAAATGTGTCTCCCCAGATCAAGCACTAGAGCTTTCTGCTGAAGGTGTCCAGTCTTGCTCTCATGGAAAGAGAGTTTCCTGCAGCGTGAGCTGTAGAAAGTGCTGCGGTACCCCTGAGACACCGACAGAAACTGTGAAGTATCTTGGTTAATTAGTTCTTCAGCGGCCAATTTGGGTGGAGATACAAACCTGTTGCTGTTGTCAGCCAGTGTTTTAGTCTCAATGGCAGAGGCCTGTGCTAAGTAACAAAGGTTCTGGTTTCCTCTTTACTGTGTGGAGAGTTGTTAAACCCATATGGCTCAGAGTACTTGTGTGGGGATGGCTCTGCTGTGTTGCTACAGGGCTCTGCACTGTTAAAAGTTACAGCCCATTCAAGGAGAGGAACAAGCTACTCCTAAACTTGGCTTGTTTGATCTTTTCTAACTTAGCCTCAAGTGATTAAGCAAACAGTGTCTTTTCAAGCATTCTCCAATTGTGTGATCTGCTAAACACATCTCGAAGTGTGATCTGCCAGAGATGCCTTGAACACTGTCCTTGTGCTGTGCACTCGCTGGTCCTTGTGGGAACATAAATAAGCAGTTATTTCTATTGCATCTGGTCTGTCTGGGTGGGATGCAGAGGATGGGTATTGGTTTATGTCTAACATAAACTTGAAGATTCTTGCTTTTGTCTTAATATTAGCACTCCCAGCAAGGCAGCAGCTCTTTATTAGCTACCCAGGAAAATAGTCCGTTCTCCTTGCAATGTGAGGGGTTCATCTACAGTGTGATGTGTCTGTACAAGGTATCATTCCTGCCCTGCCCTTGTCTTAGGGAAGCAGAACATCTACCAGCAGTGGTAGATGGGGTACTAACCATAAAACTGTAAGCTCCTTACAGACCAGTGTCACCAGATCCCTCACACACCTCATGGGGAACATGAATGAGTATTTACATGGCTCCAGTAATGCCTAGTGAGTACTTTTTTCTGCAGGGGCTGTCCTGTGACACTCAGCACTGCTCTCCTATACCTGAGCAAATGTGAATGTTGTGCGCTCTGGAATAAAAATCTTCACCCTAGAATCTGTGTTCTGCTACAGGCTCAGCTGTTAAGCTTTGGTCTTTGTTGATTGATGCAGAAGAGATAGCAAAAGTAAATTTGATGCCTCAAACTCATTCGAAGTGGTCAGGAGTAAGAGATGATGGTTTTCCTGAAGTATATCAAAAGCTGATTATTTATCAGTCCTTTCTCCTTGGAATTGTGATGATCCCAGAGTGAATGAGTATCCTTTTTCCCATCCACATCTTTTTGTACGTTATTTGCATCTCAAATCAGCAGAAACTCTGATCTTCACCTGGCTTTTTATGGCAGCTTGTAGAATTGTAAATGTGAATATGCTTTGACAGCAAATCCTAAGTCAACCTTTGGTCACTGCAAGCTGGAACGATTTGAAAACCTGTGTAACCTTTTGACCAAACCTGGGCTGATATTCAACAAGAACTGAAGCCAGAACAGCCCTGATGACTTCAGACTTTCATTATAAGCCAGCTGTAGCCCCTAATGTACACTCATGTTGGGACAGAGGATGTGATGGGTCAGCTGCACCATTTGGGCAGCAATGTGCTTGCTCCCAGGGGATCCATTGAGCAGTGGTGTTCTCAGGGCTGCTTTTTGCTTTGGCACTGAAAAGCAGTGGGCACTTTCTTCTCCTTTTCAGCACTGCTCCTGAGCACCAGCCATCCTGGGGCAGTCCTTGCCAGCATCTGTCATGGTTCTCCTTTGCTCCCCAGCTCTCCCCTTGGCCCTGAGCAGTGTGACACTGAGCAGCTCCCTGGGAATCATCCTGAGGCTGTGCACAAACCCTGCACTACAACAGTGTGCCAGGTTTGCTGGTCCAGGTGTGCAGCTGATTTGAAATGTCTGTTAAATCCCTTGTTCTGGCACAGATTCCTGTGCAGCTTGATGTCCCATCCATGTGGATTGGAGCAGGCAGGGTTGAGCTAGCTCTGGATCTGCATTAACCAGCTGAATAGAAGCTAACTTCAGTTTGGGTGCAATAATCAGCCTCCGCTGGTGCAGTAGCGTGGGCTCTCTCCTGTTTCCTGTCAGCTGAAATGGTTCCCAGTTTCTGAGAGGGTGTTGGAAGAGCTAAGAAGTAATCATCAAGTTTTTTCTTACTACTACAGATGACAGAAGACAGTTGGACCACTGGTGTTAATATAACAAAACTCTGTGAAACCTGTATAGAAAGGGAAGGTGATTTTATTTCAAAACACATCAGTATGTTGATTCTACCCACTCACCTTCTTGTAACTGTGAGCACCTGTGTGGTCTGGATTGGATCACTTGTGTGACATAGACAAAAAGGGACAGTGGTTGTCATATCCTCTGTCTTTTGGGTCTTTCCAGGCTGTTGCAGAAAGCTGGATTTTGGAGTCTTTCACACCTTCTAGAGGTCAGCAATAGTTACCCATGTTACCTTTTGACTTAAGAGTTTGCTTACTTCACTGTCAGTAACTACTACTTAGGGCCTCTGCCTGGTGTCTTTGACCTTATTTTGGCTGCCGTTTGTCTGCCCATTGAGATAACAGGAAGGAGCACAGTGTGTAACCTTCACGTGTATTTCCTTCTCACCAACATTAATGTTCCTGTCAAAAAAACCAGTTGGCCCTTGGACTAGGTGATTGTTGTAGGTCCCTTCCAACTGGGACTATTTGTTCTAGAAGACAATTTCCCTGTGTGTGACGTACCCGTGCCTTTTGAGATGCACGTTGTGGGCCGAGTTCCATCCAATGTACCTGTAAATCCAGGTTTCTCTTTGGGATCTTGGAGTTGCTTTGGATCTCACAGCATGGGAGCTTCTCTATGTTTGCCGCCATAAAGACAGTTTTGATGTGCCGTGAAGCATCTTCCTGGGTGCCCTGCTCCCAGCTCCTGCTCCTGGGGTATCCAGCCTGTCCGTGCAAACAAACCAACCCCAACCACCCCAAACATCATTTAGTGTTCAGATTGCACAGCTTCCTCCCTCACTCCAATGACTAAATTCCACTTCATTGATGCAATAGGATGCTTCAGACCATGTTCTCCAGGGCAGCGATTGCAACTCCTCATGTGATTAAAGTCACTTGGCCAGCAGCCCTTATCACGGCAGGGTTCATTCCTCCAGTAAGAGTGGCTGGTGCATGTTAACTACACTGGAGTTCCAGATGTCATAGCCTTGGGATTTCTGCTTCAATAGTGAGAATATGCTGGGATTTGTTGTGATCCCACCTGAGCCCCACAGGATATTTGGATAATGGGCATACAGCAGGATCTGGGTGCCTGTAGCCATCAATCTCCATAGGCACAGTAGATGTTTTTATTGCCCTTGCTTATCTGGCTGTCCCTCACGCTTTTAATATGAACCATACCAAATAAAGCTGACTGAGGATTGAAGATTATCCGTGGTATTCATCACTTGTAGGAAGGGGAGTTGGTTCAGTGTTGGCTTTTAGCATTTGCTAGGCCTTGTCTCCTTGACAGAAAACAACAGACTAAAGCGATTACCAAGAACAGCTGCTTAGAAGGGGCTTTGAATATTTTTTCCGCCTTTGCTGACCTGAACCACAGCAATTATAAGTTCTGGTTATTGTAAACTTACCACAGAACACAAGGCATACCTTAAAATGATGTCATGTCTAGACACACAATTCAGGTATAAATTATGGAGAGAAAGTAGCTTGTTCAGTGGTTAAACTGTAAAAATTTAACAAGATATTTCTGTGTCTCTAGCCTTCACTCTTGCATACGTATTTCTTTACCTCTTACCAGGAGAATTCTGTGACTGCCTCTTAATTTTTTTGTGTTGGGAGATGGAATTTCCTCCCTGTTCTCCATTTCATTTCCTATTTCTGCCTCGCTGGGTCTCGAGGGAAGCAGCGTAGCCATCTACTCAGAGTCCAGAGCTAGAGAAGAAGACTCTTGGGTCCAGTCATGACTCAGGCAAGGTCACACAAGGGGTGATGTACAGCAACCTTTCCAAAATATGGCTTGCTGTTTTGGGTAGCTGTGTTTTATGGGGTGGTAGGGGAGAGAGAACTTCGCTGTGGTGCCCAGGTGCCTGATTTTCCAAGTACTCAGAATTTGGAGTCTCGACAACATCCCAGTGAGGCTGCGTGGGCCTTATGTTTCAGGGAAAGTTGGATCCCATTTACAGCAGGCTCATCTCTGTGGTTGTGTGAGCTGGATTTCTGTCTGGAGTCACTGCTGCAGCTCTCAGGGGAATGGTGGGCACAGCTGACGGGCAATCACATGCCTGGGGGGTTCCAGCTCTGCAGGCTCAGAGCAGGGATGGCTGTTGCAGGTGCTGGGGAACAGCACGCGGCAATCAGTGAGCAGCATGTGGAAATCAGTGTCCTGCCCACCACCAGGGACTTGGGCAGAACTCTGCTGCTGCACTGGGAGGGCTCCCCTGCTGACAGGCCCTGGCTACTCTGACTTGTGTCAAAATACAGCTCCCCACACTTGGCCTGGGCTGAGTTTCACCATGAGATCAGAGTGGTTGGCTTACCACCTGGTGTAATCTATACCTCCAGGTAGCTGCAATGAAATGCAGACTTTGGAGGTGGAGGAGGCCTGTTGGGTTAGCAAGCCAGTGCAGGGCTATTCTCCACAGTGTATTCTGTTGTGCTTTTCCTGGCCTAATTACACAGTCCTCAAGTGAAGGAATTTGGCAAGGACATTCTTCCGTTTTAGCTGGTGTTTGGTCTCAAGTTCTCTTAGTAAGCTTTTTCTCAGTCATCTCCATTAGAGCAAACTGCCATCTAGAATTTCTCTGTGTAGAAGCCTGTTGTGGATTTTGCTTCCAGGTCCAAATATGATACCTCTTCTTACCTGAGGAGCACCTTGCTCTCCCCAGACACCTGGTCTACCATCTGTGTGTCCCCTTGAGAATAAGGATCTAACTCTTGTCATACCTGGGCCTCTCATGGTTTTTTTTAACCCATAATCACATCAGTTTGTTTCCTGGAAGCTGTCTATGCTACAGGTCTCTGGAGACAACTATTAATGCTCGGCAAGCAGAGATGGCAATTGATTCTAGAGAATTTGCTCTGCTCTTGTTGCCATGGGGACAGTTTTGGAACACACTGAAGAACAGTTTCACTCTGTTTTCAGCATATGCAGCAATGTTCTCAATTCCAAAGGGACACGTGTTTCTGCAGTCTCATGAACTTGAAGTGTCCACACTGGCAACTGGTGTGGAAGACTTTTCCTTGGTATCCATGAACTTAGGTAGAGAAGCCCTAAGCCTTGGTTTACTCTCAACACACGTTTTTTTGGTAGAACAGCAATCAGGTCAACTTTCCCTGTGCCACATAGACATCAGATCTGTTCTGGAACTGTGGCTTTCCTGTCCTGACCAAGTGTTTGTACAAAGGAAGTCCCCAAGTCCTTTTTGCGGTCCTGCTTTTCAGGATCACAGCAAGACCTGTTTTCATTTGGATGCATTTGTATCCATTGTTTCTTCTGGCCTCTTTGTCCCCTGTCAGCCAGGAATGACAGGATTTTTGCTGCCTTGTTTCTCTTTTTGCCCCCTGCTTTGCTGCTGTCTGCAGGGCAGTGTGTGGAAGGTGAACACTGCATCCTGCCAGGTGCCCAGTGTCCTCTGAGGGATTAATGCTCTGTGCAGGAGGCACAAACCTTGTGGTATTTATGAAGGCACCACAAATTGCCATAACATCTTCAGAGATCAACAAATAAAGTGATTGTTGAAGCAAGGCCACGGAGTAGATGCTGCCACTGGAATACTTTGTTGTTTTAAGAGCACTGAAGAAATTAAAACTCCCACTGCACTCTTCCAGTGCCTTGCACAGGCTGAGGTGGCCTTAGGGCCCCTTTTCAGCTTTTGATTGAGTGATTGTTTTTGTACATGGATGTCTTTTTTTTCTTTAATGGCTATTAAACATAGGAGGAGAGTGTTATTACAGCTCTAGGTGCTGTCAGCCAAAGTTTGTCCTCACTTCTGCTTCTAGGATATCCACTTGCAGTTGTCCCAGTTTTCCCTATTCATGGCTTTTAAGAGGTTCTTTTTCCTTTCATGAGACTCTTGATCAGCTCAAGTACAAACAGATGGAAAGCAGCAGAGATCCAGCTCCATAGCAGCACCCAGGCCAGGGTCTTAACTCATCTGAAGTGTTTGGTGCTCAGGGACAGGGGCTACAGCCAAGAATTTCATAGCCTGGGGCAGGATGCTGTAGGTTCCTCCATGTGTTGTCCTTCACTATTCTTCCATCTTTACCTCTCCCTCACCTCCCCTTTCATCCTGTCTTTCCAAGGCTCTTGTTTGCCCAGGTGGAGCTGGCTTCCTTTCCCGTAATACTGAGGTGTCCCTTTCCTGGCCAAGTCCAAGGACAAGAAGCTCCAGGCTCAGCTGGCACCTCTCCCCTCCCTGGGCACAGGGGGACAGGGAGTGACGGCTGATGGCCCACGGGAGCTGAAAGTCATGGAGTTTCATGGAAGAGTTGTCTTGGCACCCTGTTCTGTTTCATGGTGTTTAGGAAGTGCTCTGCAATGGAGGAACAGTTTCTTTGGATAAAGGATTCCGGTCCTGTTGCCGAGTGTTGTGAATGCCAACTTCTGCTGTTCCTGGAGCCTTTACTTCAAATGCCCACAAAACAGAAGCCCTTAATTAGCATAGAAATTGTCACTAATGAGCCATCTTGCCTGGAGGGGGGGGGGCGGGGCCGGCTTTGCGCCCCTGGTCACTGCATTGCCTCAGGAGTAAGGAGGCTTGGCCATGTCCTGACTTTATGCCAACAAGGGGAATTCTCCAGTGGACCACTGTGTGTGTTTCTCCTGTGGAATGATCACAAAGTAATTTTGCCAGGGTCAGTGTGAGCCATCTTTCAAACAAATGTCATATGGAAGTTTGCAAATCCTATTGTCCCAGGAAAAATTAACTTTCTCCAAAGTGTTGAAGTGTTGCAGGAAGCAAAACTTCAGACTGTGCTGGGATATTGAACTATGTGGAAGTTGGAGAATTTTCCCACTTCTACTCCATGTGGAGTAACTTAGCTTTTTCAGCACCTTAAGGGCATTGACATACATCCAGAGAAGGGAAAGGAAGAGAAATGCAAGAAATGAAAATGTGAACCAGAGCTGCTTAGGCAGAGACTATGGCCTGGATATGAGATTCCCTTTTGCTTCAGATTTTATAGGATTTTTATGGGAAAGGGAAGAGATATGATCTCTGGGAAGAAACACACCTATTCTGCAGCTTTCTACTCAGAGATGGCCTTTACCAAGTGTGTGTGTATAGATAAGCTCTTAATATGAAGCAGAGCTTCTTAAAGTTCTTAACAACATCTCTCTAAGTATCACCACTAGGAACTATGCAGGGAGAGATTTTGTTTAATTTTAATAGAAATTTGTAATTCTAATAGAAATTTTAACTTCTAGGAAGTTAAAAGTTTGGTTAACAATGGGACTTGCTTTTCATACATTGTAGTTGGGTGAATGCTGTGTTGGGAACTGAACGTGCCTGTTGGAGTTGAAGCAGTGGATGGAGTGTAGTGTGAAAGCTGCTGTGGTGCTGATTCTGAATAGATCTTGTGTTGTTTAACACAAGACAACAATTTCCCTTGATATAAGTTCTGAATATACATAGAAAAAAAGTGTGTGGCATCTGTGGATGTGCTGAAAAGTAGCATCTTTGCTCACAGATTTCCATGTTTGTGTGTTTGGTGACAACCCACTCTGGCATTCTGCGTGGCACTCTGGCATTGCAGGACTCTCGGCCTATCCTACCATTTTCCAAGTAGTGCTCTTGGCCACACCAGCAAGCCAGGCCGTGCACATTGTGAGGACAGACTCTGTCACATTTTTTTATAATCGCAGCTAGTTCCTGAAGTGGAGCCATGAGTGACTGGTGACAGATCTGCTCTAAGTTTGGAAGCAAATGCAAATTATTTCAGAGAAAATCTTTTTCACAGAGCAAGCCTCTGCTGGCTGGGGAGGAAGGATCAGATATATTCACCTAGGCTTTTTCATCTAGCCAGCTTCACATTCCTTTCCCTCCGCCTCCCAGGCTTCTGTTTCTTTTGTTTCCCCTCAAGAACCATTGTTCTTGTTCTCCTTCAGTGGTTAAGGCACAGCTGGGGTCAGGAATAGGCAGAGAGCAGTTTTGGGGTGCTGTGCTGAGGTGGGCTCCCGATTCCCAGCCTCAGCTGCTCTTCTGTGCCCAGTCCTTGGTGGCTCACAGCAACTCCCACCAGTGCCATCATCCACAACTTCTGCTGGGTCCACAGGGTCAGGTATTCCAAACTCCTCTGCTTGTACTCTACAAGTACAAGGCCCCTTCTTCTGCACTGTTAATGGGGAATAATCACATCAGTCCCTAGGGAAGCTTAGGATGTGGGAAAAGGAACGGGATGCAATTGTTTCCTCATCTCCCTGGCCTGATACACCCCAAACCTGGGATGTTGTGGAAAGACTTTTGTTCTGTGTATGCCATAGGAGAGTAGCAACGCCTGGGGAAGCCTCTCTGCAACTGGTACTAAACTGAATTTCCCTCTTGTGCCAAGCGGGTTGGAAAAGAATTGTCTCCACCTTGTCTCCACCTTCCCTCCACCTTCCCGTGGGTTTTCAAAATGGCAAAAGCTGCTCTCCTGTGCTTGGCTCCTCTGGTTGAGGAAGGTGAGTGAACTGTCAGAGCTCTCAAACTGGAACTACACAGGGGTCTGGAGGCTCTAACTCCTCTGCAGCTGCTCCTTGTGGAAGAGGGTGAATCCAGCAGGACCTTCTCTCCTGTTCCTCAGCTACCTGAGGAAGGAATCTCCTGTGCCTGCTTTCTGCAGCTGCCTTCCCCAGAGGGCTGGATGTAAATGCAGGAGGGCTGTTGGCTTGTGAGAAGGAAAGTGATACTTTGGAAATTGCCAGGCTCCAGGATTTAACTCTTTAGCCTCTGGAGTTCCCTGAAGCCACTGACTGCTTCAACACGCTGAGTTAGCCCCTACTTCCCAAGTGTCCTGCAACTGAGCTGAGCTGTCTGGGATGTGCAAGGCAGCCCATTTTCTTCTCTGCATCCATGGGATCCCAGCTGTGCAGGCAAGAAATCATCAGGGAACAAGCCAGCAAGAAAAGGAGGTGAGAGCAAGTGCCTGAACTCTGCAAAGCAAAACTCTGGGAGTGGCTCACCTCCCTCCCCACCTTTCCTAAAGCTCAGCAGCACTCACGGAGCTGGAATGGGGACTGCATTTATCAAATTCCTGTCTGTAACAGCAATGCAGTTGTTTTAGATTAGTGTACAAATAGACATTAGTGTAATACATCTGTTGTTAATCCACATCTTGGTAGAAAAGAGATGCCAACACATCATTTATTAGCCACATAGATCCTATAATGTCCTTTCTTTTGTCTTTTGAGTATGTAATGGGTTCCAGGATGTCTTTTATTTCATTGTATACCACATTTCCTCTTGTCTAACATAGCAGGACATAATGTGTTCCAGGATATAATTTATGCCATTTTGGAACTGGACACCACACAATGTATCCTGAACTTTTCTGAAAACCTTCAGTGTTTTGTGCTCTGCTCACAGGTCTTCGCACAATTGATGGGTAGAAAGAGCTGGAAAACTAGCAGGAAGGAAAGCAATTTATTCTTAATCCAAGGAGAGCTGAAGGACCATGAGGAGCTCTGGATGCTGGCATGGGAGGCTATAACTCTTACACCCTTGATTTGTTTAGAAAGTTGGAAAGGGAGGTGCTAGTCCAGCTTAAGAGCCTGTCCAGGACTGCTTGTGTAAGACCCTGATAGTTTCAGTGGGATTTCACTTTGAAAAGGAACCAGTTAAGGGGTAGCTGTGACAGATACATATCTCCTTTCTTGTGAAAATTGAGAGCTGCTGCTTATCTGATTATATCAAAACTCTGTGCCAACCACAGGTGAAAGAATGAAAACCACCTCACTGTCTTTTTCCCTGTTTGGTGATGTTAATGGAGTTTGAAAAGTAGATGACATTCACAGATGATGAGGGAAGCAAGGACACAAGTCCTGCTGAAAGTTGGGGAGTTTGGTGGTAATTTGCTTGTGGAATGATCATCTGGGGAGGAATTGGCAGTGGCCACTTGCCTGATAGCTTCTGCAGGAGTCTGTTCCTTTTGCTTGTCTTTGTCATGAATTAAAATCCCACCCAGAACGATGGAATCCCAGTCCTGCATCCCCTCCCCACTGCAATATCCCAGTGTCAGCTTTGGCCTGTGCCAGATGTTCACTTTGTGGTGGAGCTGGGCACTGGAACAAGAGACTGGTGTAAAGGGACAGCACAGGATTTCAAAACAGCTTCTGCACAGAGGAAGAATCACCATGAGCAGAACCTTTGAGTTTTGGTCAGACCAACAGTTGTTGTCAACCCGTGGAAAGGTTTTTAAAGATAAAATATTTTGGCAAGATAAAATAGATTCCTCTTTTTTGTTTTGGTTTGGTTTTTTGTTTGTTTTGGTTTGTTTGTTGGTTTGTTTTGTTGTTTTCTTTCTTTCATCAAAGGATCTCACAGGAGACAATTTGTCTTGCACTGTCCCAGTTTCCCTGCTGTGGACCCCGTTCTGCCTGTGTGTGTCTGGCTTCTGATGCCTCAGTCCTGAGGCTGGAGGTCTGTAAGGGAATAATGGCCCTCTTAACTTCAGCCCTGAGTTCTTCCTCTGTCAGACCTTTTTCTTTAGCATGTGCTGCTTTTAAGCTCAGGGATAGTACAGGGAGTTTGGGGAAGGGTTGCTGGGGTAACCGAGATGTAAGACTAGAGGGAATAATGTTAATAAAATAAATTGCTGACTCGGAGCAGCCTGATAACTCAGACGGGTGAGTTCTCAGGCTTGACATCATGTTTTTCTCCTTTCCTCCCTCTCTGCCCTGCATCAGCTGCCTCTCACTTGCAGGCACTGTCATTCACAGGTCTGTAGTTCAGCTAAATCCAATACGGTGTCGTGACATTAGTACACAGGTCTCCTGTGCCAGGATCTCATTTCCAGGTCTCCGGAGAACCAAATGTTCAAACTTTTTAAAAGGCAAACTGTTGTAGAAATAAGAAACTCTTTATTCGTCTCCACACAGCTCAGCACCATTCCTGTGCAAGGGGAGATAGGACAGAATATGAAATAACAAACAGCACAGACACCAGTCAAGTGATTAATTCTCCTGCCAAGGCATAAGAATACTGGAGGATGAGAAGGAGTGGAGAAGGTGGAGTTATTTATGTTGTGAATAGCAGCTGCAGGTCTGTATTGTGCTATAAACACAGAATAGAGTCTCAAACTGAAAGATCTTCCTGTCTGCACTGTCTGCTTTAGTTAAAAGATCACAAAATTAAGGCAGTTGAAATTGTGTGTTTGCACATGAATGGTCTTGAGATCTTAGTGTCACAGGACATGAACACAGCTGAAATTTCTGTGTGGTTCAGAAGATGTTCAGAACTTTTTACTGCTATTGAGATCTCTTCTGGTTGCATCAGAGCAGATAAACCTCCCAGAGCACAGCCCAGCAAGTAAATTGTGGTGCTTGAGAAGAACCTTAAGGAAGAATTAAGTTTTTCTGTTAACTGCCTGATGTATGGTCCTTTATGCTTTCCTTGATGCCAGTCCTTTTCAAAAACTTGTTCTTCCTGGCACTTCTTATTGGCATTTATCTTGTTGGTACCTGAGGCAGGTAGTTGCTGTTGAGGGCCTAGATGGCACTTTGTCCTACCACCATAAAAATTTAAGAGCTCCTCAGGAGGAATGGTGCGTGCCTGTACACAGAGCAGGAATCAGGAGCACACTTGTCGCTGTGTGGCCTGGCTGGTGGAGGAAACTGTTGCTTTTCCCTAAGAATTCCTGGCTCAGGAACTCCTGGCGGTGTCCGGGCACCTCGCATACAGCTTCTCTCTGACCCGTGCGATGGAGGCACACGGCCAAGCCCACACAGAGCTTGCTAGCTCGAGCGGTATCAGAAGTAAAGAGTCCAGAGATGGCTCTTGCGAGGGATCCGATGTTTTATTTCTGACCGGCACGCAGGCTGGCCAGGTAGCAAGAGAGCGGGCTCCGCCCGCCAAGTTCCTTATCAAGGGATACAGACAGGGGAGGGACAACAGCTGAGGGCCAATGTGGTGTGACCCAAGGTTAGAGTGACTGTCTGGCTGCTGACCAACCAGGGGGACCCTCCTCACACAGGTCACAAGGCCAGGTGAGGGGATCCTGGCCAGCTGACTTGTGGGGGATGTTAGATCTCTGAATTCACCCACCACTGAGCTGCTGAGCCCCCTTGTTCCCCAGCCATCCCAGCTGGTGGCTCGGGGACTACAACACACACTTAGGTGCTGTGCAGGTTGGAACACTAAAGAAAACCTCCAGTGACTTTCCTGTGGTTAAACAATGCTCTGTAGAAGATGTTGGTGCTTCTCAGCTCTGTGCCTCAATCCAGTGTGTATTTTCTCTCCCTGGAACAGAAATGACAAACATTTGAGTGATGGAAGCTGCCTTGATCATGTGAAATTATGCCCCTGTCCTTTTTCTCCTAGACCAAGCCCACTTTGTAGTGTAGCACTGCTGAGAGTCTGATGAAACCCCCTGCCCTGCACCTGCCTGGCCCCCAGCACAGCCTGTTGGGGGATGTGGTGCCCCAAACACTTGACCTCTGAGCAAACTGGCTTTCCTGCGGTCCAGGTAAAACTGGGTTGTGGTCCTCATCCAGTCCTTGGTCCATCAGCTGCTCTAGAATCATCTTTAGAGACACACTCTGTTTTAGTGCCTTACAATGGCCAAGGGAGCCATTTCCTAGGCCGTGTGTGCTCCTGTCTGGGCCCTGCAGCCAGCAGGTTGCAATTATTTCCGTGCTCTTTCAGACTTCATTATGTTGCTCCACATGCCTTCATATGGTAAAGGACACTGCAGTTCTAACAAGCTTGGCTGGAATAATCATTCCTTCTTGGCAAATATTTCCCCTGACTTGAAGCTGAGCTGTGAGACCAAGGAATCATCTCTATCTTTTGCAGTGGGGTGGTGATGCTGCTCACTCAGCCCTGTCCCTGCTGAGGCAGGTATCCATTCCTGTGGGAAAGGGAGGGAAATACTTCCATTTTGGCTGTTGAGCCGGTGTCTGCAGTTCACCAAGCGCTAGGAATGTGCTGTTCCCATGGTGATCCCAGGCTGGTCAGTGCCATGTGCTGGGACATGACTCCCCAGACCAGTGGGGGAATGGGTTAAGAAGCCTGTGCCCAGTTAAGCACAGCTTAATACAGAGCTGTACAGGCAAATGCAGGGTGCAGTGAGGGAGTGGGATGGCTCTGTGGGAACTGTAGGCAAAGCACTCAACACTGAAGAGTCTTAAAATACTTGGAGGTGATTTATTTTCCTCCATGCACTTTCTCAGATGAAGCCGGTGCACTTACAGGTACTCTTTTACTTGCACAATGCATGGTCCAGCAGGTTAGATTTGATTCCTTCCTGCCCCTGAAGCCCTGGAACTGCTCTGAATTTACCCCAGTGGAGCTGAGGTTGGGATTAAAGCAGATGGGAAACTTGGTGAGCCGTGCCGGCAGGATGGCCTTTGCAGGGACCAGGCACGAGTGCACATCTGTGTGCTTCTGCCGTTCTGTGCATCTAGTGAGACAGGGGGCTTAAAGGGGGTTAGGAAAAAAGGAGGAATCATGGTGTGATGCAGTGTTTTGGCACCATTGAGTTATTTTGCTTAATAGTTTGGAGATGATTTAATCTTGGAGATAATTAAATTGAAGGTGTCATTTCAAAAGATAACAATGTCTGTATGAGCTCTGTTAGGTTTGGCATAAGCTTCGGCTTGTTTTGTGGGGATTGAGGGATTTTCCTGAGTGGAACATGGGGGAGGAAAGGCAGGGCTAGTTTGATGGTCTTTATTTCCACCCTTTCTTGCTATAAAATAATCTGACATAATGCAGAGCAAGAAAGCAGCCCCTGTGACTTCAAGGGGGTGAGAGCAAAATACTCCCCTGGATTTCAGTGTAGCTTCTGATAAAGAAACGTCTTAGATCCAGTCCCATCTTCATGTGGCTGCTCCCATGACCTGCTCAGGGAGAGGAACTGGTCTGTGAAACGTGGCTGGGGTCAGGAAGTGCTGTGAGCTCTGCAGGGACCATTCTTCGGGGTGTGGGGTCCCAGGGTCCTTCTGGGCTCCCAAAATGTCGCTCTCTTCTCCACTGTCACTTATTTCAACTGGAAAGTCCCATACATGACATGGTTTGTGGCTTGCTCTGTCCCTTTCCTGCAGGACAGCTATGTCTGACAGCCACCTCTCCTCCAACCCCAACAGGGAAAGTTCCCTGCCCTGTGCTGGGCACAGCTCAGTTTGTGGTCCCTGTGGGGGACGTGCTAATCCTTGTACTTTGGGTACAGGTCTCCTCCAGAGCTCTGTGTGTGATGTGGGGGACTTACCCAGCCGAAATTTAACATTTAGCCTTCTGGTATGTGACCTACAGGTGACTGGAACACGTGTTCCAGAACTGAGGTGCCAGCCTGCTCCTATAGACCCTCTTGCATGGTTAGAGGGAGCCAGCCTGCAGTTTTCCCAGCCAGAATCCCTGTGAGTTGGCAGGGAGCCCTCAGTCACACGTGTCAGTGCTCTGCTCCATCCCTGCCGTGCCCCAGGCCCTGCCTGTGACACAGGGGTGACCAGGGGAGCTGGGCTGGTGGGGAGCAGGTCCCTGCCTTGTTCCTAAATGCTGCATTTATTTCTCTGGGTCTCAGAGCTCTGCTGCCACCAGTTTAACACCAGCTGGGTGACCCTCAGAGAAGAAAGGCTCTATGTAATAATGTGTGTGTGTCTGTATTTTTTTTTTCACTTTAGCTCTGATGTGAAAAGCCCTGTCTGGGCATTTAAGTGGCGTGGCTTGTGATATACACCAATTTATGTGCAAGTTGGCAGGGGGTTTTTTTCCTTGCCAGCAGGAGAAGGAAGGGGACCTGGGACCTCCTTCTGGTGAATTACTTAGAAAAACAGCCAACATTTAAAATTACGGGTTTGGAATTGAACTATAAATTCCAGTGAAGTAAAAGATCCATGAATAATATGTCATTAGGCTGAAATATAATTTGTTTGTATGTTTTAAGCAGTAGAAAGGAAACAGGATATAATTCCTATTAGCAACGTATATATTTTCCCCAAGCAAGAACCAGCTGCCTGATGGAAAGTTTATGTTTTCTCCGTAAATGTTTTTAACTGTTTGGTTGTATTGGGTTCTTTTTCCAGTGGTACACAGAGCTTTAATCTCTCCTGGTTCAGCTGGGTTGATGTGCTGCTCTCAGTCTGGGAGTGTGTGCCCTCTGTTCAGTGTGAGCATGCCATGGGTTGCCACAGATGTAGCACAAGATCCAGAAATCAAGAGTAAGTTTGTCTGTCTGCTCTGATTGGCATCTTGAGAATTACAAGCCAGGCTCACAGAAGATCTTCTCACATCTTTGCTCAGATCTGACCAACTGTTCTGTGATCTGGAAAACTCTGGTGAAACAGGAGGAGGTATTTTTACAAGGGACTTTTTGCATTTCTCACATAGTGTTGGACCCAGCATAATCATAGAGCACTTTTGGTGTTTTTAAATGGGGACCATGTGATTTTGTTTATGCCAACAGAAGTCTGAGTGAACAGGATCACTTCTGTTTGAGACGGAAATTTCCACAGATCCTTCCACAAAAAGGTTTAAGGCATTTGTGGTGGCCTTCAGTATTTGCCCTTTCAGTGAGCAGAGGTGGATGCCACCTGAAGAATCTGGAGTTTCTCTCATTTTCCTTTATCATCATCTGTCTCTTTACTGGGATGATGGTGACATTGTGGCTTGTCTTGGGGTGACTGTATGCTGTTGTATCCCCTACCACTGCTCTATGCCCAGACATGATTCCTGAGCCTTTCTATGCCTTTAAAACTGGATGCAAGAGACAGAGGAAAAAAAACTGAGCAAACTTTTCAAAACAGTTTGTGCTTCAAGGACACAGAGATTAGCTACTGCTGCGGCGGGCAGAGGAAGCACTTTTTTCTTCTGGCTTTTTGGTCAGCTTCTTCAGCTCTGTTTCTTCGGAGTGGGACGGAGAGTTGAGTTTTTTTCCTCTTGGGACTTCGGGTTTTTTTCCCTTCTTCTCTTCTGGACTTGTTCGGAACACCAGAACATCAGAACCCCACCGGGGGACCTTCCACCGACCCGGAAGGGGGGGCCCCCCACGCCAACCCAGCTCCGAGGAGGAGGAGAGAGACTACACCCACAGAAGGACTCTAAAATCTTTCAGGTTTTCTCTCCAGAGCGAGAGATTTTATTATTTAGCATTATTAGTATTGTTTTCCTGTGTGTTTGTTAAATAAATAGTTTTATTTTCTCCTTCACTTTCCTCTGAGGAAAATTTGTTTTTTCCCGAACCCAATTGGGGGGAGGGGTGGTTTGTGGCCTGCCTTCCTTTGAGGAGACGTTCCTTTTGGACATTTCCCTGAATTTGGCCTAAACCGTCACATGGCTGCACTTGCTTGTCTCACAGCAGGTAGCTGTGGAAGGCAAAGGCTTACAGAAAACTATTATTTTTAGAATTATTCCAGTTTAACATATGTGGGTCCTATCTTGTGTTTAAAGTCACTTTGGGTTTAGTTTGGGAGGCTGGAGTACGTGACTTGGTTTGGGAAGTTATGCTGGCTCCAAAGTGGTGCATCCCAGGGGTGAGTTGGGGCTCACAAAGAGCTTTTGTGGGTTCTGAAAAGGTTCTGAGCTTCCTGCATATCTTAACGACCTTGATAAGGGCTTGCTCTGACTTCAGCTTCAGAGAGATTGAGAATTAAAAAGAGGACAAGTTGTTCAAACATGCTCTGTGTTGACACCTGGCACTGCATGAGGCTGAAGGAGCAGTATCTGTCCAGCAACACTTGTGTACAGTAAATGTGTAACTCTGGGAAGTCCTGGGCCACTCTCGCTGCTTGGAACTGGAAGCAACTCAGCCAAAGGCAGTGGAAGAGCATTTCGATAAACATGACATAAATAGAAACGTGGTGGAGACCTGCAGCACCCCTGTGAATCCTGGGCTGAGCCAGAAAGAGTTAAAGAGCTCCTGTCCAGGGAGTAATGGCAGGAGCTGCCATTTGGTGCTGACAGACAGGGAGTCACTTGCTGCCTGCAGCTTCTATCAATTTCCACTCCGTTGTCAGCAGGTTGTAAATAAAACCTCTGCTGGGCTGCTCCTTGGCTCTGGGACTGCAGTCGCCTCCGGGCGAGCTCTGGTGGATATGGAGGCCTGGTGGGTACCCAGGGGCCTGCCTGTGCCTCCAGCCATCGCTCAGGGCAGGGGAGACATCCCGGCATCCTGCTGGCATGGCCTCACAGGCTTCCAGAGGCAGGAGGAGGCCCAGGGCACTGTGTGTTTCTGTGGGGTTGCTGGTTCACCCCAAGGAAATAAAGTGCTGTCTGATGTGAACTGGGCTTGATTTTTTGGCAGCTTTGAGAGAGAGAAATAGGATTAAAACTAAATGGAGGAATTCCTCTTTTAAAAAAGAAAAATGGAAGAGGAGGGAAAGGGTCCAGCTTGAAATCGAGCTTAATGTTGCTGCTCACTCTTGGAGTTGCTCAGAAGGCATCCAAAAACTAACTTGTGTGTTTTTGGAAGTACCCTGGCCCAGCACGGCGAGCTATGAAACGGGGCCCCGAGTTGTGCTTTGTGGCTCCGCAACCAACTCCTGCGTGCAATGGAGACCAAACTACTCAGGCCAGCTTTTCAGAGGCAGTCAATAATTTTTGGGCTGTCTGATTTGTCTGGTTTGGGAGTTTCCAAATCCAAGCAGCTTCCACTGGCTTCTGTTGGTGGTTCAGGGTAGGCAGAGCCTTAAACAAACAAACAACCACCACCCCCTGCTGCTGCTGCTCAGATATCCCAGCTTAAGACACCCGAAGTCTGCAGTTACCAAGTCCTTTTTCCACACCAGAAAATGTTGACTTTCATCTTTGTGTGTTTCTTCATCCATAAAATAATAATGTTACAACCAATTGCTTATACCTGATAGTTGATGTAAGGACTTAAAAAAAGTTAGTTTCCTCAAAGGAAACAGTTGTGAAGCAAACTTTCTAAATGTGGTGCCAAGGCTTTCATGATGGCCCTGTCTCTATGGGAGGTGAAGATGCTGTGTAACTCTCTGTTTTGAACTAATTTAGAGCATTTCTTTTCAGGCTCCTGCGAGTCTTGTCCTGTCTGAACATGGGTGTTCCCATTCTCCAGCTTGTTTTTCACATCTGTGCGGTCATCTGGAACAGCCCAGTTCCCGGGGGAGGCTGTATGGAGAGCACTGGAGTTGAGCAGTACGGTGTTCATCCCCAGGAAATGGTGATTTGAGATCACTCCAAAGCAGCAACCCTAGGAGGACACTGGCAAAACTGCAGCTTTGGGGGTTTGAATGGCAGCTCTGGGCCCCAGGTCTCTGAAATGAGGCTGAAAGCTTTCAGATTCTATTAAATGGGTATTTTTATTTGCATTTGCTGCTGTGATAAAGGCAGGGGCTGTTCATGTCTCCTCCTGCCTGAGGGCAGAGTGTTTGGTGCAGTAATTTTAGCTGTTCAGCATCTGCTCTGTTACACCCCTGCTCGAGAAGGGGACTCAGCACTAAACTTTCCAGGTCTGTCTGCAGTTGATCTGCTTCAGTCCTACTGGCATTTTTGATGGGAATTTTACGACTTCTTTCTTGCAAGTTTGGTACACATTTTGTTTTCTTTGGAGCCAGTATTGGCTCCTCGTGCCTTTCTTTTGGAAGCTCCAGTGATCAATGCCTTTGGTTGTGGGAACTCTTGCAGAGAAGAGTTCTGTCATCATTTATGGGGGTACAGGAAAAACAGATGAAGAAGTGTAATATATGCCAAATACTATCCTCAGAACTGCTCTTATCTGATATCTACAGCTGTACTTGTTTAATGTTCATATTATTTTGCTTAGCTAGACCTTTCTTTAGAGAAATTTTTGTTAAAAAAGTGAAGTTCTCTGAAATCAGGCATCTTTGTTCAGCAGCTAGAATTATCTGTGTTGGTATCTGTGTGTATGATTCACTTTTACTGCATTGGGATTGTTTTTTAATATTCTGTGTTTTCTAAAGTCCCATTCTGGTAGAAGCCATCAGGAGGAAAGGAGCTGTTGTGGTTTCAGAAGTTGGATGCTCTCCACTGGTCGGCTGGATAAGATAAAACACCTTGTTTTTAATCTGGCACTGCTCTGCCACCCAGAGTGGCACCTTGGGTAGGCTCTTGAAAAAAAATAGGAATTCTTGGGTAGTATGAGCCAGCAGAACAGATTCTCCATTTGTGTCATTGTCACATGTGATGTTTGTGCTGCCTTATGCTCGGTCACCATCTGCTCCTGAGCCTGTTAAGTCATCTGAGCAATTAGTCCAAGGCTCATTCATCAGCCATGGACTATTTATACTTATTTTTGGATCTCCTTCATCACAGTGCCTGGACCTAATGAAGGGAGTATAATGAGGTACAGATGCCAAGGCAGGTAAATGAAATAAGTAAAACTAAAAGTTCTCATATCCCCCCCGTAACTTTTGTAACCAAACAAGCTGATTTTGGAGACAGAGCACTTGGCCTTTTAAGGGAAATCTGTTGTTCAGTCTGGTAATTCAGACTAACACTTAATTTTTAACTTCTGCAGCACTGTTATGACCCAAGGCAAGGCATCCATCCCTTTTGCAAAAGAATTGTAATCCAAGCCCTGACCATTCGGGATAGTGATGATAAAACAGGAGCTACGAAAGCACTCACTGCATGAAGCCAACAGTTACAACAACATTTTTAATAGGTGTAAAAGTGTCTAAAAATATTACCTGCCTGCACAAATAAGTTTAAACGGAATAAGGAGTAGAGTCTCTTAAACACATCAGCCTAAGATTCAAAAAATTATTTTTTTTTTAAGTGAAAAGCTTAAATAATTTCCCCAGAAAGCCAGTTTGTAACTTTAGCCTTCCCAGGGAATGATCCAACGTCCAGTCTAATCGTTTTATGTGACTGTTTAATCTACTGTTTAACAAACAAAAATACTTGCAGTACCATAGCAACTACTGCACAGATTGGTGCCCTTGGGACAGAGATCAGCTTCCTGATCCAAAGCAAACCTGCCTACTCTGTATTCTGAGATATACTTTAGGGCAACCTTGTGGTATCATAAGGAAGACTCTCAAATGCAGGCTAAAATGGACTCATTTTTTCGATGTGGATGTTTCATTCGCTGGCCCAGACATGCATAAATGTGCTCCTTGCTTTGGGATAAATAGCCATCCATAATTCTTCAAGGCTTCAAGGACATGAAGAGTTCCAGTCTTTTTCCTGGATGTAGGTGTATTACAGCTAGAAATCACTTTATTATTTGTGCATAAAACCTGTGTGTATCGAGTTTCAGAGGAATGCCCAGCTAATGGTTTTATATTTAAGGTAATAAAGAACCTCTCCTACTCTGACTGTGGCTGAAAAGCTTTAAGAAACTTTGCAGAAGCATTGGTTTTGATGAAAGGCTCTGTCATGGGTCTAGACCCCAATACTCCTGATTGGCTTCCCATCTTCTGGATGTTTATTCCACAGCTTCACTGCTGCAGCTGAGGGTTTTCTGCCCCAGTCTTTCATATGCTTTGCTCTGGTACTGATGGATCTGCAGCATATGGAGGAAACTACCCTGGACCACAGAACTGCTCAAAACCACAACTTAACTGTGATCCTATTTCAGTCAGTTACATTTGTGTTCCTTGATGAATGTGCCCTGGACCCATGGCTGTCCTGGCACAAAGCAACTGGGCTTTATTCTGGAGAGCATGGATTTATCCTTAGGCTCAAAATACTTCCAACCCTTCCATAATTTATTTTGCGTCTAGAGCTGGTCAGCATTTTCCCAACAGAACTGATTTGTGTCAGAAAACACTGACTCTGTGAGATCTTTGCTGTTGTTGTGATAGATGTGTCAAAACTGCTGGTAGGAGCGAGTGGCAGGGGTGGTGCTGGTGACCAGCTCCAGGTCTCCTGGTGGGCTCCATGGCTGCCTGGGAAGGGTGGGAAGGGATCAAGCCAGGGTGAGCTGGGACACTGGAAGGTGCTCATCAGCTGAATGCCCCACTCTTCAGCTGCCCCCAGGCTGGGGGACATCCCAATGGGTGCATCCCTGTCTTGGAAACTCTGCAGTGTGGTATTTCCTTTTCTCCTCTTGCACAACCAGCCAAATATTGGCAATTTGGAATCGTCTTTGAAGCACAAGTCCCTCTCTGGTCTTGTTTGCAAGGCGGGTCTGACTGGGCCAGAAGAGCTGGTTACTGTCCCTATGTGTTATACAGAGCATGGGGCTCTTCTTGGGGTGTTTCCCATTCTCTGCTTGGGTGCCTGAATCCTTTCATGGCATTACAGCCTGGTTTGCAGGCAGGAAAGAAGGGATTCCAATATTTTGGAATATATTATATCCAAATCCAATATTTTGGGATTTGCGAATACTCCCAGGAATGTGTGTTGCCATAAAAGTTTTTGGGTAGCGATGGTGTGACTATATAGTAAATATTTGTCTATTCCCTTCCCCCCCCACCCTTTTCTGCTTTTCTTTTTTCCTCCTGTTATTCTGTGAACTTTCATTTCTGCTGTCTGCTCTTTTGCATTAACAGCACCAACAAAAGCTGTTAGTATGTTTGCCTAAGAGAAATAATTTATCATATATGTGTGTGTAAAGTTTGAGAACTCTTCTGGTTCAAAAGCATAAATAAAATGTTGAGCTACCACAATCCTAAGCAAATTACTGTACTTCATCTAAAAAGAATCTGTCCCACATTGCAGGATCTCTGGGCACTCTGTGTAAAATGATACCCTACTAAGAAATAGAATTTATTAATGAAAGTTTTGACAGAGAAGATTTCACTTTGAAAATAATGTTCCCCAAAGCTTTTATGATAATTAGGTTTGAAGCAAGGCTGTGCAGAAGCAGTAATTTTCAAGCTGAGTTATCAGATATAACTTTCTTCTCTCTTTTCTTTTTTTCCCCTCTTCCCTTAAAATCCCCTCTCACAATTGGACCTGCCATAGATTTAATACTGGAAAGCACCAATATGGTATAACAAAGACCGAAAAAAAAAAAAAGGAAAAAGCAGGAGGACGCTTCCTCCAAGCTTTCTTGGACTTCTCCTTTTCAAATTATCCTTGGTCTTGAAACAATTTAAAATCAAAATTGTACTTTCCATTGCAACCCCAATAAACTGAGATCAGGGCCTTTCTCAGTGAGCTCTGTCTTCCTCTTCTGTCCAGTCTGTGCCTTTGTTCTGCACATAACTCGTTAATACCTGAATCATATCAAGGCCCTGCCACTTTAATTACTGTAATTTATTCTTAAAGTCTTTACTTGCATACTTTTGGACTGTGCTTTTGTGTTGTACTTAGAGTTGTATCTGGATTATTTACTCGGAGCTGTGAGTCGATGTTTTCCCGTTTATCCCTCAGGACACGATGGGAAAGGTTGCTTTTAGTGATATCCTGTGGTGTTTCAGGGGACAGCAGGGCCCATCCATCTCCTGCTACAGCAGAACTGCAGGTGAAGCTCGCAAGGCACCATGAAAGCAAATGGGGTCAAGCAAAGGAAATCTTAAAGCAGTGGAGACCTGAGTTAGACGCCCTGGTCTCGGATTTGGGGTTGTGTCTGTGACACAGAGAGTGGTTGTACCAGGTGTGCAGCACCTAACTCAGGTTAAAATCACTGGGGGAGTTCACAAATTGTTTTTCTCTTACGCATTCATTGGAAATAACTGTTCTTGCTCACACTGACTGAGGGGATGGGACTGTTCATGTCACTTAGAGATTCTAGAGGAAATACTGTTAGAAACCTAATGATTGGTACAGGTAATTTTGCCAGGTTTGTTGCTTGGGCAAATCAGCTTATGGTCATTAAAAGCATTGTTCTAGCAGGGAGAAGGAGCTGCTTGTCCCCTCCCAAATTTAGATGATATCCACATGCAGATATTAAACTTGAAACTGCTTTGATAGTCTGGTACTTTAACTAGTGCAAATCCCATGTAGAAATGCTTATTTTGGGTTGCATTAGGAGTAGGGATGGGTGTGTGCTCTGCTCACTGCAGCTTGATGAGTGTCAGGCCATCAGTTTAGCAGGCTCTGCCATTCTGTGCCCTCTCTGCATGTTGTGACACAAAGGACAATCTGTTGGCTAAAACAAACTGAGTGTGCTAAGAAATGGTTCACCTGACTTACGTTAACCATTGAATCCCAGAATGGTTTAGGTTGGAAGGGGCCTTAAAGCTCATCTCGTTCCACCCCCTGCCATGTGCAGGGACGCCTCCCACTATCCCAGGTTGCTCCAAGCCCCATCCATCCTGGCCTTGGGCACTTCCAGGGATGGGGCAGCCACAGCTTCTCTGGGCACTCTGTGCCAGGGTCTCAGGTACCTCTAAGTACCCTCTTTTCTCATTTCCCATCCAGACCCTCAGTCAGTTCTTGGCCAGAATTGCAATGGGGGCATGCACAGAGTCTGCATCCTCACAGTCTGCACACCTGCTTCAAATTTTGGTGAGTACCAGCATTTTTAGAGATAATCCCAGCACTAACGTAGCTGGATGCTGCCCTGCTGGAGAGGTGCCTGTGGGATTTGGCAGTGACATCTGGAAAAGAGCTGAGTGTTGTGCCCTCGCAGTACCATGAAGAAAAAGCTCTGCAGGGGTGGTGTTGCAGTGATGCAGTTTTGTGCTTTCCAGGTGAATTCACTGTGCATACACTTGAAGGCCATCTCGTTTTTAAAATGGTTTGCTGGCGTAGGCCCTTGACATTGGGATTTATCTTATACCTTGATATGGAGTAGCATTATCTTAATTGTTCTTGGCATGGTGCAGGACAGATCCAGCCTTTCAGGCTTTGGGTGGGAGGAGTGAGAGCCTCTGGGGAGCACAGGGGTGTTTTTCTGTTGTCTGGCTGCTTGATTTAATTGCTGGGAGTTCAGCTGCCTGAGCGGCCGAGTTTTAGTGCATGATTTGTGTTTGAGGTTTGTCAGGAGGCCTAGATCCTTGAACCAGCATGCTTTTTGCTTTTTGCTTTTTCATCTTAATTTTGAATAAATAAAACTAAATTATGGTGACAATTTCTGGAATTTTATCACTCTCAAAGCTTCTCCAAATACTGGGCCTGCTCAGATCCCAGGCAGCCAGGTCAGGAACATCTGTCTATCACATAACATCTGTCTATGAGTAAGACAGATAAATTAAGAGATTTTCTTATTGGTCTGCCAAAGTTATTGGTCTTAGAGTTGGGAATGGAAACGGAGACCTTTGCTGTGCTCCTCAGACCACCCTTCCAACCACATGCTTATGTTTCAGTGCTCAGGCTCTTCTCAAACACGTGCAATTAGTGATCTGTGCTGCTCATGCTATCAGGCATCTCCATTAAATTTATTATCCTGCAAAAGATCTAAGCTTTTGCATAGTTATACCCTGGCTGTGTTCCTTTGTGAATTATTTACGGTAGTATTTTTGGTCTTCAGTCATCCAGTTTTGGCTAAAACTCGTCTTCCTCCAGTTTCCTGCCATTTATCCTTCATGCTCAAAGCCAAACTTTTAGATTGTCTGATTACCACATTTCAGATGATGTTGTTCACCTCTACTTTAGAAGGAGCAGCTTTATGCAGCAGACATTACTGAAGATGTAGGTAGCAGATGAACATTTTTTTCCTTCTTAAAAGGGAGGGTGTCAGAAGCTTTGTATTGAAAACAAGAAATTAGAAGTCTCTGCTTTTAATAAGCCAAGGTTATTTTGTAACATAGGGAGGAGTCTTGGTTTTTAACAGTTGTGTTTTCGCCATTGATTTTGTTTGCTGCCATTTGAGTTTCTCAGTTGGACAATGAAAAATATTCTTATTTTAGCCACATCTTACAGCAGGCACTGCTTTTCACTTCCATCAAGGGAAGTTACGTGTGGGAAGGCTGCAAGGGATCAGATATTGTCTTTATTTACGTTGTTTTCTTTTCAGTTCTCATGCTTCAGGACAGTCCTGTGATATTTGCTTTGTCAAGCAATTTTTAAAACCCAGCAGGACATGTCACCAGGAGTTACAGCTTTGGAATTTCACAACAGTAAAAGCTCACCTGTGGAAAACTTAGGATTGAAGACAAACTTTACTATCTTCCCTCTAATTATAACGGTGACTGCAAAGGTGCTGGAGACATGAAAGATTAATGCATTGCCTGTAGAGGCTTTATAGCCCGTGTAGCTGCAGAGAATAACTTGGTTTCTTACCGAAGGTGAAGAGGGAAAGAATTAACTCTTCTGATACCTGAGAGATGCTTTGTGAGTGCAAAAGTTGGTTCTTGCTAATAGAGATTTTCTGAGTATTTTTGACTCTAAATGCAGATATTATGTAGGCAGGATAAGAGTAAGTGGGTGATAATGTTTCAGTAAGAAAAAAGGAATTACTCTGAGAGGTCTGTGGCAGAACAGCAGCAGCAGAAGATATCTGTTTATATGTGTGTGCCTGTGTCTTCTTTCACTCTTGCCCAATCCCATACAAATTAGACCTAATCTTCCTTGCTCCATTTTATGAGCTGTGCATGGGTTCACATATTAACTCTAGTTTGTGTTAGCTATAGCAGCATTACAGATGGTGGATGGACTGTCATGCTTGTCCTTGTTCATTTAATAGAGATGGGAACATTCTTCCTGCGGGCAGGTTCTCATTTCTCTTTCTGCTTTCTCCATTGCTGCCTGGTTGACAAGAAGATCTTTGTTCTGTAGGAGTTTATCTGCTCCTGCTGTTTGTTCTGCACCTGGAGTCAAGATACTGATTTGTGGCACTATGTAATCCCATCCAGAGCAACCCACTGGGACAGCCTGAGCAGCATGGGGATGCTCCAGGTGGGAAGGACACAGAAGGGGGAGGGTCTTTGAAAACAGGAGAATCCTCTCCTGCAAATACCCTTCGAAACAGAAATGTGAGGACAGGCCCATGGCATGGGTCCTGTGGGTTTGAGTCCTGAGATCTTCTTCAGCAGTGCCTATAAGAATAGTAAAGGGTCTGTTTGGGGAAAATTTTTGACAACCTTTAAATGCCCAGTGTGGTCTCGAGTTTCTCTTTGGAGCATGGCTTTGCCTTGAACTATCCTTTTGGGGATAGCTCTTCTCCCCCTCCCCACCTGCTTATCTCCTTATCTCTTTCATGCTAAACTGTAGGGCTTGGTTAAAATAACAGTGGAGTTTTTAAGGGAGCCAAAACAACAACAACAAGAACAAAATCTCTTTCGTGAAGTGGTTGCAGGTCCTTGATTGCTTCCATCCCATCTTGCCTTGGGGCTATTTTTGCTTTCTTGGGTTAGATGCTTTATGGATATTAGTATCCCCTTTCATCTTGGAGACTTGAATTTTGCTACCAAATAGTGCTAAACTTGCCTTCATATGAGAAGAAATTTTGCTCGGCCAATGACCAAGGAAATCTGGCTCAGTTGCCTTTTGTAATATCTGCAGGTTAACTTCCAGTTTGCTTTATCTTCCTCAGTTTTATTGCCGTAGGTGTCAGCTGCAAACCTGTTCATGGTTGAGTTTATACCGATGATACACCCAAAAAAGGAAGAGGCTTTTTCAACCTTGACCTGCAATAATCCAATTAACCAAATGTGTGGAGAGAAGGTCTACTCTTAAAACGAGACACTCAAAACTTTCAAGGTCAGAGGAATAAAAACTGTTGTGCATTTTTTGCTGCTTTAGCAGAAACAGCTCTGTGGACCTCTAGTGGTCTAAGGATCGGACTTTTAGCCACAGCTTTTATCTGGAATGTAACTTAACACATTTCAGAAGTTGTTCTAAGTTTATAGACCTGGTCTCTATATGTAGAACTGCTTTACTGAAAAACTTCTTGGTTTTGCTTTGGCATTTTAATGTCAAAAGCTGAGCAACATCTGAAAATCTAACTAAAAAACCCTTGCCCAGCAAAAGGGGGAAAATAGTCCACCCAGTCAAAAGAAAATGCAGACATAAAGGAAGAATCTAAGGTCAGATTTCACCCCAAATTTAGGGCCTGTGTTCTCAAAAAAACATCATGCAACATTTCTCTCAGACTTGGACTTCATAGAACATTTTTTGCTCTGAAAAATGTTCTACCAAGAGAAATGTTTTTCCACCACCAAGGCGTGTGTGTGTAATGCAGAACGTGGTATCCTTTACATCCCCAGCACTCCCACATTTTCCCAGCGCATCAAGAACCAGTTCAGTGAGAGAGGCTGGGAGCTGTCACCCAGAACACACGAGGAAAGCAGGTTCTGAAACCGTACAGTGTGAAAAATGTGGAAAGAGGAATGTTTCTCAAATTCTCCATTTTAATAATGTGAGTGGATCCAAATTATTGCTTGAAGTGTTGATTTCAGTTGTCAGACTGATGTTCTCTCTGCTAGGAGGCAGTTTTTGAGCCCAGCCGTGGTGTGCAGGATGCAGAGGCTGCACATCCCACCTGGCCCTCTGCTCCCTGCTCTAATACAGACCTGATGCTGTGGAGACACCAGGGAAAAGGGGAACCAATTGCAGTTTATGGTGCACTGTCCCAAACAGTTCATAAAACAGTGCTATTTTCTTTAAATTGCAAGTTAGTCCTCACAAAAGAGCATTGTATGGCCACTCAGTTGTTTGTATTCTTCCCTGCATTTGGTTGTCTGCTTCTCTAAAACCAGATTTTATTGCAGCAGTAACTACAGAATACTCAGGGCATGAGAAATTAGATACCTGAAAGGGCGAATCTGGGTTTTTTATGTGTAATTAGGCTGTGACAATCCCCACAACAGACTGGAAGGGGGAAGATTCAAACTGGAAGGGGGAAAATTCAGGTCAGCCTGTGCTTATCCAGCTGCAGGAGATAGAGAAAATGTAGTAGAAAGACAGACTGGCTGCCCCATTCCTCACGTGCAGTCATGGCAGAGGAGCGGACTGTGAAACTGGCCCGAGACCATCGTTTCATTTGGGAATGTGTTCATAATAGTTTCTGTAATTTTTCATAGACCTGATCACGAATTTTCCAGCAGTTCTCTAAAGTGAAGCTGCTGTTGGAAATAAAGGTGCAAGTTGTTCAGTGTCAAGTCATGCTTCAGAGGATTTGGAAGCAGCACTTGCATTCAAGGTTCCCAGTGTTGTTCCTTACAGGTACCAGTCGCTCCACAGAAAATCTTATTTAAATGCAAATGGGCTAGCAAGGCTGAAGGCACAGCATTAGGATTTCTTGCACCTTTATTAACATTGTAAAAGTGTTTGTGGGGGGTTTTTTATTTCCTAATTTCTAATTTTCTGGTGGACTGGATAGGTTATTTTTTTGGAGTTGATGGGAGGTGTTTGAAACAAGGTGATGGACCAGCCTCCCTGGTGTCTGTGGCATGGCTGTGTGTGCAGTTCTTACCTTGCAGAGCTCTTTGGGCTCAGCTCTTGGGATGAGGGGAATGAAGCAAAGTGATGCTGCCTGAGGAGCAATTCAAGCAATCTCTGTGCACAGAACCTCAGATTTCAGATTTCTCTGATGTTTATTGTCATTTGTCTTCTCTTGAATTTTGCATTGCCATTAGAAGAGTTCACCCTCACCTTTAGAAGCACTGGCTTGCTTCTTTTCATCCTGAAGTGCCTGAGTTCCCTGTGTAGACACGGCCACTGCTTTTGGAGATGGAGTTTGGATCTCAGCCCATTTCTGCTGACTAATTCAGTGTTTGTGATGTGAGGAGGCCACAATTAGTAGGTGAGACATTGATGCTGGCACGCAGAAGATGAGAGAAGGCAGTAAGGAAAGGATGCCACTCAGCAATGTCTGAAATGGAAGACAAAGATCTGGTGTGCAAGTTGGGGTCCCTTCCAGCCAGAAAGTGGGCCTTTATTTTGTGGGACAATGTTAGGGCACAAAGCCATCCTGTGTGCTTGGAGTGGGGAGCTTAACAAATGAGCTCATTCCTACTGAAACTCTAGCACTCTGAGCATATTACTACTATGGATTAATGCAATTTATTTCTGTCACTGACTGATTCATAGGGTGTTCTCCTGCAATTTGCAAAAGCACCTCGTGAATCATTTAAGTAGGAATTATAAAATTAAATGCTTCTTTCCTCTTCTGACGCTAGTCCTTGGAGCCAGGCTATCTGGGGGAGGTGTGAGGGAAGGGTGTGTGACTGTGCACAAAGAGTCATGTCAGCAGTTTCTCCTCTCTGCTTCTCTCAGATCAGAGCTTGGGGGACATTAGGATGTCAAGGAACCCTTTTGCTCTGCTTCACATGCTCACGTTGGAGAGAGGGTTGACTCTCACTCCACAGCTTTGCATGGGTTTGGTATATCCATTTTATGTGACCACCTCTGTTTTGTGTTTAAGACCCACTTGTACTCCTCTCCTGGCAGATTGCAGGCTGCCTGGAGGCAAATTTCCCAGATAGGCCAGCTTTGTACTGTGGGTTTGGTGTCTGGCTTTAGCAGATAACCCTGAGCACGGCCACCTCCTTTGGCAGACCATGGACACGGGCTGTGGCCACCCCAGCCTGCCCAGACCATCCAACCTACGGATGGACAGGTGTTATCTGCTCCTCCTGTGTGTCTCCAGCCTCCCTGTGATTGCCATCACACTGTGGTGCTAAGATCAGGTACCTGCTCCTCCAGGAGCTGTTCTCCCTCCTTCACCTCTGGAGTCAGTATTTTAGGAATGATTGGTTTATTCTTCCTTCCTGCCTCTCCATCCTGCCTCTTTTTGTGGGCCAGTGCTTGATTCTGTCTGTGCCCCAAAGTACTTCAGTCAGTTGATATTTTTCCCTTTGTTACCACCCTGGCACTTTGGAGTGGGCTTCTGGGGCTGGATTTGGTGATGTGCTGAGCATCCCCCGCTACTGCTGGCCAGACACATGGGACCATCTCAGCCCTAAAGAGCACTTCTACAGTCTGTGTATTTAGAGAGCAATGAGTTGGATATTTAGTTGAATAAACTGAGACCTAAAAGGATGGCACCTTCTAGCAGTGGACCAGTGAACACTGCAAACTGTTGGAGAGCCAGAACACTTCTACAATATGATGTCCAAAAGTGTGTCTGAGATAATTTGATTCATTAGCCAGAAACACTGAATCTGTTTTACCTATAGTGTTCCTTTTCCAAAGGGGTTTAGGAAGTGAAAACATCAGGTGTTGTTTCATTAGAATATTCCTCAGTTTGCAGGGTTTTCTTTTTTTTTTTCTTTAAATGACTATGCTGTAGCTTTAAACCCGCAGAATATTGTAAACATATTGCAAGCATATGCTTTCCATGCAGAAAACCACAAAACAATAAACCTAATGTTGAAAACCACATTAAAACAAGGGAAAATCACTTCACTAATGTTTTGTTTCATACAATTTTTTAAGACTTGGAATGGAGCTGAGTCCATTCTCTTGGCTGCTAATCAAAGAGCCAGCATGCTTCACATAGGAAAAATGTAAACTTTGGAGGGCCAAGGATTTTACTTTCAATGCCCCTTTCAGACAGTGGTTTTTATGGGTTAACAAATGTTAGCCAATACTTCTCTGACAGAGACAATCAGTACTTGGGTATCTGAGAGTAGCTGAGTTCCCTTTAGGGGGACCTGGAATCGCTTAGTTCTTGTTAGCCCAGTGATTAGAGCTGTTGAGTTTTCAGTGTGTCACCATTTTTGTAACCTGTTAAGGAAATAAACAATATTTACAAAGGGAAATAAATTAATGTGGATTCCTCAGTTAATTGCATTCATGTCTTCCTAAATCAAGATGCTTTATTTGGATTTGCTGGAGGGCTACAATTCTTGTCAAAGGCTGATTGATTTTGACTTTTCTGTGCCTTCATCTGGATCTGATTCCCTCTTGTAAAGTCAACTAACAACAGAAACATCTGATAAAAGGGCTTTTCACTTGGAGCCCTTTACAGATGTAATTACAAATTATCAGCCTGAATTAAGATAGGGGAAAATTATTAGTAAAAAGGTACTTGGCTCAAAAAGTTCCATACATCGTAATTTTAGCTAAGAGTCTTCTGGCTGCTTTCACATTACATCCCCTGATTATTCAGAAGCATGCCTGTTGGTCTCAAACTCAATTAGATGATCTCCTTTGTCCATGAGATCACCTCTGGTTTCAGTGTTTATAAAACCTTTTGGAGATGTAGAAGACTCGAAGAGGCCAGGGTGCAATGCCAGCCACAGGGGCCATGCACTGCTCTGCCTTCCCTCACTGGATCATCTGCACTGCGGAGAACTCAGGTGAGCACACAGGGACTGGCAAAGGCCACAGGGGAGCTTTGCGCTCCTGCAAGACAAGGATATCACAAATGGGTGCAGACAAGTGCTCCTTAGGCATTTCTCAGTGCCCGAGGGAGAATCGCTTGGGAATCCAGAAGTGAGGGGATGTGGAGTGGGGGTTCATAGTGTTGAGTGCAGTCACTGATCAAGAAACCATTTCCCTTTGCCTGGGAATAGAACAACAAAACCAAAGCAAGTCAGGAGCACTCGTGCCACTGAAGCTGCTACTGCAGGGTGCTCTGGTGCCATGGATGAGTGCAGTGTGGGAGTAGAGGCTGGTTTATCTCTTCGGTGTCTTCCTTTAAGAGTTTTCATGGGGATGAGGCACCCGATTCTCCCTGTACTGCTGGATTTCTGTATGGAACATCCTTCCTTGAAGGTGTCAAGTGATTTGCTTTGTGTGGGGTGTGATCCAGAGCCTGTGAGAATCTTGAACTGAGCAGTCAGTAGATGTCAGTAGAAACTGAGCCATTTCTCACCCTGTGGGACTGGGCTCTCCCCTCAGTTCACCAGAGCTGGAGGTGTCTTGGCTGTGTTTCACTTATTGGTGATTCTTCTCCTGGTCAATGCTCTTTGTGCACACTCCCAAGCAAACCAGGTAAGCACGGATTCTTCATTTCCTTGGCTTTATTTCCCAGGCACCAAACTTCTGCCTGGCCCTGCAGCTGACCTCTGCCTCTGTTGTTGACTGGCTTCCCTTATAGAAAAGTTAAGGTTGGAAAAGGCCTCTGAGATCATCGAGTCCAACCAAACAGACCCTCCACAGGCTCTGTTGCTGCAGCACCTGCAGTATGAGCTGTTCAGTGCTCAGGGCTGTGGCTTTTGTTCTTGGCTATTGCCTCCCTTCCCTCAGAACTCCCGTTTGCTCCTGTGACAGGCCTGGATGTAGATACCTTCAGTAAGGTGGATATGTGTAATCTGTATAAACGTGTGCTATTGCTCTGCATCCATTTAGTCTGGTGGAGTTCTGCCTTCATTTTGACTCCTAAACCTGCCCAGCTTTCAGCTTTAGTTGCTCTAGCTGTTCCTTGAGTATTTCCCACTTTTTTTTGGTGATTGATTTCCAAGACATGCTATAGAATCCTCATTGATGTTCTCCAGGGCATTTTCAATCTACTGCTCAAAGGGAGAAAAATCTGTACGTTCCTTTCTCGAGTCCTTATGGTCTCCTCAAGAGCTCCTCAGATCTGCTGATAAGATCAGAATGCTCCTAAACATCTGATGGATGTAATTATGGCCAGCATGATTGTGAATTGTGCAGATTAGGAACCCCACAGTGCTTGATAGTGTTGGCTGCTCAGCAAGTCACACTGGGGAGTTCCTCCTCTCCCAACACATGTTCACCCCTGCCTTGCTGTGCCTTAGTGTCATCTCAACCAGCGTCTGAGTCATTGGAATTTTGGAGTGATCAGACTTCTGGCTTCTGCCTCAGGGTTTGGTTTTTCCCTTTTTTAAAAGATGTGTAGCAACATCCCTAATCCATAGCCCAAATTTAGTATCCTGAATCTCTGCCCAAAAAATCGTCAGATGAAAAGTCCTTAAACTGTTTCCTTTCCTCTCTGGGTTCTGTTTTCCCATCTGTCTCTCCGGCAAGAGCCATTTGCTCTCCTTCCTCCTCCAGGGAGTCTCTGCAATGCTAAGGTGGGACTGAGGAGGGAATGCTGCATCATTGCCACCTCTTTAGAGGATGGAGTTGGGCACCTGGCAGGCTGGTGCTTCTCATCTGCTATCTCAGGCTGCAAACATTTATTTTTCATTAAAAATTCCACAAGACATTTAGTTGCTTTGATTGAAAGTGCTATCAAGGAGTGAATGAAGTGTAACCAGTGCAGAAGAATGTTCTTGTCTCTGCAGGGAACTGGGAGCAGGTGCTTGGGTGGGAGGATGGGCTGCTCTGTGCTGCTGAGCACAGTCCAGGGAAGCTGCTGAACCACAAGCCACCGGAGTCTTGGGAGGGTTTCCAGGTCCAGTATTGCTTTGTGCTTGTCCTGTACACTTCCACACACAGCAGCTATTGGCTGCTATGGAAATTGGGATCCCAGGAACCTGGGACACGGGTCTGACCGAATCCTTAAAGTGGTATTTTATATGTCGAGTTCTTTCTGTGGAAGAGAGAAGAGATTCTGTTTTTTACTGTGGCTGGCACCTATTGTAGCAGGTGACAACCTGAGCTATTGCTTCCTCCCTCCCATCCCCTCAGTCCATCTGAGCAGCCTTAGCACAATTCCTGGGCTTTATCTGAACCCTCCTTCTTCCCTCACGAGGTAAACCAGACCAAACTTAGGGGGTTGCTGGCCCTCAATGCCTTCCTGAATACAGATTTTAACAACTTTTCAGGCAGGACTTCTTCGTGTGTGATACTTTGGCAGTGTTTGCCTTATCTATCACATTTCAACTCTTTCTCTTCACTATGAACCAGTTTCTTTGGCCCATTATAACAAGATTGTCATATTCTTATGCAGAAGGAAATTTGTGTAACCTTAGGTGACCCAAAGTCCTAAATTTTGGGCCTTACCAAGTGTTGCTTACATATTTTTGAGCTAAACAGTGCTGGCTTAGGTGTTGTATGACGAAAGAGAGCAACTGTGTGCTGGAGGAGCCATTGAGTGGCAGCTGCTTGATGGAAATGTCACAATTCCTGAGTGTCCTGGTTGTAATTTGAGGCAGACCCAGATCAAGTACTTTGAATTATAAGGCTATTCAAAGCTTAATCCAGGAGATGTAGTTCAGGTATATCTTGTGCACCAGACCCAGAGCAGGGTGGATTTTTTCCATGCCATAATTCTCCCCTCCTATCACAGTTTGAATTGGATATGTGGTGTTTTTGTTTGGGTTTTTTTTTAGCACCTGTGTTTTCAAACTGTCCTCACACTCTGTCTAAATGTACATCCCACAAGCCCACATGCCTGAAACAAATACAGCCCATGTGGAAGCTGGTCAGGAGGACTGTTCTGCCAGTTCCCTCTGTTTGCCCAAGGACAAGGAAATCCCCTGTGCAAGTCTGGCCATTCTACCGCTCCTTTCTCTTATTCCACTTTGACTCAGCAGGTTTCAGAGGAAGCCTAGATTTTCATCTGGCATGGAAGGAAAAACAGTTACCTTCCCATCACAGCTCTTTGTAGAAAGGCTCTAAATTGCCATCCCAGCTGTGTGTAACGTCTGCAGAAGAACAGGATCCATCCTGCCCCGTGCCAGCCCCCGCTGGCTGCCCTCATTCCCGTGCAGATGGATCGGAAGCCAGCTGGGAAGTGACAGCCTGTTGCACACCGCCACAGCCGCCAGGAGCAGCTGGAGGTGCAATATACCGTGGAACTGCAGTGCATGGAAGAACAGCCATCACTTATTCCTTCCTGGATAGTCTGCCTGGGTCGCTCTTGGATGTGCAATTCCTCTTTCATCTAAGACTTGGCAGGTGGTGCTTTCCTGGTTCATTGAGCTCTTTTTCAGAGAGAGACAAAGATTTAACTTTTTTTTCTTTAAGGCAGTGTGGAGGAGAAGTTGTTTGCAATCCATAATTTGGTCCCAAATTGAGAGCAGCAAAACTTTCCAGGAAAGGATGAGTCCCCCTTTGGCATGAAATTCTGTGGTTTTCGTTGTTTCTGGTTCGTTGCCTGACTTTTCAGAGATTGCTGAGCATATGCAGCTCTGCCCAAATTCACTGGGATACAGAGATTGAGGACTCCTGGAAGTCACACCTTCCTTGTTTAACTTAAGCTCATCTTACTGGATCACTGGAGGAACTAAACTTTAATAAGTGGCAGATTTATGTCATCCTTTAAATGACTTGCACCTCACACTGCATTTTCTTTTGATTAATATCAGGCAGTGATTTAATCAACACTTTCAGTTACAAGCACATTTCATTCCTGGCTGGAAGTTATAAATCAGCAAACTCTACGAAAGGATGTAAATAGAAACCTACAGAATTGATTTGTCAGCCAAGAGGTTCTAGTTTGTCACAAGTGTTACTCTAACCATGAGAACGTGTTTTTACAATTAGAAAGAAATGTTCACTTCAAATGGTATATTACATTAAATAGAAAAAATATGCTGTCAGATTGGAACTCGAGCTGGAGTGATGGTGGAAGCAACTGAATAAACCAATGAGGAGAAACTGAAATGAGATTTTTCTCTGTAAACCTGTTCAGTGAGTTACCCAAAATATATTGTGTGTGTAACTGAGTATAATCCAAATGCAAGGTAAACCAAGTAAAAGCAAAACAAAACCATAATTAAGGTGGTAAGAAATAACATTAAAGTAAATTGCCAGATATTTTGAGAATTTGGGGAAAAACCCCCCAGCTGGTGAAAAGTACCTTCTAAGGGGTATTTAGAACTTCTGACCTGGTGGGTCTGGAAGTGCTTCCTATAATTCCAGTTGCTGTGTTTGTTTTAATTACATGCTCTGTATGTTTTGACCAAATACATGAAACAACAAAAATTATAAGCTTCAAAGGAAATTGATTTAATTTAATTAGAGTTTGACAGAAAGGGTTTGAGTTAGACAGAAACAGCAGATAATAATAAATAATTGAGAGAAAAATGGTCAAACCCATATACTATTGTAGCCCTCTTTAAAGAAATGAGAGTTTAGCAGCTCCAGCCTGAGGTGGGAGGGTCCAGAATCCAGAGGAGTCTCCCCAAGGCTGTCTGGAGATGGGAGCAGAGAGGTGCTGATTCACAGGGACTGAACCACAGGGATCAAAAGAAAACTGCACGAAGTAAAGGAAGTCATTGCCTTGTAAATGACCTGATTGATAACTGAAAGTCCTGGAAAACCAACTGATGGACCATGCAGATAAAGGAATTGCATGTTTTAGGAACTGGTTCAATGGATGTATGAATCCCAGTGCAAAGCAAGCAGATGGAATATTTGCAAGATCCCAGCTCAAACTGCAGACTATAATTTATGTTCCCAGTGTGGTAAAAATGTGAGCATTTCTGTGGAATGAGATAAAACCTTCGGGGAAGGCTGGTACCCCCCAAAATGTGGTTGTCCCCAGTGCTGTAGCCTCCTCAGCAGAGGGGAAATTGCTCCATAATTGTGGCTTTGGATGATTAAACCTCTGAATGCTTTCTAACCAGTAACCTAAAGGTGCTTTCAATAACTCTGTGCATCTGCCTGTTCTGCAAACTTCTCAGGGTGCTTGGGCTCGGTTTGTTGGTTTGCAGCAGTGGGTGCAAGTGCTTGTGCATTCCTGGGATGTGCTGGGAATGCTGCTGGGATGGCTGGGACAGCGGCGTAGGCGGCGGGCACTTACGGCCATGTGCTCTCCAATCTTTCAACATTAGCATGCATGTTTCAAACGGGTTTTTTTGTACCTAAGTGAGCAAAATTAAATGTAGCATTCAATTTGAGATGAGCCGCTGATTTATATAAAACACACACAAGATTGCCTGAAGTGGTTGTGGAGCCTCCAGTGTTGGAAACCTTTAAGAACCACTTAGGCAAACATGTCAGGAATGATAAGAGCTGAGCTGATCCTGCTTTGGGATGAGAGGCTGGGCAGATGGCCTCCCGAGGTCCTGGCCCCACGGCTGGAGGTCAGGGAGGCATTTCAGAACGAAATAAAAAATAAAAATCAGACCTCTGCAGATCAGCTCTGGCCAAGAAACACGCCCATTGTTAGCAAGTACAAAAGGAGAATTTGAGCCACTTGCACTTCATGAGCCTTTTAAAAAAAAACCCTCCTGAAATAGCATCCAGTTGTTTAAGTGACTCAGATTTTTTTGCTTTGACAGTGTGCTTGGTAAGCTACATTGTTTTGAATGATTTGCTGCTCAGTTCTGTGACATTTATTGCTTTTTGGATGAAAAGGAGAAAACTCCCCTAGGTCTGTTTAGAATTTGTTCATCTGTAATTTCCACGTATGTTTCCTTATTTAGCAGTTGGAGTTGGAAGTGTGTGTTGGCATTCCCTCCCTTCAAATTTATTGAGTTACACTCAGAAGAGCCTCTATTCCTCTCTGTTGGGCAATGTGTACAGAACAGCTTATTCAGCAGTTGCTAAATAGGTGATAGGTATGTGTGGTTTCTTTCCCTTTAGTCCTCTGCCTTGTTCCCAGCCTTGCCTACAGTCGCATTTAGGGTTGGGAATGGAGAGCTTGCTCTGGGAGCTGCCCCAGCAGGACGTGCCTGGTGCCCAGGTGCAGCCCACTCGTGGTGTCCCAGCCACGCGTGTCCCAGCCGTGTCCCAAACGCCGCGGCACTGGCAGCGGGGTGTGCCGGGAGGGAGCTGCTGGCCAGCCCCGGCTCCCAGCTCCAGCTGCAGGGAACGGGGCCAGCAGGGGCTGGGGAAGAAGTTGATGTCATTGGGTTGACCTGGGACCCACCCACACACATGCCCAGCCCCACTGTGGACATGAGGGAGATGACTGTCATCTCCCACTGTGCACCCTGGAGCACCTCCTCCCTTCTGCTCCCTCAGGGGTTGTGACTGCTGACTTGCTGCTTCCAGCCGTGGGAAAGGGTTTGGGATGGGGCCTGTAGGTTCAGGAAGGTCACTGTCTCCTGGTGTAGCAATCTCAGTCCTGTTACTCCTTTTCCTCAGTATATTTTTGTCTAGCCAGTCCCTCTTCTCTCTAACACATTTGTCTCATATGTGTCCCATGGCACCTGGACTGGAAGTGGGACAAGCAGCACATCTGGTCTGGATCCTGGGGGTGTTGGGAGTGACCTCCTTTGCTGCAGGTATTTTCAGTCCACCCTGAGTTGTAGCTCTGGCTGTGGATGCCCTGCATCGCTGTCATGCTGCAAAAGGAAAGCCACGTGTGGCTTCTCAGACGTGGAGGTTGAAATTTTTTTTTCTTTTTTTTCATTTTCAAAGACCCTTGAAGAGTTCAGAAGTCAGATCAGTGTTAACACAGGAGGGAAGTTGGTTAGATCTTAGTTCAGCTACCAGTGTTCACGAAGTGCTTGTCCTATTGATAAGGAGTGAGAGCAGCAGAAACGGTACAAATTCCTCTAACAAGACTTGCTCTTGCAGAGCGAGAAAATTAGGCAAATATTTCACCAGTAAGGTACAGTCACTTCAGATGGAGAGTGTGGGTGGATGTGCCCACCTTCCAGCTGGCTTGCTGACTGGGGAAACGTCAGGTGACAGAAGCAATAAGCTCCAGATAGAGCCCATGGGCTCCAAAAAACCTCTACCAGAATCATGAGCAGAGGTAGAAAAGTGCCAGCATTCAAGTAATTCTTTCTAAAATGCTGCCAGAAATGATTTAATAATGTTCCACTCCTAGCAGTTCTTCCTCATTGCTGTTCATTTCTGGAGGAAGTCCTAGTGGCATTTTCCGGACTATACGTTCCCCCATTGAGATCAGGCTTGAATTTCATCTCTTCCCTCGTGTTGTTCCAGTCCATTGTGAATCCTCGTTCCCCACCCTCCGCAGGCTCATGAAAATTTCCGTTCTGGCCACAGTGGTGTGAGCAACCTGGGGGTTGGTTACTCATTTAAGCTCTTTTAATTTCCTCTGACCACTGTCTGGCAGAGCTAAAGGCTGCAGCACAGACTGTGGCCCTTTTTCCATTCAATTTGCAGTGTTTTTTTCTCCTAGGTGAGGCCACTGCATAGGTCAGCCAGGAGAATCCAGTATTGCTGGAGGTTGCATGAGATTTTAAGCTGCTTTTTACGCCTGTGGGCTTGTACTGTTTGTTTGTAGGTCATCACTTCTGACTCTCTGCAAAGGTTAATTGAACAAACCCACTGTATGGTTCAGCCTTTTGGGTTAAGCTGGTAGGTGGTGACTCAGAAGAGCCAGTGGTTGGTCTCAGACTGTGTGTTGTGCCTCCTAAAAGATCCTCTGTGACATTTGCTGGTCTGTGATGATGAAGATGAGAGAGGTCCCTCATCTCACATGGTTGTGGAAAATCTCTGCTCTGTTTAGACGCAGAGTTCCCAATTGTGCGTCCCAGCTGTTGGACCCAGCTGTTCAGTGAGTGGCAGACACAATAATTTAACAGAAAAACACGTAAGTGAAAAAATGCAGTTGATGTATGGGAGTTCAGCCTCTCTGCCATGGTTTGAAGACACTCATTCAGTTATCCTTGAGTTCCTACATAGATCATGGTAGGCTACCTGCAAACTTTGAAACGGAAGTTGGCTCCACTGTGTTTGTCTGGGGACAATCCCATTGTTTACACACAGGTTTAGGGTCCTCCCTTTCCTTTTAGTGTAGCTGATAAAATGAGAGAAACAGTGGTTTTAGTTTACGGAAATTCAAATCCTAAAAACCTACCGCAAACAAGAAAGAAATGCTTTGAATTCACGATGTGAAGTGCACAGGACGTTGTTGGAGTTCCAGGAATGATTCTTGTCTGCAGGTTAACAGCAGGGATCTGTGTTTTCAGGGGAGCGTTGCCCTTGTGGAAGGCTCGAGGAGCTCAACTCTGAGCAGTCCCTTGTGCTGAACCCCAGAAATGCTGGACGTTGATGCTGAGTGAGCACTGACATTGCCACTGCTGGTGGCAGTGATTGCCACCTCCGAGCTCCCCTTGCTGCCCCTCTGGGCTCCTCCCACTGGAGAGTGAATGCTTGTGTGCCACTGCTGCCCTGGTGGCAGCTGCGGGGTGGCTGCCCCAGCCTTTCAGCCTCTGCAGGGGCACTCCTGGCCCCTCTCCAGGAATCCTGAGAGCCGAGCCTTGTCTAGCAAGGCTCCCCTTCTAATCAGAGCTGGAGGAAAGGATTCCTCCAGGGTCTGTTCAGAACAGGAGCTGATAAAGATCCAGAAGGTGATTTCACTCCTCTGCCCATTGATCACAGGCAACCTAGGGAGACCAGACCAAACATAGACATGTCGGCTGTGTCCCAAGGTTATGTGATACAAATGCTCTTGCTTAAGAGGTGGGGTTTTTTAAACTCGTCTTGATTATGTGGTCAGTGTGTTTAATTCCTTTCTCTGCTACATTATGAAGTGGGATAAAATCTCAGTCTCTCTTGCTTTCAAGAGTATTTCCTGCGTCTCCCTTCCTCCCAGATGCCCATTTCTTCTTGCCTAATGGCTGGAATCTGTTGGAATAGGACTGGGGCAGTGTGTGAAACCACTAATATACAGCAGCCTTTAGGAGGATCAGGGATCCGTGGCCCAGAATGCAAATACATGCTTGAAAAACGTTCCACTGAGCAGGAAAGGAGAGAGGATTAAAGTTTCACTTCCTTTTCATTTTTATGAGCTGAAGTTATTTGTCAGTTGGAAACATGATAAATTAGACAAACATTATCCTTTCCCTCCTCCAGGTTGGATGTTCTGCTTTGCATTTCACAGTGCAGTGAATAACTAAGCTTCATTACCACTAGGCTGTCAGCACTGAAAGGCTATTGCAGAGCTCGTTGCCTTTAACTGAATCGAGTGTGCTGTGCACCTCACTCATGGCTCCATGAATTTGTCATTCAGAGCGTGAATTGCAACAAAAGATGACTTCGGTTGGAGCATTGCTGCTGCTGGGTGTTCACAGGTCTCTTTTCAAAGCTCGACCAGCATCAGGTATTTGCATTGTGCAGTCATGATAATGGTATCGTGAAATAAGTACAGCAGGGACCATTCTGTCATTTCAATTACGTGATTGAAAGGTGTGGGAAGCTGCAAAGCCACTGAGGTTAAGAATGCCATGATGTATAAATAGCCTTGGATAACTGTAAGAATCAAATTGGATGCAGATGGGTTTGCGGACTTTGCAAGTGGCTTGCTTAAGAATGTCTGCACCACACACCCAATCATGCATCCATCATGGTAAAAGTGCAGTGTTTGTCAGCAGGTCTGAATTATGCTAAAAATACCTAATTTGTACCTAATATTTTGTGTGCAGTGCTTTGCTGCAAAGGATGGCATTGTTCTTCCTGTCCCGCATTTACAAAAATGGTGGCACAGAAAGCCCTGGTGGCAGAGCAGGTCAGATGGGAGCTGGGGAGAAAACCTGCTTTTGGGGCAGCCCTGTTCCTGTGCCTGGGCAGGGTTGAAGGTGTTCAGGAGAAACGTGGTGTGGAGCTTTCCTTATGGAGCTTCTTCCTACAGCAGCCAGCAGTAGAAAGTAACCTTTGAACGGAGGCAGTGAAATCTGCTCAAGGACTTTTCTCTTCTTGGGAATTGATGAAGGGTCCTTTCCCACTGCCTCCCTCTCTGAAGTGAGGCATGGAAGCCCTCCAGGGCATTCCTGCACTGGCCAGCACTGGGTTCTCTGGGATTTGGGTCTGCCAGTGAGGGATGGGGGTCTGAAGGCACGGCAAAGCCTGGGCTCCTGCCTGGCACACGCAGCATTTCCAGCCCTACAACTGGGAAATGTTTCTGTCAGCCACACCAGGGGAAAATGGGCTGGGGTGGAGACAATTTTTCCTCATGAGTCTGGATCACTGACTGGTGCCGTGCAGAGGTTTCATTTCTCACCTCAAGATTAAATCTGAGATTTAATCTTTATTTTTGCAGTGACTTATTCTTCCCAGTGCTTTTGGCAAAATGGTCAGCTTTGATGTTGGTCTTAGCCAGACGATCTCATGAGATGAAATGCTGCCCATCCCAAACCTCCCCCGCGGTTCCATTTAGCAAAGGAATTTTTGAGAAGGGTCTTTGGGTTGACACTTTCAAGTGCCGAGTGTAACCCTGAATTTATAAAGCTTCTAAGTCGCCACCAGTCACAAGTTCCTTTAGTGTGTGACCTCCTGTTCCCAGCCTGGAGAAACAAAATGGGGAAGGATGGAGTCAGAATTTGAAATCTCTATAAAGGGGCTATGGCCACCTCCAGCTTAGATTTGGGAGAGGGTCACGGCTATAGAGGGGTAGGTTTGGGTTAGACTTTACTGACAGATGACACTTGGAGACTAAAGCCTGCAAAGATGTTTTCCTTCTGCAGTCTTGTTTTCAAAGATGTTGTGGCAACAGAGCAAGAGGAAGATCTTTTCACAAGGCTTCAACCCATCTGACCAGCATTAAAATTGCTCTTGTTGGGGTTTTAGTTTGGCTTGTGAAGAAAAGGATGTGCTCCAGCAGCTGGGGTTGAATATAGGAGCAGCTGAATTTTAGAGTTGCAACTCTTAAGTAATAGCTTTGATGCTTCTCTAAAATGTGCTATTTTTAAGTGTCAGTGCAGAGAAATGATCTATACAGAAGGAACTTGGTGATCTATAGGCAGTACAGGCTGCATAGCCAGGACATGTTATGTGAAAGGAGAGGGGAAAAAAATAAAACTGAAAAAGAGAATTATAGGAAACCAGTATAGTAGCACTTGGTGAGCAGTTCTTCAGTAATTTAGGGAAGGTTATACCTGGTCTAACTCAGCATTAAAATAAAAACCATGGGGTAAGGTTTGAGCTGTAACATTCCCCTGTGGTTAGTAGCAAAGTTTATTCCAACAAGCTAATGGGTTTTTTTAGAGATATCTTTGGTCTCCTAAAGTCAAACTCGTGGCTAGTTCAAAGTTTTATGGCTGTCTGAGGTACCAATTTTCATTTTCTGTATGTTTCCATACTGTGCAGTTTTTATGGCTACACTAGAATTACTGATGTTTGTGCATACTTACCAAATTATTTAAATATCCTGGTGACTCTTAGCCCAAAACACACACTCAGGCTCTCCAGGGAAGTGCCTGCTACTCCACACAGTTGACTCATGTGGTATACATTGCTGAACAGATTTGAAGTACAAGCTGAGAACAGAGGGCCTGTGCTGAGTGACTAAGATAAATTACAAAAATTGTGTTATTTTCAGCCTACATGCAGGAAACTCTGAAGTCAATGAACCTTAGGAAAGATCAACAAATGCAAGATGCTCTTTGTAATTTTTTTTGTATTGTTCTCAGCGTTTTGTTTCTTTATTTCTGAGTTTTGTTTTCCTTGCTCTGTGTCCTCACCCTGTGTTATAACCCCAGGCCACTGCTGATCTACCTTGGTGAGAGTCAGTGGGAGAAGATAAAAGCTTGGGACACTTCTTTTCCTTCATCTTTATCTCACTGTTGGGATGCAGGAGAGTTCCCTCTAAACCCAGGGAAGAGCCACCTGTGATGAGAGGAAGGGTGAAACTGTCAGCTCGGGCACGGACATCACAGTAGGAGGCCCAAGGAGCAGCTTTCCCATTTGGAAGTGGGCTGCAGGTGTGGGGCGTGGGTGTCGCACAGAGCCAGCTCTCAACTGGAGAAGTGGGATGGGGCTGTGGATCCAGGGATGGGAGCAGATCCTCCTGCAAAGAGAGGCCTCCTGAGATGGTTGCTGAGCTCCAGGTCTGGAGTATTAATGGGTATTTGAGTGTGTCTGTCAAATAGATCATAACAGTGAATGTGGCACGGGAATCCTTGTTCATTGGATTGTTGTGTTAAAACCCCCCTAAACTCCAAATTAGTCTGTCTTGCAATGCTAATTCAAAACCAGGATAAATTTGCATGCTGGCTTTCATGAAAAAAATGTGTCTCCTGTACAAATTTCTGAATCTGGAGCTTTCCAAAGAAATACGGCTATTAATATCTCAAAGAAATGAGCTGATGTCTAACTAATGATCTTTCAATGCTGCTGGGAACGTGGTTTATATTTTTAATTTTATATGATGTCAGCAACCACTTCTGGGGGCTGGCACATATTGTGGGCGAGTCCAGAACACTTCAGAGACCAGCCAGGATTTTCAAAGCAGCTGTAAGAGTTTTGACTCCTGGGCACTAAGGAAAAAAGTGTTCTTTATGAGCTAAGCCCATCCACTGTGCTTGTTTCCCAGGCTGCGTCGTTTATTCAATAATTTGAGACAGGGTTGGATTAAATTTCATCTTCCAAGCCCCGTCTGCTGAAGCTGCTCACCAGCTCTGTCATTTATCAAGGACACTACATGCTGTCCTTGATTTGATTGCTGCTTCTCTGGAAACCACTAACAGAGGGTGAGAGCATAAAGAAACAGGGAGGGGAAAAAAAAAGGAAGGAAAAAAAATCCACATTTCGTGAAGGCAAGGGGTCCCTGGCTAATCTGCTGAGCCCTGCAGTCCCCAGAAGCCAACCCCTAAACCGGAGTCCTGTCAAAAATGAGTTCTTCCCTCATGTAATACTGAAGGAAGAGTAAATTTGCAGCTTGTTCAGGGAGGAGAAGAAGCCCTTCTGAGACATCTGTGCTGGACCCACCTTCTCTGGTTCTGATTTTTTTGTTTTGAATGCATTTCCAAACAATCACTGAAAATAAACAACACGAGCAGGGAAACCTAGCCAAGTGGCTGAAATTACTGAACCTTTGAAGACTAAACACATGCAGGATCAATCTTCCCTGTAGCCTTTCCTACTGAAACTGGATCATTTCTTGCTGCTACAGGAAAAATTGTCTGGAAATCCCACAAGGCCTCCCAGAAAGACCGATAATCCCTTACCTGCAGCAAACTCTAATGTGTTTTCCCTCAAACTTTCAAGCCTTCCTTGCTGGGCTGCATTTCTTTTTCTTACCGCTTTAGGAAAGAGTATGGATTAGCGTAATAACTCATGGGGTCATCCAGAAGTTGTTAAAGCTACTGATGTCTTTGAAAACCTTGTTCTCTGTAGCAGCCAGAGCTTGTGCTTGGCTTGGAGCTGGCTCCACTGTTACTACCTATGACTTTAGTAATTGAACAAGGAACCTTCCTGTAGCGACCTTTGTCTGCATTTGCCCAGATAATTTTCAAATTCATACAGAGACTGTTTTTAGCCAGGTCACAGAGATGTTTGCCAGTGTCTGTGTGCTGCTTTGGGCAGCGCTGCTGCTGTACAATGTGGTTATGGTGCTGGCATGGGAACAGCTGAGCGTTTATTTCCAGCGCTGGCTTTGTACAGAGGAATTGCTGCCACGCTCTGCAGTGTCTCCTGAGGTACCATTCAGTGAAGCTCATCAATCAGTGTGTCACTAATGACTGGAACCCAGCTGAGCTGGATGCTGCTACTGCCTGCTGAAAGCAGAGCTGGAGGAGGGAGAACAGACCTGGGAGGTGGGAGCAGCGAGCGTGAGCAACCTGCGACAGATCCTTCTGCTTCACTTCCCATCATGGCATGGTCTAAGTGGAGGGTGCCACCAGCATCCAAAATAACTGTGATTGCAACTGCAGTCAGCAAACTCCTTGGCTGTCTCTCATTGGGAATGCTGAGATGTCACTGTTGCTGCTTCAGTTTCCTTTCCTGAGGCAATCTGGGAAGCAGCGAGGCTCCACAATAGTGCTGTGTTGCAGCCCAGAAACTATCAGAGGTTTGTTAGTGGTGTCTTCCTTTAAGTGCCATATGTGTTCAAACTCCTGTTAAAAACCATCTTTATATATTAGGTGAGCCAACATGCGTTGGTCCGTCCCAGTTCTGCAGTTGGTGGTGTATCCCTGCTGTATTAGGAGTTCTTGCAGCAAATGTGTCTTTATCTGTGTGCACTTTTGGCCATCCACAAACTGTTTTATTCAGCTGAGCTGCAGTTTCCTTACACAGCACTAGTCAGCATTACAGTGCTTGAGCCTGACTCTGTGCAGCAACTGAAAGATTCCAGCAGCGGTGTCTGACCTACACTGCTCAGACAGGGCTTGGTCTGACCCTTCTCCCTGCAGTTGTCCTCCCTTTGCTCAGGAGGAACTGTGCTTGTTCACTGAGTGCAGCCTCTGCCTCTCCAGCACTGTTCTTCCTTCAGTAACTTGTGTCTGCAGTGTTTCCACATTTCCTTTCTGAGCAGGTTCATCCCTCAGTCTTACAGTAAGTTTTTTTCTTGCTGGATGCTAAACCCTGGGTGTCTCCCTCTCAACTGAATCCCTGCAGGATGTGTGTATAAATTCTGAGATTGGGTCACTTTGTGCATAGGCAGAGAGGTCTGTTCCAGCATCATCTGCTGTCTAGAAAGCACTGTCTAAACAGATCAAAGGGAGCACTGTGATGTTAAGGGTTGGCCACAGTCCCAATCCCTTATGGTCTTCAAGCCCATCCTCCTGGAGCAGCTGCTTGTGGAGCTTCCACCAGGTGCCTACAATGAGGATTTGACACCGTGCCACTTGGCACTCAGCCCCCAGCACTATGGGCTAGAAAAAGCAGCAGAGGCTTAGTCCTGCTAGAGCAGACACTTTCCAGGTACTCTTGCCTTGATCCCTCAGTCTGTCTTCTTTATCCCAAAGAGCAGGGAAATCATGACAGAATTAAAATGGGATTTGCTTGCTGCAAAATCCTTAGCAGCTGTCTCCTCAAAAGCTGCATATTTTAGCAACTCTTCTGTGAGGGTCCAAGAGGTCGCTGGTGAGATGCAACTGTTGCTTTTTGATGAGATAAGGACGCATCATATCCCTCTTTCCTTTCTCTTTGTGCTGTCAACCTCCAGGCTCTGATTTCTGTAAGGGAATCCTACGTGGGTTAAACAAGAACCGTGTCAAAGATTTCTGTTCTTCAAAAGTTTGAGATAAAGAACAGAAATTCCTTATCAATTACCCTTATCTTTGAAGCTAAGGAAGGCAGATGGAGAATGAAGGCACGGGGATCATATTGGTCACGTTGGATCAGATCAAATATCCATCTAGACCCCTTGTCTCTGACAGTGGCCAGGAGCTGATGGCTGTGGAAAAGTGTGAGTAAAAAGGCAAGTGTATAGTAATGCTTCTGACTACTCTGCAGGCCTGAATCCAGCAAGCTGTGGCTTAGGCATGTCCTCAGCTGTGAGCTGATTTTATTCCGCTTTTTAGCCCTCAGTGGATTTTTCTGTACCTTGCTCCAACCATTTTGTGAACCTGTGAAAAATTTGGTCAAGGGCAGTGTCCTTGGGGATGATGTTACAGTGCAACATTCGTGGCAAGCAGTGACACAACTTCACTGCCTGCTGTGTGGAGGAGCAGTTTTCTGCCACAAACTCGGATCTTGGTCAAGGCATTTTGTTTCCCTCTATGTAAAATGGGGATTACATATTCCTGTTCCACAGGGAATTGGGAGGATAATATTTAGAGGCTGTTCAGATACTAGGGCTGAGAGATTTATAGAAACATACATATTAAATTAAGCAATTTGCTCTTAATCTGATTCCTTTCTGACTTCCAACAGCCCAAGCCATAAAACCAGGCTGTCTTTCTTTTAATTCTTTGCAATTTGATTTCTCTCTCTCTTAAAGAAAAAAGCACAGGCATATCTCTGTTGTCTTTATCATGCCTAATATTTGTGCTGGACGTGCTCTTAATGTGGGTTTTCCAGTGTTTGACTCCGAGATACAGGGTGCTATTGTACCTTGAATGAGATATCAGTAAAAGCACTGCAGAATTAAAGAGTTCCCAGGTTCAGCAGGAATTCACAGTCCTTGTCACATTCAAACACACGACTCCTCCATAGCAGAGTTTAAAAGCAATCTGGTGTTTTCCTGATTGAAGAGTCTGAATGTCTCCTCACCATGGCTGGCTTGGGCTGGAATGCTTATCTCCAGAAAGGAGGGAAGAAAGAGGAGAGGAATAAATTCTCCTTGGTGTCAGGTCTGTCCTGGTAGGTGGAATGTTCTTCAGGGTGGCTAGCACCTGTGAAAAGGTTGAATTGAGTGTGTTTCGTGCTATGAAACATGAAACTGTTGCCTTCTCTGCTCAGTATATGCAGAGCAGAAACTCTGAAAAGGCTGATTTATCCATGTCTTCTGTTCTCTAAGAATGAGAAATCATTCCTGTACCTTTTCATTTGTAACTTCATGGAACTGCACATGTGTGGCAGAAATTAGATCATCTAACTGATTTATAGTCGATCAATGACTGTAAAGCCCTTGCATTCCTCATGAGCAATTTATAGAGTCTGAGAGTTCATCTCCTGAGTTGCAGTGGAGGCTTTAGCCTGGCTACAGTGTGGGTTTAAAACATGTTAAAAAGTCCCTGGACTTGCTATCCTCTGGTGTTTTAGAAGGTGTTGGCTTTGTGGTGGGAATGGGGGGTGATGAGAGAACAGAAGTCAGTGCCTGCAGACTGAGCTCCAGATGGGAGAGATCTGAGCCTGCAGGAGATGGACCAGCTCTGGTCAGAGCTGGGAGCTACAGCCGTGGGAGGCATCACTCTGCAAGGGACAGTAAGGCTTCATTTCAGCTCTGTGTTCATTTAGCCCAAACTACTGCACTAACAGGAGGGGGAGGTTCACCCTGGCTCTTGTTCCTGTTTGAAATGAAGATTTGGGAATATGGAAATAAAGGTGATATGGATTGTTTGTGTTTTTCTTTGTTGCTATTAATGCATATTACTATGTTATTGGAAGCCCTTGCTATTGCTTCAGTTTTGATCACCTAAAGTATTAACAATTCATGTAGAATTAGGAGTAGTCCTTCCTTCTTCCCAGGTTAGCCATTGGAAAATATTGGAAGAATCAATTACACCCCCAACCCCCAAACAACCTCAAAATAATCTCTTTCTGGAAAAAGAAACAGGGAGAAGGAATATGTATGCACTGGTATAACAGCAAGCATCAGTTTTGGCTCCAGCCACACAGATGGGTTTGGTTGCTTGGTGTTCATCCCCTGTTACCAGTTATATCTTGTGAATTTCCAGTTATCATCATCCACACACAAAACCCCACGACCCTTAGTTATTAATTCCTCCTTCCCACTGACCTGGCTCTCCATAAATCTTAGGCCTGGAATCTTTCTTCCTTTCTTCTCCTCCTGCTCCCACCTCTTTCTCTCTTTTTTCTCTTTTAAATTAAACACATTCCAGAGAGAGGCTGGGAGCTGTTAGGAAGCTCTGCATTGATGGGGTTTCCTTTGGGATGTGCAGGCTGGTGAGATTCCTGCCCCTGCTTTTCCAGCCTGCAGCAAGGAGTAAGGGGAGACATCAGCCTGTGGCATCCAGCACTCCCTGTTCTGCTCCAGAACCATTTTTGCATTCTGAGTTCACCAGAAAAAGGCACTAAAAAAAAGGAATAAACCCATCCCAAAACCAAGATATGTGCAAACTACTATTTAGACTCTTTCCTCAAGGGGCCTAGTATTTCATCACAGAAGGAAATGAGATTAGTTTGACATGATTTGTTCTGGACAGATGTATGTTGACTGTAAAGTGATTTGATTATTATCTTCCAGGTGCTTATAAATAGTCTGATTATGGACTGCTTCATTTTTTCTGGGTATTTATGTAAAAATGGCTGGCTTCTGTTCTCCATTTTTAAAGATAAGCATCATCCTGCCCCTCTGCCCAGACTCAGGATCACAGTGGCCTCCAGAAATTCTTGACCATGTTCACCAGTCACTCACCAGAACACTCTCTAACTGCTCTCAAGATACTGTGGCTTACATAATCAGAAACTTCAGAATTGCCTTGATAAGTCAATAACAGTAATTAGCATGATTTTTTCCTTTGGATGCTATGTTTGTGAGTGACACATCATAAAATCTTCCATTTTTAAACTTCTTGCACTACCTTGGTCGTGCCCAAAAACTCAACCTCCCAACTGGGTGAGTCTCTACCAATGTGGATTCCCCCCCACACAGAGAAGAAAGTATAAAAGAAGCTGGGAAACTGGAAAAAGGATCTTAAGGACTGATTGAAGTCAACCCAAGTATGGCAAGAGAAAGCCCTGGGGTTTTATGTAGTGCAGGCCCAACTGAGAAATAAGGCAGGGAAGCTGCGGATATCCCACCTATTAATTTTGCACTTTGTGTTTGGGTTTACCAGATTCTTTTTGCTGTAGTGCTTTAACACAGTAAGTGGTGTAAAACGTTTTAACTTTCTCAAAGAAGCCCAAATACTTTTAGCAGATGACTTGATCTCTCGTGCCAGTGAGCGTGTGCTTCAGTCTCTGTGCAATTTCCCTTTGACAGAGTGCCCAGTCCTGCAGGAGAACAGCTGAAGGCACAAAGTAATTTGATCAAAATTTTAAGACATCTTGAGGTACCTAAGGTTTGTCCCATCAAGAAGAACCACTTTTCACCTTTCCCTCACTTCTGCCTCTTAAAAATCCATAAGGAAGAAGAAAAAAATCCCCAACCCTTAATTTATATTTAGAAGCTGATTGTTTTCCTTGAATCCCTTTCTGGCTCAGCCAAACCCGGAGCCCAGGCTGACAGCTGTGAGCTTGTACCATCAATATCCAGGTACATGTTCCTCAGATAATTACCTGAGGGACCAGGTTTCAAACCACAGCGTGTGGCCCACGGCCAAGGCGATAGAGATCTGGCATTGTGTGGGAAGAAGGGTCAGTGCAAATCAAACATGAGCCCCATTCCCACATGAAAAGGAAATAAAACCTCCACGTGCAGGCATGTGGAGAAGCTTCTCCTTAGTCCCTCAGCTTAAACATAACCAAGCAGGAAAAATAATGCTGGCAAGGAAATACAACTGTGTTTATTGGCCATTCGGCGCCCAGCAGGTCTCAAACTCTTCAGCGCTGGTTTTTCATTAATGCTGCACTGGAAACCCCGGCTGCCTGCTTGTTTTAGGAGCTGAAAATCTTCTGTATGCTGGAGGCATGAATAAAAGTTTGCAGCAAAGAACATAAAAAGGAAAAGTTGATGTGGCTGTGAGCACCTTGGGTGGAAAGCTGAAAGCTCCCCACACAGACAGTGCAGAAAGAGGTTCCCCCAGACTGGATGAACTGTCTTGGAGGTCAGTCCCGAGGGATGTGAGTCACCCACCCTTTGCCTCTGAGCAGGAAGAGAGGCCAGGGTGACCACCTTGGGCTTCAGTGTCTCACTTTCAGGTGCCTAAATTAGGGCAGGTAAATCCCACACTTGCAGCGTAGGCAGGGACTGTCTTGCAGATAGTGGTGCTTCAGGGGGAGGAGGTCAGTCTGAGGGAACAGGGTGGCAGGAAGTGCCATCATGTCCTGCCATGCTGGTGAAATCAAACTGTCGGGGATGGCTCCAAAGGCCCAAGAGTGTTAGGCATGTTCTGTTTGTCCAGGACATCGACCCCATTGTCTGGTTCCTTTTCCACAAACAAGAGCAACCCAGTTTCCACAACCGAATTACTTCAGTACTATGTTCAACAAGCAGCTCCCATGGTCTCAGCTGCAATCATCCTCAGTGTCACTCTGCCAGAAATTGCTGGATCCTGATGTGTGTGGACTGGCTCTGTGCTAACCCCTGTGCTAACACCTGCAGGTGTGGCCATCGAGGTGCCTTTGTGTCCCATGGGCTGCAGGACAGAAGAGCTCAAGCAGCACAGCCACCTGACCCAGCTGCTGGGTTTATTCCCCCCACAGTGTCACTTGTCCCAGCCTGGAAAGCCACAGACCCCAGCCTTGGTGAGGTGTCCTGTGAGTCAGCTGTGGATGCTCTTGGGAAGCGGAAGTCAGGAATTCTTCCCATACAAAAATCCCAGGCAGTGTAATCCAAATGGCTATATTTAGGCATTTAAACCACAGCTCACTGAGTGCCCCCAGTGTAACAGAGCAAAAGGAGTGTGAGGAAGTAGCAAAGTATTTGTCCCACATAAAGACTAAATATCCATTATCAGCAATCTCTTTGGCCTGCTTCCTCTGTTGTTTCTTTCCCTCTGGAGATTTGGCAATTGGATTGATTTGCTGCCTGACTCACTGTCTTAGATTGAGATACTGAGAATTGCTGACAGTATTAATAAAATTAGCATTAGGGAGGATGTTTGAACATTTGCCTTTGACGTTTTTAGGGGAGAGACCTGACATTTTGTCTAAGTTAAAAAGTTACTGAATTGCCTTTGTTTTTTCCCCTGACCAAAGTCTTCGTAGTTTTCATGGGAAAACTTAGTCCAGAACTAAGAATTCCAGATTGCAAGTTTTGGTCTTTCTTTTTGCTGAGAACCCTTGATTAGTTAAGAAAGCACTAGATATTTAACAGCGTTCTTGGGAGAAATATTTTCATAAAATCATAAAATACATGTACAAGTATCTCCAGCAGTATTGTTTTATGATAGTGAGGGTTATTTTGTTCTATCTTAGGTGACATAAAGGTCAAACTGAAATAATGGTCTTAATGTCACAATCTAAGGACAGGCAAATAATTTTCAAGAATGGTTTGCATCATTACTTTTAAATGCAGTTGCCTGGTCTTTAGGATTTGTGGTTAACTTTTGCTCCCTGTGGGAAATGACTGAATTGAGGAGACATTCGTTTCATGTCATGACTGCTCTTTATCTACACACCCTGCACTGTTTTCACGTGGTACAATTAATCCCCAGGGAACAGCAGCAGGCTGAGCTTGGGTTTGCTCTGGTCAGCAAGAGGATCACTTTCCAATAGCCATTATAGGCAATTTTCAGTAGCCCTTAAAGGTTTTAATTCAGGTGTTTGTTATTTTGTACTCTTTGCCTGACAAGTGGAGCTGCCTGATGTCACTGAGAGTCTTCTTGAATGTTCCCTTTCCATAACCCTTGGGGCAAAGTGTCGGAGCTGCTGCCACTGGTCAGTGTCCATGCAAGGTGTGGAATTATGTGAAAGATCTTCCACGTGTTAACACTCATTTGTAGGTTGTATCCTTTTAAAGGATGGGGCAAACAGCTGCAGTTGAAGAAAGTTCAGCTCTGCCACAGAGCCAGGGCACTGCTGGTCACCTCCATGCCCTGTCTTCTGCCAGCCTCATCCCTTGGCTGGTGGGAGTACAAGTTTTTGGGTCTGGAACTGGCATTACTTTGTGCATGTGTCATTTTGAGGCCATACATGCTGGCTGTGTGCTGCTGTCAGCAGAGCCAGTTACTCTTCAGTAGAGTTTTGTGTGGGGGAATCCAGCAGAAAGCCTGTGCCAGTCACAGCTGTACATGTGTGCGGTCGAATTCCCGCTGCCTTTAATGAAGAGGGAGTGCCAGAATCTAAACCAACTTTTCCTGCTCTTCTATAGACAGCATTGCTTGTTCCATTCCACAAAAAGTTGCTATTCTCTTATCCATTTTTCCCTTTCTCTGACTGCAAAAAGTATAAATTATTTTAGTGCAAAAATTTTGGAAGGTTTTCTCCCTCTTCCCCATTTCCTGAAAAGCTTGCATACAGAGTGAGACACTCATAAGCTTTTCCGAGATAAGAATTTAATTTATTTATGCTTCATTGTTCCAGGCATGGCTGCAGACTGGTTTGGAAATTTGCTGTTCCAAATTTAACAGGTCACTGCATGGAAAGGAGCAGCTGGATTTTCCTCCAGAGCAGCCGTCAGCTGTTGGAAATCTCTTGATACTTCCCTGGCTTCTCCAGATTCAGCATTAACTTCTCCTTCCTGTAACAGGAATTATGCTACGTGCTGCAGACTCTTTAGCTAGAAAAAGGAGGAAAGCACAGGAGGGGAATACAGCAGATGCTGGTGGGGCTGGCAGAGGCCACACCATTGCTCTGACTCCTTTTCACCTTCGTAAGGTCAAAGGGTAGGAGAAAAACCCTCTCTAAATCCAGCACATGACAATCTGACTGAAGTGACTCCTGTAGCTCAAGCAAGTGGGCAGTGAGTCCAAACTCAAGAAATGTGAACTACTCCATGTTTTTACACTGCTTTTCCTTCTCACCTCTTCCCCTCTTAGGAAGTGCCTCCCCCACTGCGTGTTCCAGTGTTCCAGTGGGATAGCTGAGGGCTGAAGGCAGCAGCCCCATTTCTCATCTCGCACGGGCTGTGTGGCAGCAGGATTCCGCTGACTCCGCTGCAGTTAGTCCCGATTTGCGCAGATAGAATGACCCACATGTTAAATCTGTGTGATGACATCTGTAGGAGATGTAATGCAGCCAAGTAACTTTGCCATGAGAACAGTTTCGGTGTTGCTTGACTTTCTTTTAGAATACAATGACGAAAACATCATATTGCATTAAGTAGTACTTAATTAATGTAAGCCATGAGAGAGAGAAATTCAAGCAACTTGCTCCTTTGAGCTGGATGTTTTACTGAGAACTGAGCCAGAGTGACATAACTGGTGACTTTTTTCAGAAGTTGAGCTGATGGTTGCCTCTCGTCTCTACTGAGATTTGTCCTTCAACACCAGCTAAAAAAATTTGAAAGCAGGTTTTCTGCTTGATCTTTCACATTCTTTGTATCAGAGCCCTCATCAGAGTGCTTTTCGCTCTGAACTTTGTGCTGCAATTTGTCAGTCCTGACTGTCTCGAAAGGTTGTGGGCAAAACTGTAGGACAGGAACTGCACATGCAGGAGTGTCCCAAGGCAAACAGAGCTGCAGGCACTGGCAGCTCACAGTATTTAACCTCTTCAGGGAGTCGATTGATGGACATTTTGCATACAGTCAGAATCAACAGGGCTTTTCCATATAACTAAAACTGATTATGGGAAGAGAATAAGGTGAGAAGGGGAAACAACAGGGGAAAACTCCACACAGTTACCACTGCTGGTTATCAGAACTTGCAATTTATGTCCTGTGAAAAACATGGGGAAATAAGTGAGAGTCAGGAGGGAAGAGTTACTGGCCATGACATCACTAACTCAGTTAATATAAAACATTATATGCTCACAATGGGAGACGTGTCTGTTGAGCTGCTGGTAAAAGGGGTGGATTCTGCCTGGTATAAAATGACATGGTTCCACTTTGACATGTCAAAATATTTGCTGGCCTTTTGTGTGGTTTTGTCCAGACCAGGAGATCCTCAGTTCTCTGAGGTAAGCGTGACCTTTTCCCCTTAGCCTTTCTGGTTAAGTTACAGGAGAGAGGATATAAAATTTGTTGTAGGATGCAAGGAGCCTGAAGACACTCAAGATGAAGTTTCCAGATCCTCTTGATGCACTGTTGACCATTTTCAGGCACTTTTTCTCTTCCCTATGTTCTGAACTCTGAGCTATTCATTAAAAGGGAAGAAAGAAAAAGCAGTTCCCTCTAGTTGAGGCACTTAATCATGTTTGGAAGATCCGCAGATGCAGCCCCTGAATGGCCTGTGGAGTCTGAGGCTGGGCTCTCCCCGGGGGATGTTAGCGGCTCATCATTCGCACATCAAGCTTCCGTAATGACGAGTGGGATTATCAGAGAAAATCCCCTGTGCACCCGAATCTGAACTCGTGGCTCTCTTGTCTTTGCATTTAGACTCCAATTCACAAAATAAAACAGCTGGATTAGCACAGGCAAGGCCAAGTTATCGGGGGAAGGGGTACGTCACGTCCTGAGAGCAGAGCAGGCATGGCCTGAGCAGCATTTCGGGGTTTGTCTGACTCTGAGCTTGTCTCGGTTTGTGTGGGGGAAGGTCTCCACAAAAACATCCTGAATAATCGTTGTTTTTAGGGTTCCTGTCAATGGTCTCGTATGACTTTATGGTACAACTTTCCTTCTGAAATTCAGTGTGCTCACAATTGCCCACATCCTGGCCAGTGCTAATCATAATCACTCATTAATTGAAAAACGGTGAGGGAAATTGGTAGCCTGCTATAGAATGAAATGTTCCATGAACATCTGGAGTTAGATGCGTGTATCCAAGGGGTGTGAAATCAGAAAGCAATTGTCTGTGTCCCCAGGGAGCTGTAACCCTGTCAGTAATATTTTTTTTATCCAGGGAATGTAGCAGAAGGATGCCTTCTCCTTGGAGAAGTATGGACAGCACTGGTATAGAGGTAAAGGATTCTCCTACCTACCCCGTGAGTGGGTGAGAGCTGAGGACACAGTGTCTTACTCAAGGCTGATGTGAGTGGAGCCACCTGTCCCATCAAACATGGGCAGGAGGTGGCTGGGCAGGTATTTCTCTCCCTGAAATATCAACCACGCTTCAGAGTTTAAAAACGTGTCATTTACCCTCCACAACGAGAATTCCAGATGCATTCCCATCCCATGTTTTTGAGTTATCTTCCACTGGCTTGTGATTTCTGAGGAGCCATAGATTGAATCCAGGCATGCTAGCTAAGCTGAATTTCTGAGTGGGTGGGGTTTTTAATGTTTGTTTATTTGTTTTGAAGTAATTTTTTTCCTTTGAAATTCCTTCAATACCAAAGGGTAAATGGATTCTTGGGCACTAATTTAAGATATTGTTACTAATAATAACCTAATGCTTGCTGTTTGTCAAAAGCTGAGAATCAGCAATGCTGAAAGATGAGAACTGCCCCAAGTTTCTTGGCAAAAGTGATGGAGGCAAATATTTCAGAGGTCATTTCAATTACAAAATTTGCTTCCTTGGAGATTGTGCTGTGGTAACATTTGCCTTCTAGATGTTATCAGAGAAGCACTGGAATTTCATAGTAACTGAAATGAAAGGATTTTAGGATGTAGAGTCTGGCTGTTGGAGATATCCCTGTCCTGCTGTTCTCATTAACCTTGCTGCTCTTCCAGGCAGTCACTGTGCAGTCCAGGTCCAGCATTTCTCAGTCAACATCTTACATCTCAAGCTCGAAATGATTTGGTTGTCCCCATTCACTGATAACACAATTGACTCTTGTCCTGTTCGTTATCTGTTGGCCCCTCAATAAGCTTATGTGGTTTGTGTTTTTTTTTAAAAAAGCAAACATAACCCCAGCCTTTCTTGTGCATTAATTGACTTTGCAAGTTAAATAGTGCTCTCATTTAACAGCAATGCTCAGGAGCACCAAGAGACAGACCACTCAGAGCAGAGCCCTCTGTGAGCTTGGAACAAACTCACAGCTACAGCAGGACCTGCCAGGTGGCAGCTTCTGCAGCCCTAAACCTTCCCTTTTTTTGCATGGCAACAGTGGAGACTCTGAAGAAACGCTGCTTTGGTGGATGCTATAGCTCAAGGGCAGCAATGTAGGAAAACAAATACCTTTTAGGTTTTCTGTGCACCTTTTGATACTATCCTAATTTTAATGTTGCATAATTCTTGCACAGCATAAAACTCCCATTGCTTTTGGTTCTTAGATGAGTTCAGCAATTCCAAATTTATCCCCTGTTCCGAGTCTTGAATTCTGACCTGTGTCTTACTGGGTGGAGCAGGAAGGCTGTACCCAGGCACTGGTAGGAAATTTATTTGTGCTTTTTTTCAGCTAAGCTGAATCTGGCAGCATCGTGAGAACAGCTTTTGATGTGTTGTGCTCCTGCAGTTGGTGCCTCTCCTTGGGGTATCTTGGACCTCAGGCAGAAGGAGTCGAAGTATCTTTTCAGTGGGAAAACAGGGCTTGTGTGGAAGCTTTAACTGGGAGAATGTCCTTTTGTCGAGGCTGTGAAAGCAGGTGGCCTGTTCTCCTAGAAGTCATCAAGCGGCTGCCCTGATCTCAGATCAGAAATGAAGTGCCTGTTTCTGTGAGCAGGTGAAAATACCCCAGGATATGGTCAGATTTCTAAGAAGTTTCAACACCTACTTACTCCATTTCTCCTTATCTCCCTCCAGCAATTGCAAGTCATGTGGAACACCTTTTTTCATGGGATTGAGCCACAGGTTGAAAAGCCCTCTGCAGTAGATTGTGAGCAGGTTGCAGCTTTGACTTTTCAATTTATATCACTGAAGACAAATTTTATTAGTAAAATCTTGGGCAACTCAGCAGTGGATTTTTAGGCTCTGACTGGGTGCCTGGAGCTGCATTTCTTTGAACTGTCTTCTAGAGGAACTGCAGCTGTATAAATGGATGAAGACTGTGGAAAGAAACTATAAATATGGCTTTATTAAGGTGGGTTTTTAAATCAAAGTGACTTTTTGAAATATTTTAATGAACCTTAAAAACTATTTTGCAGTTCTTTCCAACAGTTATGTTACTTTTCAGCAATGGAGGAGGAGGGGGACGTTAGTGAGGGGACTGTGGCCATTGCATCTGAGGCAGTGGATGGGGCAGTGCCTTTTCCATGGACTTGGCTGGACAGAAAACTTAAAATGTCCAGGGGCTAGAATGCCTCTTCTGCTACTAATTTTCATGGTGTAAAGTGTAGCCAGGTTTCAGAGGGATAGAGAGATAAGAGGTACCACTGGGATGGTGTTGGGGAGTGAGGAATTTGGGGGCATTTGGGACATTTCCTGTTGCCCTGCAGCTTTTTCAGTGGGCAGTGGTGGATTGTGCTTTACCAGGAATGTGACAAGCCCACTCAAGAGATGTTTTCCTTGCTAGAAGTGAATTGAAAACAATGATTTAGCACATAAAAAATGTGCAAGCATAGCTTGGTGATGGTTTAGTGCCTTCTATTCCCCTCATGTTCTTGTCACAGAGAGTTCAGGATCTTTACTTAAGGGCACATGGCAGAATTCCCCAAGCCACCTGGTACTTGGTGTTGGCTGTCCTGGGAGTCAGTCGTGGGCTCAGTAAGCACCACTGAACTGTGCTTCCTCAGCAGCTGGGAGCTATGAAACTACAAGTTAGGGCCTTACATCAGAAAAGACACGTCCATTCCAGCTTAAACACACATCTCCACATCCCAGTGACTCCAAACCTGGCTTCAGTGAACTCCAGAGGGACTTAGACTGAAACAGGCAGAGAGTGGGAGCAAGGGATAGGTGGAGGCATGTGGGATGGTCATTGGAAAGTCAGGGCTAAACCTCTGGCAGTCCTGTCTTGCTTATTTTCCACCATAACACCGTGTCTTTGAAGAGAACACTGGGCAAGGTTCCTCCCTGAAGGCCAAGGCCATAGCATGAAGGAAATAATTCGGAAAGCTGCTCAGTAGTGTTCCAAAGAGTGTAGAAATGGCTGCGATGGAAGCAGTTTTCCTCTGGGTGTGTGCACATGTACACGTCTGTGTAAATGAATGTGTAAAAGGAAAGGCACTGGAGTGCATCATCCAGAGGTGGTCTGAGCTGGGATTTCCACTCAGCAGAGCCTGACATGGGGAGGCTTTGTAGCAACTACAGTGTTCTGTTTGGGGAGGCAGAGGTGTTCCAGATACACAGTACCATCATGGTAAAAATGTTTTTGGCACAGAGGTAACCACCTCTCTTTTAATTCAAGTGTCACATTTTACCCGCTTGCAGTTTCCTGCTTGTATGTTTTGGCTTTTGCCCAGCACCTCGGGCTATGTGTGCTCATCTGGTTTTGATAAAACATTGAACTTAGACAATACATCTTCTTGGACATTTCTTCCTGTTAGATTCAAGTGTGATACAAAGCAACCAGTACTTGATCAGTAGCAGACACTGTTTTTATCAAGCATTGTTGGATGTTCATTAGCCATGAAAGGACTGTAGAGAAAACTTGCCACAGGACAGGTTGGTGCTTCTCCGTCCTTTGCCACCTCAGTGGCTGCCTGCTGAGTGCTCTTTTGAAGCCCATGTTCACGTACCAGGCTACAATATCCAAGTTATTTGGCTGGCGTTTATCTTGCCTCTTTTACAGTCTTGTTAGTGTGCTAAGAGAGATAAAAATGCCCATGAGGTATTGAACAGTGGCAGATGAATGGGAGTAGTAACCTCATTAAAAATCATCTCCTCATCCTGACATTTGGATAGCATTTGAGAATGTGCAGTAAAATGTTGGGTGAAAAGATGAATAAGAATAGCATTTCTCATGGTGTGCCCAAGGTGCGTGTGTGACCTCTGATATGACTGTGAGTCACTCAGCCCCTGTAACACACTTAATGTCCCTGATATATGCAAGGAAAGGATGTACCACATCCATGTTTGTTAGACAGTGATCTAAAACATGAAGAAAAGCATTCATCTCACTGAAGTTCATCTGTCTGCCTGTCTCCTTTTCACCATTCCCCTGGGCTCCCCTTGGAGGAGGGAAGGTGGAGTAGGAAGAGGGAGAAGGAGGGATATCTCCAGAGCTGAGCATCTCTGCCTGATTTGCATGCCTGGCAAGCACACCAGAGGTTGCTGTGTCACCACATGGTGTTAGTGGTGCTCAGTGAGCTTGGCATGGCTGCTGTGTCCCGGTGTTAGCACCATCCCTCGTGGAGAAATTGCCTACATTCCAGCCCCAGGGGTTCTGCCTTCCAGCAGGGCACTGCGCGTGGCCTGTGCTGCTGGGCTGGGCACAGGGGCTGCTGCTGGGGATCCCTGGTGTTGTGCCAGGAGAGCAGCTCCCACAGCCCTTCCTGTGGTGCTGATTGTCAGTGCTGGCACACGATGTCCAGCTCACAGCTCTTCCAGCAGGAGGGAAATGGGTGACACTCCATGGAAACCTTCTGGGTAAGTTGGTCCTGGTGCTGTTGGGCAGCCTGACTTGCACAGGGAGATAAAAGACACTCAGACTTGCAGAGCACCGTTGTCAGAGGCTTTAGCCTGACCTCAGGCTCTGACAGACGTGTTTATTCAGCGTGAGGGAGGCTGGAGGCACTGCACAGACCTCTTTGTTCTCAGCTTTTTTATCTCTTCATGTCTCATCTCCCTTCCTTCATCCGGTGGACTGAGATGAAAGTTGTGTGCACCCCTCTGCAAGCTTCCTCAGAGATCCAATTTAAATACCTCATCCTTGGAGCATATGGGAGGGTTGAGCCATGGAACCTATTCCTCTGGAGGGTTACAGTCCTGGAGCTTTTTTCTGTCTTGTTTCTGGGATTATGGATATTCAAAACTGAGATTGAACACTTAAACTTTTACGGGAAAGGCTGGTAGAACTTAATGTGCTCTTTGGTTTTCAGCAGATTTTTGCTTAACGTGGAACTGAGTTTTGCCATCTTACTGCAATACTATACTCCAATAAATAAATGCAGTAGAATCCCATTTAATTTGTATGAGTTGCACCCCCTAAAATCCTCTAGGCTATTTGAACAGATTACAAGCCAAACCCCAGAGTTTTTCCCTAATTTTCCAGCTGTGCAAATCCATCCTTGGATATTAAAAAGACTAAGTCTCATTATACGTTTTCTGTCTCCTGTATCTTGACGAATTTGCTAGAAAAACCAAAGATCTGGTTCTTGGAATGTTGTAACTAACAAGTGTTTTTTTAATCATATCTTAATCCTCAAAGGCAAGAGATAACTCTCAAAGTAAGAGCTGACTGCAGGTTTCTCAGTGGCACTGAAATACCTGATAGACCCTCACTAAATCTGTCTCCAGGCCCAGGGATTAGAGGGCAGCTGGCAATGTTCATTAATGATACGTAGGATGAGAGGGAAATCCAACTTACACTCCCTATATTGGTTGCTGTGATGATTGAAATGTGGTTTTATTTTTGCCTTTGTCACATGTACGTGGAAAAGAAGAAATACATAACAGGGGTTCCATCTTTTTGAAGCGTCACTCATCTGAGCCATCTCCACAGTAAAAAATGAAGTTGCTTTTACAGAAACCATACAAAACTATTGTCAGGGCTTATATGAAATACTGTTGTGTCCTAATAATAACTTCTAGCTGAAAAATCTTGGCATCCTGCAGCTTAGGAAAGGGTTTTAAAATTCACCTTCAGTTTTTGGGCAACAGGCAAAACATGTGGCTCTGTTTAGGAGCTATTTTCGTTAAAGCTTGACAATACAGGATGATAAAATACAGCTGCATTGTTTAAACTTTCAATTTAATTTCTGGTTTGGGTCCAAGCTGTTTCATCAATATGGCGCCATTCATTTCAAAACAAAGCCCTTGGAAGGGTCTCCATTACCCCACCATTGATCAAGAGGGTGTTAAAATGTAGAGCCTAATTATGTTCCTGGCCTGTTTGGAATTCCAAAATTGGATTTTTATAACTGTCAAATTTGCAATCAGGGTAACTTTCCATGACAATTAGTCAGAATTATTAGTGCTTTCCTTGCCAGGGATTATAACTAATGGTGGTGGCTCACTTTTCAAGGCTCAGTAAGTGTCAAAGGCAACATATATCTTACAGAAGAGCCATTTGACTGCAAAATTGTCTGCACTGAACTGCACCCAAGCCTCTACTACTGTTACAGTCATTTTTATCAATCCTCCAGGGCTGAGTTGTGGCCACAACCTCTACTGCAAGCTCTGCACATAGAATCAACCACTGGGTTCTGCTGTGCTGCAAAACAGGACTCAAGAAATTGTGACGTGAGGAAGTTCATCCTTGATTATTTCACTCAAGCTTACCTTGGTGAGGGCTGGTACTCAAAAGGCTGCTGATTTTGGTCAATTATTGCTTTGAATCTTTTAAATGAGCCAAGCATAAACGTCTGTACAACCTGAGGAAGGCTAAATCCTCTCAGCCTGAGACTCACAGCTAAAGCTCCTGTCTGTGTGTAAGGCTGAGTCTGTGCTGAGCTAGAGGTGTTTGCCCAGGTGGGAATTCCTTCTTGGTACAGCTCTACAAATGTTATTCGAAATATTAAAGGAGAAAATAAAGAAGAAAACAGTTACAACAACAAGCAAAGCCAAACCCAAAGACATATTAAAGCTGAGGTATCCACCCCCTGCTGTCTTACGCAGTACTTTGCAGACACGTGGTCCTTTAGCCCAAATGCTGATGCATGGGGGTATTTGCTCCCAGGAGAGCGAACGCAGGCAGAAAAGAGCAAACACTGACCCTTGCCTCCCGTGCAACATCCATTTTGGAGGCATCTGTTCAAGATGCAGATGACCTTCTGTTGATACCAACAGATTTTGTCATCAGCTTCAAGCTTTAGATGGAGCACTAACCCTGAGAGCTGCCTGACAGTGGCAGGCAAAGACCATGTCTTCATCGTTGCATTAGATAAATGAGCCACTTCCCAGGGGCAGCTCAAACCACCCCTACATATGCCTGCTCCTCTTCCCACCCCACACTGCCTTTTCTGTCCCACTGCCACAAGTGGAACAGCCACGTGGTTTAAGGAATTGATCTCCTTGAAAAATAATCAATTACTATTTTCAGATTGGGTTATTTTTCATCTTTCTCCCTCTTATCTGGCAGAATGTCCATCCATGAGGTGCAGACACTCATTCTAAAAGCAAAGGTGGCAACTCAAACCAGTTAAACCTAAGCACAAGTGCTGGTGTCAAACTGTCACTTCTGGTTTTCCCCAGGCAGCCAAAGCCTGCCTTTTTCTCTTAAGACATCTCTTTTTCTCTTAGAACGTACTTTTTTTTCTTAGAACATCTCTTTCTCTCTTAGAACACCTAGAACATTTCTGTGTCCACTGACATATATTTACCTGGACAGTCATGTGATTGTTTTGGACAAAAGGATCTGGAATTTAGCTTTATTGATACAGGTTTCAAGTTGCTCATACCCCTAATCCTGCAGAACATTTGCCCTGGAAGAAAGAGGGATTGTACTCAATTTTGCTTAATTAAATCAACCTAAACTAATTGTCAGCTAATCAAATAGTGTTGGTCAGCTCATAAAACAGAAATTAAGATTAAAAGAGCGGTTGCCATGAACAGGTGGTAACTCTGTTTCCAAGTTAGACCACATTACTCTCTGGCACAGAATCTCTGAGAATACCTCATATTCCAGTTTTTTTCAAAAAAATGTTTATGAAACTTATAAAATATAGAGCTCATTTTATAACCAATTTTCTCTCTCACCTGCCAAGAGCAGTGGGGGTTGAGCCAGCACAAGGCGGATGCAGAGTTTTAGGCAGATGTCCAGAAATGGATTCTCTGCACAGGGCTGTGGAATACATTTCTACCTTTGACTGGCCTTTCTGTTGCAATTCTTGAGATTTAGTTTTTTCTTTCTTGTTGCTATTACAGAAAAGACCTAGTAAACATTTTGTTTGTTTGTTTGTTTTGTCATTCATCTTGACCTGACACTGTTGTGCAAAGGGAGAAACTTTCTGTTCTCACTGTGGATGCTGTTTAACTCTAGATGGATCTTGAGTTAGTTAATGGGATCCCTCTGGATTTGGCCTTTGGTATTTTTGTTGACTCTGCAGATCTTGCAGAAGGCATTAAACATTTATCTAATTTCAGCTGGAAAGGACTAAACTGGAATCTTTGTCTGCTTCTCAAAGTAGAAGCAGAACTTGGTGGTTTGAAGTTGCTGTTAATGGTTGAATGATGAAAGAAAATTTATTGCATAGTGATTATTCTATTATTTGGATAAGAGTGCAAAACCATGTGGTTTTGAGCATTTTGTTATGGCTTGCAGGTACTGTGGATGCTCTGTAGTGGGGCAGGGCTTCCAGCAGCAAAGAGACTTGTTGCATTGCCATTTTCTGTGACCACCCATTCCCAAAAATCTCATGCAGGATGTGCTTGGTTGATCTTATGTTAAGTCCTCAAATGTGAAAGACAAGATTAATTTTCTTCCCCTTTGCTCACAATCAATGTGCTGCACTGGTGCAGCTCCTCAGGCTGTGCTGACAGTGTCAATGCAAAGGGGAGGCTTCTGCCAGACCTGGGGTTAAAACGTGAAGCTTGATTTTTGTTTCTCTGCCCTCCTCTTGCAGCTGATGTGTCCTTCCCTGGCATGGACACTGGCACTTCCCTGGCAGCTGCTGTGGCCCAGGGTAACAGGTTTTAGGCTCTCTGAGACTTGGCTGTGCTGGTACCTGACGTGCATGAGGGAGCTCTGCCTCCTCTCAGAGGAGAGGGATATGAGCCCGCCCAGCTGCCTGTCCTGGGAGGTGGAGAAGGTGCTGGGGCTGCATCCCAGTCCTCACCTGCAACCCTGTGGCTGCTGTAGCCAAGGCAGGGAGCAGGGTGGGTGGGACTGGTTTTCTGTGAAGCAGGGCATTGCTGTGGCTTGCTGCAGCTTAAGGCAGACCTATAAAAAGAGGAGAGAGGTTTAGACACCCATCACATCTGACAGGACCAGGAGCTGGAGTATCTGCAGGGAGGTTTCTCTGGGAGACTCCCCTGCGTGGTTCCTGCTGCGAAAGTGGTCCTGGCCATGCAGGAGGAAGGTGTCACTCGGTAAATGCCATGTTTTCTGTTTGCACTTAGGTGACGCTGTGACCCAGCCAGGCTGCCCTGCCCTAGGATGTGTCCCAAATCCCTCCTGCCCGCTCTCTCCTCTGCATCCAGAGATGGGCTTGCAGCAGGAGCCGATATAGCTTGGAGCCAGCTGGCACTGGGGATGCAGGAAAGGCTGCAGCATGGCCATCACCTTCTCCCTACAGCATTTCCTAGAGGCAAATGCTGCTGCCCGGCTCCCACTGCTCGAGCTGGTGGGAGGAGAAGTTCTGTGAGCAGGGCAGCATCTGAGAAAAACCATGGTAGGAATTTATGGCAGCGTTCCCTCAGGGATCTGATTTACCATGTCCTTGCTGAATGAGCATCATTGAATCCCAAATACTGGATTAAACTGGCTGAAAAGATTCCCCACACTGGCAATCCTGTGAGGGTCTTGGGGTCAGGTCCTGCTGAGACAGGATTTCTTTAAGGGAAAGGGAATAAGGTAGTGCTGGTGTCCATTCTGGGCAGTTTTCTATTCATCCACGTCCCAAACTTGCCCAACATTATGAAAACATCTGCTGGGAGTCACACCAGCAGTCAAGTCTCTATTTATTTCCCTCAAAGAATAGGTTTAGGGGGACTGCAGCACTGACTGTGGGACAGGCCTCAGCCCAGTATCACTGCTTGTGTGCTTTAAAGCTTGAGTGACACAGCAGAGCTGGAGGAAAGTTAAAGCATCATCCTCCAAAGAAATGTGTGTGGGCTTTGGTGACTCTTTGAGGGTCCTAAGGGACTCCAGACATTGTCTAGATTTGCACTGGTGTAAATGCACCAGCATCTCCCCTTCCTCCCAGTGAGGATGAGTAGGAAGACCGTGAGCAATTTGGCTGCTCAGCTTCCCAGGCATTTGCACAAAACCATCCAGGACCCCAAACTAACAAAAACCACATTCAAAGCAATTATCTGATCTTGTTTGGTTGGTTTTAATGTGATGTTTCTAGACACTGGTACAACAAACACACTCTTATAAACTCTTGTAACAGTTGTTTGCAGTTAGTATCTTCAAGATGGTTTTATGTGTGCTGATCATGACTAATATCCATCACTTCAGTGGGACCGTCACCCTCCGGTGCTGGGGGAAGTTTTTCCTACTAAGACAATTATTTTCTCAGCTTGTTTAGCATTTTTCTTTTTCCTTTTATTACCCTTTTATTCACAAAACACAGATACTGATTTGCTCATATATTGTGCTTTCCAGATGAAAGTGCCTTGTGGTTCACAGACTTAAATAATTGGGTCTTCACAGACCTCAGTCTGGTTATAAAGGCAGTTGGAGTCGTCGTCTCTGGTTTTACACATGGAAACAGAAAAAGTCTGTAGAGGGAAGGTAACCAACTCAGCTGACAAGTTGTCTTTGGCAGAGCAGGGGGCAGACGCCCCTCTGAAGTGTACTCTGTTTTTCTAAGCATTAGGAGAAATTGCTGTGCCCATACTGAAGGCCTTCCCCTCACCTTAATTCCATCTCTTCTCGTTGTCACAAACATAATTTTTAGCATACGCACCAGCTGCTGGAAGGGTGCTGGGTTCTCCTCCCCATGGTTCAGCCAAAACAACAGCAGCTGCTCTCCCTCCTTGCACCCGGGACCATTTTTTCCCCATCGTGTGTGATGGACGCAGTGACTGCCATTATCCCAAAAAACCACCCCAGATCCAACCCCAGCCCCTTTTACACTCAGCCAGAGTGGATGCTGCAGCCTGTTTCCTTCAGGAGGTTTGTCTGAGGTTGTATTTCTTGGAAGCATCATCTCCAGAGGAGGCAGGGGCTGTTTGAGAGGCTCACGTCAGCCCTCGGGAGGGTGGTGTGTGCTGTGCATGCCGGGGGGCCGGGGCTGCTGCTGGCAGAGGGGCAACGGAGGCGCTTCCATTCCTGACCAGGTATTGCTCCGCCAGCTGAGCGAACGTCTCCTCTGCGGAGGCAGTGCTGTGCAGGGCGAGGCTTTGACACGACCCCAGTGATAATTCCTTGTCTCCCCCCGCAGGTTCCTCTGGCCGCCAGCACGGGTCCTTTCCCAGCCAGGACCGTAAGTGGGCAACACGGACTCCCCTCAGGGCAGAGCCCCAGCGCAGCTGGGGTGCACTCCTGGGGGAGGGGGGGCTGTGCCAGCCAGGGGTGCCCTTTGCTTCTGGGGAGAAGCTGGTGGGAGGGGGGGCGGTCTGTGAGTCTCTGCCTGCTCTTTGCCTCAGTTTCCCGCAAGGATCTGGAAAAGGGAAAAGGGAGCTGAGAATGGCCTGCCTCTCTCTGGGAACTGCCCAGGCAGTACCTGATGAGCACCTGGGAAAGGCCATCCTGTGTTCACTTTCCTCCTTTTTGCTTGCCCTGTCTGAGAGAGGACACCAGGCTCCTGGGGCTGTCTCAGGGTACCTGTTGTGCTGTCCTTGCCACTTAAACTCATGCCTCTTTTTTCCCCAACCTCTCATGCTTCTCATTGATCTTTGGGGGTGGGATGCTGAGAAGAGCAAGGAACAGGGTTACTTGATGAGGTGAGTACTCAGAGGGATGGTGGCTGTGGCCTTATTTGCAGTTGCAGGCTCTCCTGTGAAGAGAGAGGTTCCTCAGCCACTGGCGTCCAGCAGCCTGGTGTCTCCTCGTGTCTGAGTGTGGTGATGTCTTGGAACAGCCTCCCCTGAGAAAACCAAACTGGTTTTAAAGGTTGAAAGTGAATGAAAGCTGATTTGTTGCTTGCTGGTGCATGAACTGTGTGTCTCCAAACTGATGTTGTAAGTGGCTTGAAAGTTCTCTGGTGCAGGTGCAAAAGCCCAGCCAAGGTTTTAAACTCTAAAATGTATCTCCAGTGATGGTTAATCAATGAGGAGCAGGAATTTACATGGGAGTCTTTGTACCTGATGGCCACATGCAGGTTTTGTGGAAGATGAAAGTCATGGCACCTCGGAAGCAGCGCATGCTGAGCAGATGAGTTATTGCAAGTGCTGGGTTGTGAGGCAGTGGTGTGACAGGGCATGAGGAGCTCTCACTGCTCTGCCTCTCTGCTCTCCTTGCTGAACACACACTCAGCAGAAAAACCCATGTCCCACAGCCCAGAAACTCCTATGAAGCCTCAGGTGAGGACAAACCCCAGTCTTTGTGCCCCACCCTCTATGGAGTTGTGCTTCTTGCTGTAGCTGCAGTTCACCTCTGTGCTCTGCCCACGGGTCACAGAAATACTGCTGATTCCTCATGGAATGGTTGTTCAGGGTGGAATTAGCCGTGGGTCCCAGGCTCAGCTGCAGGAGTGGGAAGCAGCCAAACAGGGCAGAGAGGGCAGCCCGGGAAGGATCTGTGTCAAACCTGCAGTGCTGCATCCCTTGGGTGGGACCCTGAAGATGCCCAACACTGTTCCCAGTGCTCACTATGGAGACCAGAGGACATTTGGAGTGTGTAACAGCTTCCTTGAAATTCTTAGTTCTTACTGTATCGGGAAAAAAAAAAATTAATGTCTGAATAGAGAAGCCAGCCCCAATCCTTCTGGGAGAGAAGGGTCCTTCAGTTCTTGTTTGTATCCTCACTCTCTTTCCTACTCTCTGCCATGGTTTGGGATGCTGTTGCTTACTCCTCTCTGTTAACTTGGGCATGTCCTGGCACACAAGTGCACTTTTACCACAGTGACCCTCGTGTTGGAGCTGCCATGGGGAGGAACTGATGACATGTCCAAGGACACATGGGAAAGTATTGTGTCATATTCACATTTATATCCACATTTTCTGCAGTCATTATTGGTCCTGCCACAGACCACTCTTCTTTCTGGATTGTCTTTTTAAAGTGGTGATTTGTTTCCTTGGCCTGAAACTCTGTGCTTCAGTTTCTCCCTTGGTAGCTGTGCCCTTTTCAACATCTGTCCTGTTGGGTATCCGCAGAGAGCACAAAGAGTCCTGCCCTTGCACACCACAGCCCTTGGAGGGGACAAGATATTAAATCTTGGGTGAATGTAGTTTACTCCACTGCGCATTTTCACACACTTTTAAGGTTTCATCCAGGCAAAATCTAGTGATGCTGTTATTCTGCTAACGTGACAGCAGGTTAGAGAATGTGGGCTGGGTGTTCATGATGGTTCTGATGGGTGTTTAAGATGCTCTGAACACCTCTCCTACAAAGACAGGCTGAGAGAGCTGGGGTTGTTCAGCCTGGAGAAGAGAAGACTCCGAGGAGACCTTAGAGCCCCTTCCAGTGCTTAAACAGGGCTTATGAAAAGGAAGGAGAGGGAGTTTTTATACAGGCAGATAGTGACAGAACAAGAGGCAATGGTTTAGATTAGATGTTAGGAAGAAATTGTTCCCAGTGAGGGTGGTGAGGGGCTGGCACAGGGTGCCCAGAGGAGCTGTGGCTGCCCCATCCCTGGAAGTGTCCAAGGCCAGGTTGGATGGGGCTTGGAGCAACCTGGGATAGTGGAAGGTGTCCCTGCCCATGGCAGGGGTGGGACTGGATGGGCTTTAAGTTCCCTTCCAACCCAAACCATTCTTTCTGTCTATGATTTATATCTTAGTTGGATTTTTAAGGTGTTTTTGGAAGGAGTCCTCCTTCTTGGCAATCTGGCCTGGGATTCCTGTTGTTGCCCAGTGTTTGAAGGTTTCTTTCCATGATTTGATTTTAGTCATTTAGTTTCCAAATGATACTCTAGTTTTAGGACGTGGGCTAAACCCTTTGGAAGTGTGGGGCCAGGCAGCAAGGCAGAGACAGTATTGCCTGAATGTGGTTATGGGCTTTTTCTACACTGTGGTGATCTGCATCCCAATACTTTGGGATTGTCACTTCAGGCATCTGGCATGCTGCCTCAGGAAAGGTGGGCAGGCAATAATAGTGTTATGTTTACCACTGGGAGGCTTTCAGAAGTGTGAGTTGCTGCTGTACAAAGGTACAGGAAGGGCTGTGTGTTTTCTTTCACACTGCAACGTTCCTCGTGGGCTCCTAAGCACTGCAGTACAGAGAGATCTGCAGATGCTTCTGGCTGCACTCAGGCACTTCCAGCCCTTCCCAAGGTGGGTGTCTCTGCCTGGCCTTTGCTATTGGCTGTTTCTGAGACTTCAGCCCATTAGAAACTTTAGTTTCAGGGAGTGAAGTGGAATTTAAACTATCTGAATATAGTCCTTTGTGTCAAATCAAATGATTTGTTAAAGTGAGGCCAGATTTGTGGGGAGAATCAATCTTTTCTTTATTAGATCTACTGATGTGGAAAAAGCAGACAAACTTTCAGGCATATTAACCCTTCTGCTTGCCTGTGTTTGTATTGCAAGGATGAAGAGACCTGTCTGCCAGGGGAGGCTGTGCTTTAGGCTGTGCATTCACTCTGACTGTTCCTCAGTAGTCTTGGTCTGAACACAGGCATGGGTGGTATTTTTGGGTGTGCTGGTACACTTTTTGGGGAGAAAGACTCATCTCCCTTTGTGTTTGGACACTAGATGTTACTACAGAACAAATAATGGGCTCTGCTCTGCAGCTGACTCATCGTGCAAGTCTGGGGCTAATTACTGAATCCCTCTGTGCCTCGATTTCCATCTGTAAAATGTCACAGATGCCCACCATTCATAAATCGCTTTCAGATTTCCAGATGAGGTGCTGTGTAAGTGTAGAACAGCATTAGTTTATGCATATTGTGCTAGAGGATAATACAAACCACATGCAGCAGAGGAGCCTCACAGATGTGTCTCCTTCCACTGAGAAATGCAAGGCCTGGGCTGATGATTTAGCACAGCACTAATTGGACTTAAAAAAGGAGATTGCTTTTGTACTGATGCAATTGTCACCATTAAAGTCCTCATTTACCAATGGTTCTTGGAGGTAGCCCAGTGCTTCCCTGTTGAGGAGAGCTGCAGTGCCTTGCCTTTGGAAGCACAGCGATTTACAGCAAATGCTGCTGTTTTTCCAGCAGCCCCCGTGCCGTCATTCCACACCTCTGGAAAGGGACTGGGCCGTGGGTTAGTGGGAATGTGCATCTTGCTTGGCCTCCAGCTGCACTTAGCACGTTTTTGCTGGCATTTCCTAATCTCCAAGCAGAGGCATTTCCAGTGCCATTCCTGGGTGTTGCACACACAGGAATCCCCATTTATCGATAAGAAAAGCTGTTCCCATGGCTGCGGGCGAGTGAGTGCCTGGCAGCTGTTCAGCATTAAGTCAATTCTCAAAGTTTAAAGGATTTGTGGGCTGTGATGGTTTGGGTTCAGGCAATTAACTCTGGTGAAGTGCCCGAGAGTGTCTTGCAGACACATTTCATGGAGAAAGATGAACTTAAACAGTTAAGAGCTTTGATTTGATTAAATGCCCTTGCATTTCCATATTGGGCTATTGGGGCTAAACTCTCAGTGGGTACGAAACCTAGGAGCTCTTCCACTGCAGGAGAATTATGGTTGTTGCTTCCCATTGCAGTCTGGCCCTGTGCTTGTTTAAAGTGCCAAAATCACCCCTGTTGCCAGTGGCATCACGTGGCAGCAGGCACCAGTGACTGTGCATGGGCCTCTAAAGCTCGAGCTGTGTCATTTTAAAGCCCTGCTTGGAGCTTATTTGCCAGTGTATCATTGCCTGGTGCTCAGAAGTGACTGTTGATGGTGTGGGGTTGGAGGGGATGGAGGTGTCTCTGGAGGTATCCAGTTCCTTCTTGGTGTATTGCAGGCAAATTGCACCATTTGGGTTTGTCCATTTTGGACTCGTTGGCTCTTCTCCCTGTTCCTCATTGGTGCTCAGAGGGAGGGTCAAAATTCATTGTCAAAACCTCCACAGCTGTAAGAGTAACATAATATTGAGGCTGAGCGTGTGGGGTGACAGGCATGGGAGAGAAGATTGGCTTCTTCTTCTTCAGTGGGGAGAGAACCCAGCCTTACCCAGTGCTTGCCATGTTCTGGAGAAATCTCCCCAGATGCTGGGCCTTCATTCATGGGTCTAAACTCACCATTTCAAGCATTTTTTAGGAGAGTTTCAAGGTGGGATCAGCTAGAACCTCAAAACGAAGCTCCTCAAATTGCCACCAGCATGAGGTCTCTTAGGGGACACTCTGTGCTGCTCGTTGTTGGGTCCATGTCACAGGTCAGAGAAGGTGCAAACAGGCAAATGGTGGTTAAGGGCTTGGTCCCATCAGAAGGTGAATGGATCCCTAGGTTTGTGAAGTGTTTAGTGAGTTTCGGGTTCAAGCAACAGAAAGCAGGTATCTTGGAAAACGTTTTGATTATGAATATCCTTTGATTTTTCAATCTAAAATGAGTTGGAGCTGTAGCTTCTTTTGAAGAGTTAAAAACCTGAAGCTGAAGCTGAAATGTGCCTGGCTAAGCCCAAGCAGATAGTTCCTTTACTAATTTTTCTTCACCCAGAAGTTAACAAGGAAACAACAGAAAACAAACCCAAACAAAAAGTCTTTGCACAGCTCTGTGCTCGCCACTAATGGGATGCAAGTTTTACCTTGTTCTTCACATTATGGAGACCAGAGGATGTGAGGGATTTGCTGGGTCCCCTGAAACCCTAGTGTCCCTGGGTGTCCTGGAGAACAAAATCACAGCTGCAGAGAAGATGTGGAAAGGATTCTTCTTCCTGCTGCTCAGATCTGTAAGGACCACTGCAGAGCTCAGGGGGATTTAGATAAAGGCCAGCAAGGGGTAATGAGCAGCATTAGGCAGAGTGATGGTCCTTGAGGGATGTCCTGTACCCTTGAAGCATTTCAGCCTAGCTCCCAAGTGCTCAGGGATGGTCACTGGCCCTGTGCAGGGCAGGGGTGTTGGATGAGGGGGCCGTTAAGAGCCTCAGGGAGGGAGGGAGTAGGGGAGAATGGACAAACCACGGTGGGGTGAACCTGAAGCTGAAATGCTGACATGGGAAATCAAACCTTTGCAAAAGTGCCCCTGGCAATAGTAATAATAACAATCATCATCACGATCATCATCATCATCATTGTGCATTTGCTGTAAAAGAATGTGCAAGCATAGTATTTTGATGTTCAGGGAGCCAAATTCTTCTGAATTCTGACCATCCTTTTCAGTGGCTTAAAGAGTTGTTTTCCTTATTGGTCTTTCAGCTGATTTTTTGTCGTGGCTAAAGGAAGCCAGTGCTAAATGTTCTGGATGAGGAACAACTAGAGCTTGACTGAGCATCCTGAATGTCACACGTTTGTGGGTTACAGGGACTTTGTGTAGAGAGGAGGTGTCCAACCCTAGAGCTGCCCTGCAGCTTTGCAGGCCCAAGTAATAAAACTCAAAGCAGGGGTAGAATTTGAGGTGAGAAATCCCAACTGGAAACAAGATGCGTATTTCCTATACAATGGTTAACTTTGGATGCAGTTCACTGATGAAACCTTGGTTGTCTGGCTCTGGAGTGTCTTTATGAAACACAAACCCCAGCTCAGCACACGTTGTTTGGCTCGAGACTGTGAGAGATTCCCTGACCTGTGTTACACAGGTGCAGAACCAATATTTTGAGAGTCCCTGCAGACTTCACAGTGAGCCTGATTCAAATGTTTCCTTTTGTCCTGTCTGCTTCCTTACTTCATGTTACACTGCACCATATTTTGACTGCATTTTCCCCCTGATTGCTTCTCCCAGCAGGGAAAAGCAGTCTGGTTTGCAAGGGATGTGGAGCCATCTCAATGTGAGATGAAGTTTGGAGTGTAGTGGAGTTTCCGTGTGTCCTTCACTGGGGTCAGGTCCCATGAAGTCTCTCTCCATGTCATAGATAGGGATTGAGGGAGAAATGAGTCAAGTTCACCGATGGTGGTGTCAGGCATGAGATTTTGGCATAGTGAGGACTGGAGCTGTAGGAGGAGTGTTTGCTGCTGGGAAGGAGCCCCAGGCCCTGTGGACATTGTGCCCTCAGCTTCCTTGGCTGGAAAGCGTGTGGAATCCCTCTTTTAATCTGGGGATTTTTAAGCTAGTTTAGATTAGCCCTGTCTTGCTGCGGGAGGTTTGTAGATACATAACCCTGTGTGCCTTTATTTTCTGTCTTTTTATTTGCTTGGTCTGCTTTGCTGCCATGCCCTGCTACAGCTGTGAACCAGGGGAGGGTTGTTTGATACAATAGCAAAATTATTGAGCAGCCCCAGCATCACTTGGAGCTCTAGGATCAGCAGCTCCAGTCAGCAAGGCTTTAGCAAACTTATGCTGGACAGGTAAAATCTTTGTTTTCAGGGTGACTTCAGTTGGGCTGTGTTAGTGAAATGTCCTTGGTGCTTGTAAAAATAAAGATGATGCATTTCTAGCCAAACGTGTTGCATCAAAACCCAGCCATTCCCTGCTAAAGCTTCCTCTGGCAGATAGAGATGGTTTGAACATGGATCTCACAGCTGATGGTTGCCTGTGAATAAATGATCCTGATCTAATTCCATGTGCTGATGGAGCAGGATGGATCTCTTGTGGAAGAGCACAAATCCCCAGGCTGAGAGCAGTTACAGATGAAACTAGTGAGTGGGTAGGAGCGTGCATGTGTGAAATTTTAAATAAAACAATGTGAGTGATGTGAGCTGTTTAAGAATAGACATGGGTGAATAATGGAGACTTTCTGGCTTCATTTGCCAAATCAAAAAATTGGAAAGAAAAATGTTTTGGGAGAATCTGAAATGGAAAATTTTAAGGTTTTGACACAGAGTAATAACTAAAATATAGGTTTGGGTCAACCAGAATTGTTTCTTTTGACCCAAACCAAATCACTTACTTTCACTTAACACTATTTAATTTGTTCGTTTACTTTTCATTTAAGTGAGATTTGAAATAAATTATATTCAAAGCTTAGGGCTGAAACATTTCATTCAGAAGGTATGAAAAATCATTTAAGGAAAAAACCTCTAGAGATAATATTGCAAAAATTTTAAAAATTGCACCCTTTTTGTTTCTCACTTGAAACACTGTGCCAAATTTTGTGTAGCTTCTTGAATAGTAGTTGTTACTCCAACAACTTGGAGTAACTTGCATTTTGCAGTAAAATTTCCTTCACACTCAGTTTTGCTGCGGTTTTTCTTACAGACATTTCAAAATCATCGAACATCGGAAAAAACATTTATTGTTTGTTCATGAAAAAAAAAGCCTTTTCCTCTTTAAGAAGGAAAAGAAGAAAGTAGACACGAAAATGAAGTATGAACACTTTACAAGCGGAAAAGGATCAGATAGCAGTTCTCATAAGAAAGGAAATCTGAACTGCTTTTTAAAGATAGCCAGTAAAGTTAAGGGTAAGGGTTGTTATAATAGAGATATGAGAGACATTACAAATGGGGGAATTTTGGCAGTGATTGGGGTCTCGTAGCAGAGATGGTGAATTATCTGGAATGAAGGTAAAAAGGCAAAAATATTCTGAAAGTGTTCTGTTTCATATTGATAGGCAACCTAATAACTCACAATTTCCAGGTGAAGATAAAACATTCCAGCCTGCAAAATCCTGATGTGAAAACTGTGGGAAAGAACAAACCCTCTTTGGTCAAAGAGACCATCTTTAATTTTCTCTGAGCTCCCAGTTCCTGATGGGTGAGATGTTTTAATTGTGCTGATGACCAGGCCGAGTGAGATGTCATGGGGCTCTGCCAGTGCCGGTGTTGAACGTGGATCACAGAATGGTCTGAGTTGGAAGGGACCCCGAAGGATCATCGAGTCCAACTCTTGAGTGAACAGAAGGGCACGTGGTATGTAAATACAGGTGTAAGGTGAGGCTGTGGCCAGGCTGGAGCATGCAGTGTTTGCGGGTCAGCCAGAACACAGATTTCGTGCAGCTGGACACGTGAAATGTTGGGAACAGGAGGCACTGAATGCACAGTTCTTCTCTGGGTTGGGTGACTTGGCCCTTCTGTCCCAGCACCAGGGCTCTGACAGCCCCTGCCCATCTGGGACCCTTCCCTTGCCACTGTCTTTGCCAAAAAGGGAAGAGGAGGGGCAGCCACTGATCTCTCCTCTGTGGTGACCAGTGACAGGATCTGAGGGAATGGCCTGGAGCTGTGTCAGGGATCTCAGGGAAAGGTTCTTCCCCCAGAGGGTGCTGGCACTGCCCAGGCTCCCCAGGGAATGGGCACGGCCCCGAGGCCGCCAGAGCTCCAGGAGAGTTTGGACAGCGCTGCCAGGGATGCCCAGGGTGGGATTGTTGGGGTGTCTGTGCAGGGCCAAGGGTGGAACTGGATGATCTTTTAGTCCCTTCCAGCTCAGGATATTCTGTGATTCTATGGTTTACAATGCACACAGCAAGTATATCAGGGCAGTAAACAGAGCAGAGGAGTCTTAATGATCCTACACTAAACAAAACTCAGAGAGCTTCCCTTGCAGAAACAGATCCTGCTCCGGCTTTACTGGGCCTGGAGCTGTGGCCAGGGTCGGAGCCCTTCCCTCCCGCAGCTCTCCAGAGCTTTGATTCCCGAGCCTTTGCTCCTCAGCCCGGAGGCTACCGGGTGACAGAGGTGTTCATCCCCTCCCTGCCTGCTGTCAGCCCTCGGCCTTTCACGTGCTCGGACCCCGGTGCAGAGCTGCACACACAGTCCGTTCTAAACAAGCACAATTAATAAAGCCTATCTAGCCAACATCTGACTCTCATTAGAGGAAATGTGTTGAAAAAACAGATCCCAGGTTGGCTGTGATTTATGGCTCGGGCCTGCTATCCTTCACAAGCACTGGCGAAAGCTTTTGCAAAGGGCCAGAACATAAACTACTTAAGGAAACTCAGTAACCATGTAAAAAGGCTGGAAGGGTCAAATCAGACAAATTAAAGAGAGATGGAGATGCAAGCCCAGGCTGGCTGTCCCCCACTGAGGGCCACCTAGGTAGGCACTGGAGATGTGTGTTCATATTTCTGCTCTGGAATTTGACTTGAAATTCCTTCTGTGCCAGTGTCAGAAAGTGCCACTGTTCTTTTTCTGGCTAAAGTGTGTCTATGTGTGTGGCAGTAAGGGGATGGAGGGGTCAGTGGTCTGGTGGTTTCTCTCAGGAGGGTCAAATAAAACATCTCTGGTGCATGAGATCCTGGGTGCTCACTGAGTTAATGGTGCTTCCTCTTTCCCTTGGGAGTTCTGAGCTTCATCCTTTTCTCTTTGCAAAGAAACATGGTTGACTGGGTGAATTTAGCTGACTTCCTCCAGATTTGCTCAGAGACTACTCTGAACTTGTCCTGGAGGAAGGTGTCTGCTGAGAAAAGCCTGTCTCCTGCTTACTTTGACAGACAAAATGTTCTTCCAACTGGACCTTCTCTAGCTGTGTGTCACTGCTTTGTCAGGGCAGTGCAGCCCGGACCGTGTCTGTGGTGGTGCAGGAGCTGCTCTGAGCAGTGCCGGTGGTGCAGTTGCTGCACAATCAGAGCTGCTGTGTTGAGTTTCATGGAGCTGCTGTTGCCTTCCCAGTGCTCCAGCATGGGCTGTGGGCAGCCCTGGTTTGCTCCCCTGCCCTGGGGATAACCCAGCTTGTCCTCTTTGTGCAGGGCCATGCAATGGAAGTGGTGGAATAGATGAGATGGAGAGGGAAGAGCTGCCAGGCAAGTTGTGTCACAAAAATCAAGTATTTCATTTGTTTCTCCTCGTATATGTTACATTTGGTCCTTTTTCATCCTTTAAGCTTGGATCCTTTACAGGTCCTTTACATTAAGCTAACAATGGATGAAAGGCAAGTGAGCCTGGGAGGAGGGAAATGTGTTGTTTGGAGTCTGAGCAGGTTGAAGCATGAGCTGCAGATGTGATTCTCATGTCCCCAAGCCTTCCTGCGTGCTATGCCCCGTTGCATTGCAAGGTTGAAGTTTCCTGTAATAGCAAGTTTCCTGTAATAGCAGAATATGGTCTTGAAAAAAACTGGCTGCAAAGACTTTATTTGTTTAAACAAAGGCTTTGTAATTCCAGAATTCTCTCCCCTTTCATATGCTATAAACCACCTCCTCCACCTCCCCTCTGAAACACAAATTTTGGAGCAATCCATCAAGAAAAAGAGAGACAGAGCCTTGATCCCTTGACTTCAGTTGAGCTGTACAATTTATATCTACTGAGCATCTGGCTGTAGGGAAACCAAAAGCTCTTTTAATATTCTGCAGAGACTCTGGGTGTACAAATAAGCGTGGGCTGTCAGAGCTGAGAAATGGGGCAGAGGTGCCAAGAGGTTTCTTTGCCATTTCACACAAAATTGACCTGTGGCCCCATGGTGAAAGGTGGGCTGGTTCTTCTTTTACTGCCCTCAGTGCCACTGTGATAATTGGCTGAAATCGTTAGAGCCCTGTTGGTATCAGGCTGTTATCACACCTTTCCTGTTATGATTTGAGTGAGGAGTTTGAAGACTTGTGGGACTTTCAGGCTTGGGAAGCTGAAGTGTGCAACTATTTAATAATGAAATTATGCAAAGCAGGAGTGCCAGGTTACCAAAGCAGGAATGCCAGGTTAACAAGGTACCTGAAATCATCATTCCCTGCTTTGGGTCACTCACCAGGGTGTGTCCAGACTGGAAGCTCAGGCACAGATCTGATGCCTTTTGGCAAAGCTGCAGCACTGGAGGCTCAGTCTTTAATCAAAGATGAGTTGAACGTAGCAGCTTCAGGGCTAAGGGGGTCACAGCTGGTACAGGGTACCTGGCTGTTATTTTCCAGCATGTGAAGTCTTCCACGTCTCCTCTGCATTAGAATTCTCCTCTGCATTAGAATTTCCCAGTTGCATTCCAGTTGAGAGGAGGAATGGGAAAGGAAAGATGTGCTGGGGCAGTAACTGCGAGACATCGTGGAGACAGACTGGGTGTCACTGGATATGCTGGTACTGTCTCGTGTTCATTATCTCAATTATTTATCCTCCGTGCTGGAATATTTCTAAAACAAATCCTACCATGTGTTTTGAGGTTGGGATTCATCGAGTGAAATCACAACTCCTTTCTCAGAGTTTAGCTGGAAAAATACAAATCTTCCAACTAGGAATAGAAGGGAAATAAACTGTGGTTTTGTGTAGCAACAAGTGATGGATTTCTGCAGATATGGAAAGCGTCTGCTCTGCAGTCCCAGGTCAGAGAGTGTGTGCATTTGCCCCAGAGTTATATTTGTTCCATGAGAAATAATGATGTGAGATTCTCAAGCTCTTTTTAATAACACAGATTGCTTTCACCCTGATCAGAAAATTCAACTTCACAGTCCCAGGCCTTGGAACCACCAGCCATTGAGATTAGACACTAAATACTTCAGTGCATCGTAGTGAGGGAAGATATTTATTAGCTTGATTTGTCACCACCAATCTCAGGCTTTCTGCAAGGACAGATGTGGACCCCAGACCTTGAACAGTCCCTGGTGTGCAGTGAGGGAGCTTTGAATGGAGTGTCTGACACTGCAGCCCTGAGCATTCATCCCTGCCTTTGAAAGCCTTGTCTGCCTGTTGGTCAGATAAATAAATGTCACAAGGATTTGTTGGCAGGACTCTTGCCTTAGTAAGATTTTCTGCATTAGGATATCCACTTTTGGGATTATTTAAATGTCTTTTGGGCCCAGTCTAAGTACCTTGGGTGTGGGTCTGGGTTTCCAGGCTTTTCACAACAGAGAGGATCAGAGATCAAATCCAGCTTGAACTTAAGTAGTTCTGTTTCTGACCCAGGCTGTGTTTTCTGCATGTTTCAACATCACTGACATGAAAATCGTATTAGTACAAATCTCTCATGCAGTGACACTGCCGGTTTCTCTCCTCTTGTGTCACTTTGTCCACCTGAATCAAACCTTTTCTGTTACAAATGCACCTGAGAGGGCTCTTTGAGACACTCTCCAAGAGCAGAGAGAGCTGCTGGACTGGTGCTGTCCCTTTTTCTATGAGCTGAGCTCTCCAGAGGGACCTTAAATGGTCAGTCCATCTCAGAGATGCACAGAGATGGTTTTCAGACAGTTCAAGTCAGTCTGTCTAAACCGGTGGGAGTTACTAATATGTGCAAGCCAGCAGAAGGGCGAATAGGACTCTGTATTTTATTTGCTCTGTAACACATCTGGTACGTCTTTTGGCTCCTGGGAGCACTGCATTTATTCAGTCTTATCTTTCTGTGGGGATGAGCAAGATCAAAAGCCTGACACCAGTTACATACAGAAACCAATTCCCTGTTTTACACACCACAAGCAGATCCAGACCAAACAAGCCTCACCCATTTCCTTCCCCGTGGGACAGTGCACTTATGGCACTTGCATGTTCATGGGTCAGTTCAAGCCAAAAAATATTGCCCAAGATCTATTGCGGAGAATAAAAATAAACAAATGTTATTTTCTGTTGGGTAAAAGAAAGTCCATGTCAGTATTGACCTGTGAGGAAATCCCTCCATCTGAGTGTTCCTGAATCATCAGATGCTTTGTCTGCAAAATGTTGCATATTATGAGGTGGAAGATCTATGTCTGGTTCCTTTGGGAAGCTACACAGCTCCTCATAGAGGGCCAATGTGAGAATTCCTTTGGAAAGTGGATGCAGTGGATTGCTGTTAGCACTCAAACAATCTTTTTAGCCTGTAAATCACCAGGGTGGAACAGCCCAGCTTCCTGTTCTTCCAGGACATGCACTCAAATCTTTGTGTGGCTGAGAGCCATCAGGGCTTGCCATGTGCTCCATAAAGCCAGCGAGTGTCTGGGGCTGGAGACTGGAGAGGTCCCTCGGGTTCCTTGTGCAACAGGGGACAAAGCTTGTTATGGGGGACAGCTGAGTCCAAGTGTTGGGGTGTTGTTTACTCAGGCCAAAATCCATGTTCACCCATTCCTCGCCATGGGGAGGCTCTGGGATTCCTCAGCATCCCCTGCATCATTGCAGCCTCAGCCTCAGCTGCACCTGAATGGTCTGGTAGGGGCTCAAGAACTACAGGTCAACATTCCCAGCCCTGTGGAAACACCAGGATTAAATACTTCTATGGCCAGTCAATGAAAACTGGCTCTGGCCCTTAAGGAGCACAAAACACACAGAGATGTATTTCTCCTCTATGGGACATGAGATGTCATTCATCACCTGAATATAGATGGTTTATCCTCTGAAATGCTTCATGCTGCAAATCATTTTCCCTTTTTGAGAACTCATGTGCTTCAGAAGTCATGAGAGGTGAGTGGTCCAGTCTGGAAAGCTTCTCTGAGAGGTGGGAGTGGGCTGTTCCACTCTGCTGCAAAGCACTGGGAAAGTGCCTTGTTGATTAAATCTCTGTTCGGGGCTTTATCCTCCTTCACTCACTTCAAAATTGCTGAGATGAAACCAGAGGCAAAGCAGCAGGCCTTCTGTTTAGATAAGGAATGTCCTTTGGATGGAGCAATCACTTTAACCTGCACTCAGAGCTCATTCTGGCGATGTTTGTTCTTGCTGAGGCCTCCTGTCAGGACTCCTTTGGTGGCTGCTGACTGTCTGCTGCTCCTCTGCAGCACAGTGAGATGGAAACCACTTCGTGCTGCAGCTCTGGGCTGCATCAGCCCTCGCATCTGCCTTGGATTTCCTGGCTGTCACTGAGATGGGTGCTTTGTCTCATTTGTCTGAGAGGAGTAACAGGGCCTGGGAGCCCAGGGATGGAGCAGGACTCCACAGAGATGGGCATTTGTGTATTCATTGCTTTCCTTGGTATTTTAGCAGGAAAATAGTAGAGGAGTGAGTATTAAATGGAGTGGTGGTTGTGCAGCCTGGTGTCCTGTGAGGTGGGAGCATGTGGCACACCAGCTTGCACCAGTGGCAGGACAAGTGTCTCTGCCTGTGACAGCAGGTTGTGCTGGTTGGCACCATGAAAAGTCTTAAAACTGATTTTTATTTCATCTGCCTTCTACATATTGGGAACTTAATTTCACACTCTGCCCCACTAAACATCCCCAAACAAGGTTCATGTAATGTGGCTGTGGCTGGTGACCTGTGCAGTGGATTTGAGTATTTGTTTTCCCCCATAACTGATCTTGTCTCACTTTTCCATGTGCCTTGGATCAAAGGGATCAGGCTGAAGGCGTGGGTGAACAGGCACAGTACCTGGCGGTTTGACATCACCGTGTTTTGTTCTCTCTAGAATGCATGAACTGCACGAGGCTCGCGGATATGACCGAGAGGCTGAACACGCTGGAGGCCAAGGTAAGGACCTGCCTTTATTCTCCTGTTTGACAAAAATTTCCGGGAGTTTCTGGTGACAAACATGTCGAGTTGGCAGGCCTGGAGAGATCAGGTGCCTGTTCCTCTCTCCGTGGCAGTGGCTCTGCCCCAGAAGATGAGACACTGCTTGCCTCTAGCTCTGCTCCTTCCCTTCTCCTTCCCATGTGGCTGCATCCCTGCCTCAGCCCAGCTCCTCCAAAATAATGCTCAGACCTCAGAAATAACGTGCCATGTGTTGCCATCATGCTTATTTGTCGCTGTTTGCCTGTCACACCTGCCCTCCCTCTGCCCTGCTGTGTTTCTTTGAGTGCAATCCAGCCCTGCTTTTTTATCCCTTTTCTGAAGGATGGGAGGCTCTCATGCATAGTTTAGTGGAGACAAATATTAGGGGGAGACCTTCACATTGTGGAGTTTTTTTTTTTCCCTACAAATCGTTTTAATTTCTGCCTACTGGGATTCAGATAAATTGTTCCAGTCTAGCAACAAAGCAGCTGAGTCAGCATTCCCCTTTGATCTGTGGTCCCTCCTGTGACAGCCCACTCCTGGCTGTTACTTATCATGCTTTGGTCCCTTTAAGGCATTTACTGCTGTTATTATTCATTAACTGATGCTTATCAATGACATAAAAGAATTTAGGGAGAAACCTTTGTGGAGGGAGGTGGTGGTTGTGTGGTGTTTTTGAGGCCAGTACATGATATTATGGTAATTTGGGAATTGTTTATGCTGAAACGAAGTCTGGAGCCTCCTCAAAGCCTTCCCAGTTATATTTCACTACAGGAAAATGAAGGGGTGGGGGTAATGAAATTCTGGGGAACAGAATTGTTCAAGTGGAAACAACTGGTGTAGTGCAAAGGACAAAAGGGAGCTGGATTGTTTGTCTGAGCAGCAGGAGCTGGCAGGTGGGTGTCTTCTGGCAGGGCAGGAGAGAGGGGCTGGTGAGTGACCCCTGCGTGTGCAGTCCTGAATCCAAGTGAGACACGGGGCTGGCCTCAGAGAGATGTGAAACAGCCCTTCCCTCTCAGGCTGTGGCCAGCTGTACCTTTCTTCGCTTTCCAGGCTTTTCTCTGGCTGCCTCACTGGAACGGGACAACCAGAGACTGTCCGGACATCACTCCACACTCTGCTGGCTTGTGCTGCTCAGCACTTGTGTGGGTAACAACGTGTAAAGGCTGATGGCAACCTCAGCTGGGGCCTGGCAGGACTCTGGGGATGGGGAAGGAGGTTCTACCTGCCCAAATCCCCTCGGGAAGTCAGGCAGAGTGTGTCGTGTCTGATTTAGTGCTGCAGATGGGCAGTTTGTGTTGTGGCTGTGATGGTTTTCCTTCTGACTTCCCTCTGCTCCCGCACAGACCCAAGCTGGGAGCAAGGCTCATCAAAGGGGTTTACTTTTACAGAGGAAAATGAGTTATTGCCTTCGTTTTTGAAGTACTAAAGCCCATGTCTCTGCAAGGAGACCTTCTGCAGCACGGCCCAGCAAAGTCCTTATCAATCTTTTGGCTTCCATTTTGTTTGAAAAGCTGTGGATGCTTTGCAAAAATTGACTGTAGCAATGAAACAGAGAGTGAAGCAACAGTACATGACTGCTGGTGCCGTGCACAAGAGAAATATGCTGATTCCCCTTTTTTCCAAGGTTAATTTAAGTTCAGTTTGATCTATGTAGCAATCTAATGAACTCAGTTGTTACTATTCAACAATAGCTAGCATCATTTAAAGGTGCTTATGTTTGTTTGGTGTTGTCTGCATTCCTGCTCTGGGTTTTGGGGAAAGATTCCTGTTTTGCTGGATGATCTGGATGTGAAGTTGTTGCTCAGCTCTCCAAACCGTCTTCTTGTAATGTCTCATTTCACCACAACAACCTGAAGCTGCTTTGAGGAAGACAGGAGGGATGGGATGGGATGGGCACACACATCTCTGCCAGTGCCAGAGGCTGTTTCCCCCTGGAATTTTGCAGGTTTGTTCTGCAAAGGCAGATGTGGAATTTAATCCTCCCCACAAGCACAGCTGGATTTTCCTGCCACAGTCCTGCTGCCTCTGGACAGAGCTGAAGTTGAGGGGCTTTGCTGCTTTTGCTCTTTTGAATTTCAGCCCAGAATGACCAAGGTGAACTCAGGGGATGGCAACAGGCAAGACCAGCCTGTGGTTTCCTCTTTCCCCACCCTCTTCAGCTTTTATAGCAGCCCCCCTAAAAATGGGGATATAACCAGCAATGGTCTCATCTTTCTTATTACAAGGGTGAGCTGGTTCATCCAAATTGTAAGATCAGTGCCCAAATGAGGTAATAAAAGCAACTCTTCAATTTTAGTAATATGAGAGTTGGATCAGAAGGTGAGAAGCGAGAATAAACACAGAGCAAATGGAATGAAAAATGACTCAATAGGGACCAGAGCTTTTATTGCCCTTGGGGAGGAGAGAGGCTGAGCCGTGGCTCAACTGTGCAGCAGAACCAACTCTTCACGTGCTTCACACCTTCCTTAGGGCTGCTCTAGGTTGCCCTTGTACCTGTAGGAGGTGTTTCTGCAGGGAGGGAGGGGAGGACAGATGGAATCAGGTTCCATCTCCTGTTTCCAGCCTAAATCAGGTTCCATCTCCTGTTTCCAGCTACCACATTATCTCCCCAGGATGGAGTTTCCTTTCCCCATGTGCTTGATACCAGACCCACTGAGTGCCAGAGATCTGAAAGCTTGATTGATGGTGCTGGGCTTGAAATCTACAGAGCACAGGGTCTACGTCAGGGAGGATGGTGACCATCCTGGGGTCCAGGACAAGAAATTGTGTGGACTGGAAGGAAATTACCCCCACCCCAAGCCTCAACATGCCAACCCTTATTTCTTTCCTATGACATCTTAGTTTACATCCCCACAACACCCCATGACCCCACGGGAGCCTCGCTGGTGGGACGGCAGAACAAACCCTGCTTTTATTTCATAGCAAAGGTTTCACTTAAGCCAGCACAGCCTCTTAGTGGGAAGTGTGTTCAGCCCTTCCTGAATTTCCTGAGCCTGGTGCTGCCCTCCTGTGTCACAGGACTGAGCCCAGACAAACCTCCGGAGTGACAGCACTACCCATGGCAGGAAGGGCTGGCAGGGGAGCAGGGCTGTGGGCAGGGCTGGCAGATTTGCAGGCAGGGCTGGCAGGGATGCAGGTGGGGCTGGCAGGGGAGCAGGGCTGGCAGGGATGCAGGCAGGGCAGGCAGGGCTGCAGGCAGGGCTGGCAGGGATGCAGGCAGGGCTGCAGGCAGGGCTGGCAGAGATGCAGGCGGGGCTGG